>OX402050.1:2347500-2947500 GCA_947859365.1 Archips crataeganus | reverse complement strand
GGGTCTGTAATTTTTCGCTTCTGTGGTACTACCGGACTTATAGAGCAGGGAGGTAATACCAGTTGTAAAGAAAGATGGTAGGGATCCGAGCTCAAGGGCTTGCTGGAACTGTGCTGCCAAACGCTGGTGTGAGCATCGAAACCATTTCAGCCAGAAGTTGTGCAATCCATCCGGCCCAGGACTTTTCCAGTTCGGAGCCGACCGGATGGCACAACTAACGTCATCGGGGCTAATGGTAACAGGCCCCATAGGTTCGATGGACTCGCACTCACGTTCGACAACACCTATCCATTCGCCCTCGGTGTGCTCAACAGGTACCGACCAGATATTACGCCAAAAGTCAATCATGGCAGTAGCATCCGGCCACCGTCCGTCGGGCACAAAGGCCTGGGCCACGAAGCGCATTACTCGGGGGCGGTTGTTGCCCCCCCTGAAGCAGATCAGCTTTGCAATGAGAGTCCTGAACGTATTGATACGCCGCTCAATCCGCACTTGCCATGCAGGGACACCCCCGGTGGTCCTAGGTGCTCGGTCAGCGTCCGGAAACTTGACGCGAGCAACACGGCACGCCGCGATGGCCCCACAGTACATGATTGAGTGAGTATCAACTAAGTCTTCACTAGCCCGTAAATACGGGTCTAGCAAATCATTCAGGGCTCCCACTAACGCTAGATTGCGTCTATTCAACGGCAAGCGAGGTAATCGTGGCCTAGGATTACCCGTGGAGCGATACTGCGTAATCGCCTCCTCCAAAACCCTCCTCAGTTGCTCATTGGCCTGGGTACTTACACTCTGATTCGCACAGTCCTCTTCTTCGACACTGGGATCGACCCGCGGTACCCCCGGTGCCAGATCGGGTGCGGGCACCGGAGTCGGCGACGTAGCGGGCGGATCCCGCGTCGAGAAAGAGGCCGCGTGAACAGAAAGTGCTTCCAGGCGTAGCCGATCAAGTGTGGCGTCATCCAATCGTTTGTGTCGCTGGATGACTCGCACCTGATCCGACAGACGCTGCGCAGACACGGTGATGGCGGGTTCAAGGGCCTGGAACAGAGGAAGCATCCGGACACGATACGCGGACAAATTGGTTCCCCCCTCTGTAGCCCCAAAGTACGCTCGCATGCAGTTCTCATTCATTTGTCGAGTCCATCGCATGCGGCGCACTACACCACCGACAGCGGGAGCCGTAGGCGGGGCGGAGTGCCCCGTAGGCCCCAAGCGTGCCGGCAGCGGTGGTCGTCCTCGTCGCGCAGGTGGTCGTGGCGCCGGGGACGGCGGCCCGCGCTCGTCGCTCGACTCGCTGGTGTCGGGCGCTGTGGCAAATTCGTCGCCCGACGACGATGGCGAGGAGCTGGATGGCGCGGGCGGAGATGGTGGGCGTGCGCGTTGTGCCGCTTGTGAACGTGTCCTCGTTATCATATTATTATACAAATATTTGTTTCCATTTCTTATATTTTCGCCTTTGACAGCTGGTTGTCATGCTTGTGAAAGGTATAAAATGTTTAGAAAGGCGTCGAAAACATTAAAAACAAATTTATAAAATATGATAAAAATTTGACACGTGTCGCGTGACAGCGGTTTTTTTTTTTTTTTTTATAATATATAACGGCGTGGGAATAATGGGAATGCTTTCAGGGTTCGTGTCGTCGCCCTGGTTGACGCCACTATACCCACCACCGCCTGCATCATCCATACCTAAGGCTTATGTTACCTCTTAGTTACGGATCTAGCAGGATAATTATTAAGTAGAGATAAACAATTAAGTAGAGACAAATAAATGAAAATTGATAAGAATACTCAGCTTTGTATTTTCTTATGGCGCTCCCTCGATACACAACCGTCCAGGTCAGGTGCTCCGCAAAAAGTGCCCGACCTGGCATCCGTTTCAATAAGACGAAACCTCAAAAAGAGGGAGCGAACTGTCACTTGGTTTGTAGCGTCCTTATTGGTTGCAACAAACCAAGTATCGTGATTGGTCGTCTTGTTCAAACGTCACAAAATAACGAAGTTCTTTGACAGTCTTATTTATTTTAACTATCACCTTTTTTATTGTAATTTAAAACTGAAAATCGCATTAATGACAAATAACAAAACACTGATTATTTGTATTTCAGACTTGATCTAGACTAAGTCAAATTAAATTCTTAATTAATTAAAGCAGTAACAATAAATGGCGCCACTGAGCTGCGCACAGAAATGGAACTAGTAGCTGAATTCTGACCTATTGGATATTGATAATGTTCGAATTAACTTCTATTTAAACAGTACTTAAATATTCTAGAATTAAAATAAATTCAATTTTGATGTCGTTGCGCCGATATATATTATTATTATTATTATTCATTTATTCATTCAGATTCATATTCATTACATAAATAGATATTTTCAATATACATATTTTAATGTACTGAACCAGTTCCTGATAGTTGGGATTGTGTGATTTGTAAGTGTTCGTACAGTGTGGAGGTGGAGGATTTGCATGAACATGCATTTCTTACATAAACGTAACTATCGTAAGGTCGCGGGTGAGCAAAGTAACTGTTTCAGTTTATTGAACTGAAACAATTACTTTGCTCACCCGCGACTATTTGCTTTGCTTTGGCCATTTTGTTTTGGCGCTTTGCTTTGGTCGGGGGTGAGCAAACTAATTGTTTCAGATCATTGATATGGACCTTCGCAAAGCAATACACATATTTTAGTTGTTATTATTATTATTTTGTTTTTATTAATGTGACTGCTTTTAGTTTAGAATCCCACTAATATTATAAACGTGAAAGTTTGTATAGATGTGTGGATGTTTTAGCAAATAATATAACCTCCTAACCTCCTTTTAGTAACCTCTTTCACGCTAAACGGTTTGACGGATTACGGATAAAAGGATACTTTTTATCCCGGCGAATTATATAGTTCCCGCGGGATAGCGATAAACGACTTCTACGCAGACAGAGTCGCGGGCAACAGCTAGTAGGAGTAAAAAGTTGAATAAAGATATGTTTATTCTATTTTCTGAAAATAAATAGTTATTACTCACTTCAAAAGCTCTCGAAATAACCATCAAACATCATAATTAAAATATTATCTTCCTCCGTAATGAAACTCAATTTCATCAACGACCAATAACGTCAAACGGGAAAAAATCTTGAATTGATAGGAAATCGCGAAACAATATTCGGTGGAATTCCTCCGATGATAATATGATATTTTCGGATGAGAAGGCACCTAATGCGGCCGGTGGATTGCCTCCAATTTTGTCCCTGTTTATATTCCAGCAGAACTGTGCACAACTGTTTTTCATAACGTTGGGTTACTTGGAGACCCTCGATGTTTTTGCTGTCCGACATTTCGGTTTTTATTTGGCTGCGAATAAAATTGTGAGCTTGTTTGTTGTCTACATTACTGTAGCGTTGTTGGTTAAATAAAAGACTGCTTAGAATAAATAAGCTTCATTGTCATCATCCCAGCCTGTATACGCACAGGCCTTCTTTCAGAATGAGAAAGCGTGGGCCGTAGTTCCCACGCGGGCTTAGTGCGTATAGGGAACTTCACACACACCATCGAATTTCTTTGCAGGTGTGTGCAGGTTTCATTACGATGTTTTCCTTCGCCGTAAAACACATGGTAAATTTTAAATGTAATTTCGCACATACCCACATTCGCACATACGTACGTTGAGTTTCTTCTCGGATTTTTCTCAACAGGTTTTTCCGAACCGGTGGTGGTAGATTCTTCGACGTCTATAGGAGCTTCAACTGCTGCCTAAATTGACTTTGTATTTGACCACGCAACCCTGCTGACCCGGGCTGGAACTCAATCCCTGTGCTTGAGACGCCATAGGTCAAACCACTAGACTACAACGACATACAATCAACCAACCTATAAATATACTTAGACAAAATTCAAATAAAAATCTAACTAATTATTTACAAGTAATGAACTGAAACAATTACTTTGCTCACCCGCGACCAAAGCAAACCCAATGGTGGCGGGTGAGCAAAGTTATTGTTTTAGTTCATTAATATGGACCTCCGCAAAGTAACGCCTGATTCAATAATCTTTTACGAGTACTTACTTCAAAGCTGTGTTTAGAAGCCGTGCTGGGCTGGCTTAGTGGTTTGAACAGTGGCCTCTCAAGCAAATGGTTGAGGGTTCGAACCCTGGCTCGCACCTTTAACTTGTTCGGGATTATTTTATGTGCAAAATTACATTTTTAATTTACCACGAGCTACACCGTGAAAGAAAACGTCATGAGGAAACTTGCTCACACCTGCGAAGATCTTTACATATAATAAATCTGTAACAAGTCGGTGTCTGTACATTGAAGATATTTGAGAAAAACTGTCACTAGGGCTATTTATTAGCGCAATAGAACCCAAAACAATGATTTTTAGAATTATTGTCTGTTTGTCTGTGCGTTTGTGCGCGCTAATCTCAGAAACGGCTTAACTTAAAAGGATGCTGTTTTCACTGATATGTTGGTATTTTCTTGGATTAACATTTAGTGTTTGTTTCATTTGAATCGGTTCACAAAAAAGAATGATACGTCTATTTTAAGAATTTATCGAACAGGTTTCTTTGTTTAAACACGCTAATCTCAGGAACTACTGATCCGATCTGAAAAATTCTTTAAGTGTTAGATAGCAATTTATCGAGGAAGGCTATAGGCTATATAATCATCACGCTAACACCAATAGCAGTGGAGCGGAGCGGAAGAATGTTTCAAAATCGGGGGTTTTTGAAGTAAAACTTCTATAGGCACGCTTTTGAACGCGGGTGTGCGGGGGGTTCGGTGGGGGGAAGGGGTTGGGAGTGGGTGCGGAGGGGGGGGGGGGTTCGGGGGTGCGGGGGCGGGTAATTTTTTTTCATATCGAGGAACTAAGGAGAGCCGTAATTGATGAAAAAGCAAATTGGATAAAAAAATGCCGCCCAAATTACTAATTCTACGCGGACGGAGTCGCGGGCAAAAGCTAGTATTTAATAATGTATGTAAAGTTCCCAATACATTTCGTACTAAATACAAACTGAAATATAGATGCACAGAAAAAACCCCAGAAAAAAGACCAATGCTGGGAATCGAACCCAGGTCCTCAGCATTCCGTGCCGTGTGCCATACCCCTACACCACCACTGGTCTAGAGATTAGACACGAATCTTTCCTATACATCATACATTTCAATCTGCTAAATCATCACCTTATGCAGTGACAAGCGCACATCTATGTTACACCCTCATCGAGAGATTTTAACACTCCTTCGGAACTAACCGCTCACCTGGACAAGAGATGGCGCTACTGTGCAACTTTAAACAAGTTAGCTATGAAGTATCTTTTTTTGTACTTATTTTTTCAACTTCATTTTTTTTTTTTTTTTTTTTTTATTACTTTTACGGTCATCCCGTGAAATCATACATTTCGTACTAAATACAAACTGAAATATAGATGCACAGAAAATACCCCAGAAAAAAGACCAATGCTGGGAATCGAACCCAGGTCCTCAGCATTCCGTGCCGTGTGCCATACCCCTACACCACCACTGGTCTAGAGATTAGACACGAATCTTTCCTATACATCATACATTTCAATCTGCTAAATCATCACCTTATGCAGTGACAAGCGCACATCTATGTTACACCCTCATCGAGAGATTTTAACACTCCTTCGGAACTAACCGCTCACCTGGACAAGAGATGGCGCTACTGTGCAACTTTAAACAAGTTAGCTATGAAGTATCTTTTAAAAAAAAAAAAAAAAAAAAATGAAGTTGAAAAAATAAGTACAAAAAAAGATACTTCATAGCTAACTTGTTTAAAGTTCCCAATGTTTATTGGTCCCGCATGGGAACTACAGCCCAAGTCCTCTCAATCTGAGACGCTGAGCCGAGATGATAACGAAAGACGGAGTGACTCCAGCCACGTCCGTGCACTGTACCTGACTAAATTTAAACCACATTAATTTTTTGCAACTTAATAAATAGACAAAAATCAAATAAAACTCCTAACCAGTTTTTACAAGTACTTCAAAAAATCCTGATTAGCAAAACAGAATTCCATAATACTTTCAATATTTCGCTGGTCCAGAGGGTCTGTTCGTTTACCCGTGAAGATCGCTAACCGATCCTTATTGATTCCGGCTGTTGGAAACAAAACGTCGCCCAAAATAGAATATTTCATTACTTAATGAAATCGAATTTAGTCCGGTCAAAAACAAGCAAAAAGGTTTCGGTTATGTACGAGTCCAGGAATGACGATATTCATTTTTGGTAAACGGTATGTTTTTTTAGTGCTAGATGTAATTTGATCCCGCTGGATCAAAATATGCCGGTTGCCAACTCTACTTTGTAACCTATATTTCAAAAACTGTTTACCTATCGATCCCAATTTGGAATTGATGCTTCAGTGGTTTAATGTAGATTAACTTTTTATTAATTTCCTTCCACTGATAACCGTTTTTCTGTAAAATCTCATACTTTTTCATTGATGAATTACAACAACCAAGCGCCGAGAGGTATTGGAGACAAGGATCAAGATAAGAGTTTGAGTCCTCATGAATGAACTATCATTCATAAGTACTTTCATAATGTAGGTATCAATTTGAGAAAGTTTAGTGTAATTTACCACTCTGTTTATATTTTATAATAAATCATCCTATATATTTCGGCTTTCAGATAATAACAGTCAGAGAAATTCACGGATTGTGAAATTACATTAATGAGACTTACTTTAGAGAAAGAGAGAGAGAGATATACTACACATTTGATACACAGAAAAAAAAATGGCAGGAAAAGATAAAAAAAAAACAATCTATCTATAAAAATCTAATCTATAGATAAAAATCTGAGTGAGTTCACAAAGATTGCATTATTTAAGATATCTTACTGTAATTAAGTTCAATTTCAATTGTAATATTTAGACGACCAGATGGCCTAGTAGGTAGGGAACCTGACTACGAAGCTTGAGGTCCCGGGTTCGATTCCCGCGTCGGGGCAGATATTTGTATGAATAATACGAATATTTGTTCTCGGGTCTTGGGTGTTTAATATGTATTTAAGTATGTATCTATCTATATAAGTATGTTTATCCATTGCCTTGTACACATAACACAAGCTATGCTTAGCTTACTTTGGGACTAGGTCAATTGGTGTGAATTGTCCCGTGAAATTTATTTATTTATTTATTTAAAAAAATATATATATATATATTTGGCTACATTATCGCATTAGGCAACGCCTGTAATGATAATTGTTTAAATGTTTGAATATATAAATTAATAAATAAATAAAAAAAAAACATCGAATAGTATAAATATCTAGGATATTAGGTAGGTATACCCATCCGTGCTAAGTTAAAGTCATGATACCCTTGAAAATAAGTCAATTTTTTATTGAATCAGCCCATTTACTTTGCATTTTTTACTTTGCCCTCCTTGTAAATTTTTATTGAAAAAAAATAGATGCTCAAATGCAAATTTAAAATATTTTGATTCGATTTAAAAAGTACTCATAAAAATTTAAAAATCCATCACCTAACGTCGGTTCGGAAAAGATCTCTCTTGTGAAGAAGCCGGCAAGAGACTCGACGAGAAAGTTAAACTAAACTAACCATTGTTTCTCATTTCAGTTGTCCAGTCAGTGCGGATCACTCATATGCGAGTTCCGGAAGTAATTCAATTCGGGACCAAGGACTCCGTCACACTGGACTGTGACTTCGTGACGAGGAACGTGACAGGGCTGGTGGTGAAGTGGTTCTTTATGGACCGAGCGCAGCCGGTATACCAGTGGATACCGCCGCAGAAGCCACAGGCGTTAGGCATGCTGAGGGACAAGGTAAAGAACGAACTTAACGGCTCCACGCATTAAAATTAATACTAGTTGTTTTTAACTGTACTTATACTTATAACCTCATCTACTTAACCGTACCAAATTTCAAATCAATTTGATTACTACAAGAAAGCAAGACACGATTTGAAGACTAATACAATAATACGTGTCTAATAATACGTGTTGCTTTATGTACAATGTGTATTTTTTGAACTGAAACAATTACTTTGCTCACCCGCGACCACGACTTCGGTCGCGGGTGAGCAAAGTAATTGTTTCAGTTCATTAATATGGACCTCAGCAAAGTAACGCCTGATTCAATAAATTGTATTTTTTGAATAATAAATTTTTGGTCTCCTACAAAATATAAAACTAAAGTCTTAATCATCATCCCAGCCTATATAGATGGGTATATATTAAAATACCGAAGTACGAAAGACCGAATGTATTAAAACGTCGAATGGGTCAAAAGACCGACACGATTTTTTTTCTGAAACCGTAAACTTTTCAGAAATTATTAAAACGGCATCATACAGAACCCATTACGTTAGGTTAGGTTTGCTTTATAACAATCTTAAAAAGTTATCGGTTTCAGAAAAAAATCGTATCGGTCTTATGACCCATTCGATGTTTTAATACATTCGGTCTTTCGTACTTCGGTATTGTAATACATATCCATATAGATACGTACCACTGCAAGCCACGAGCCTCCTTTCAGAATTAAATTAACGTGGGCCCAGTGCAGATTGGGAACATCACTCACACCATTGAATTTCTTCTCCAGTGAGTGCAGGTTTCCTCGCGGGGTTTCTTGTCACCGTAAAGCTCATGGTAAATTTCAAATGTAACTTTGTACACAAATTCCGAAAAATTCAGAGGTGCAAGCCCGGGCTCGAACCTACGACCCTCTGCTTGAGAGACCATAGGTCAAACAGTTAGGCCACCACGGCTCATGTGTTCTTTTAATTACCTAATTAAACCTTAAAATTGGTCACATTCCAGTTGGACCTGATGTATAAAGTCTCCAACAACGCATACACCCAGCACCGAGCGTTGCGGATACTAAATCCGAGCACCGACCTTACTGGGAACTACACGTGCGTGGTCTCCACTTTCTTGGCTGAAGATGAAAGGACCAAACCGATGACTGTTTTTGGTAAGAAATCCTTTAATTTGATCAAACACTTGTTTATTTACCGTAAAGTCGGAGTACTCTGACGCAATCCACAGTAATTTTTGAGCATATGATATGAAAACCACATATAGGGTCTAATAAATAAAAAAATAAAAACGTAGGCGGTTAGCCAAATTAACCATATGGCAATGTAAATTAACTGAAACAATTACTTTGCTCACCCGCGACCTACCGCGACTGCGAGGTCGCGGGTGAGCAAAGTAATTATTTCAGTTATTAATATGGACGAACTAAAACAATTACTTAGCTCACCCGCGACCTTACAATAGTTACGTTTATGCAAGAAATGTGCGTTCATGCAGTTCCTCCACCTCCACACTGTACGAACACACACAAATCACATAAACCCAACCATCACCACCACCAAGCTACACTGACGCGTTTCGAACTCAACCAGAGCTCATCTTCAGAGTTACCACAACCGTATGCTATGCTACCAAACGTTAAACTAACAAACCAAAACAAATGTTTTAACTTGTCACTGTAACTTCTCAAGTACCCACTTTATTTTTCTTATTCTCAAACTACCCCACAAAAATTAACTTTTATTGACATATTTAAAACTACCTTGAATTTTTTTTGTTTATTTATTTATAAGGCATATTTAATTAATACTAACTGTTCAATTTCGACCCAAGCCGCAGTAAAGGAGAAGATACTAAATTTACCTGTTCATTAATAATAGACCCTATAGTGTTGTACCTAATTATTTCCATGCATTCCAGAGCATCCAGACGCAACCCCTTGCCGCAATAATGTAACACTTCATAAGAATCTGAATCTAACAATGAATGATTTGATTCCAACAAATGTTTTGCAAAATTCGATCTATCTGGATGCTCATTCCTATATGCCGAAACATGCTCTTTAAATCTAGTATTAAAACTTCGGCCTGTCTGTCCTACGTATATCCCATTGCAGTCATTACAAGTAAGCTTGTATACCCCCGATCTAGTTCCCTTATCTACCTGTTCTTTGTGGTTACATAGCCTAGAGTACAAAGAGTTGTTAGTCTTAAAGGCAACATTAATATTGTTTGATTTTAAAATGCCATAAATCTTATCAGACAAACCCCCGACGTAAGAGATGCTAGATCTATATTTGTTAGTAGACTGAGAAGGTAACGCAGCGTAAAGCATGCTATACAACACACAAAACATAACAAATATAGATCTAGCATCTCTTACGTCGGGGGTTTGTCTGATAAGATTTATGGCATTTTAAAATCAAACAATATTAATGTTGCCTTTAAGACTAACAACTCTTTGTACTCTAGGCTATGTAACCACAAAGAACAGGTAGATAAGGGAACTAGATCGGGGGTATACAAGCTTACTTGTAATGACTGCAATGGGATATACGTAGGACAGACAGGCCGAAGTTTTAATACTAGATTTAAAGAGCATGTTTCGGCATATAGGAATGAGCATCCAGATAGATCGAATTTTGCAAAACATTTGTTGGAATCAAATCATTCATTGTTAGATTCAGATTCTTATGAAGTGTTACATTATTGCGGCAAGGGGTTGCGTCTGGATGCTCTGGAATGCATGGAAATAATTAGGTACAACACTATGGGGTCTATTATTAATGAACAGGTAAATTTAGTATCTTCTCCTTTACTGCGGCTTGGGTCGAATTTGAACAGTTAGTATTAATTAAATATGCCTTATAAATAAATAAACAAAAAAAATTCAAGGTAGTTTTAAATATGTCAATAAAAGTTTATTTTTGTGGGGTAGTTTGAGAATAAGAAAAATAAAGTGGGTACTTGAGAAGTTACAGTGACAAGTTAAAACATTTGTTTTGGTTTGTTAGTTTAACGTTTGGTAGCATAGCATACGGTTGTGGTAACTCTGAAGATGAGCTCTGGTTGAGTTCGAAACGCGTCAGTGTAGCTTGGTGGTGGTGATGGTTGGGTTTATGTGATTTGTGTGTGTTCGTACAGTGTGGAGGTGGAGGAACTGCATGAACGCACATTTCTTGCATAAACGTAACTATTGTAAGGTCGCGGGTGAGCAAAGTAATTGTTTTAGTTCATTAATATGGACCTCCGCAAAGTAACGCCTGATTCAATGAATTATTAATATGGACCTCTGTAAAGTAATGCCTGATTCAATAAATTATATGGCAATGTCCCATAATTTCAATGTAATGATAAAACCAGAGACCTTGTTGTCTAACGTGCGGTCGCTTGCTATATTGCTTTCATTATAGGTACACGTATCTTTCTGTCAAACAGCATAGTTAAGGTGGTGCTAGCAAGCGTCCGCGCAAAACAAACAATACGGCCCTGTACGATTACCGCATCCCGGGTTCGATTCCCGTGTCGAGGCAGATAGGTACCTATTTGTATAAAAAATACTTGGGTATTTAATATGTATTTAAGAATGTATCTATCTATATCTATTAAGTATGTTTATCCGTTGCTTAGTATCCATAACACAAGCTTACTTTGGGACTAGGTTAATCGGTGGTTTTTATACAAGCTAGAGATACCTTTACGGGGTCAAAATGCCCCAACTTTAAGGTGGCTCAATAACAAACATGTTTGTACTACAACAGAGGATTAAGAAACAGTATCGCTTACAGTATATCCAACAAAACTTAGTCTAAATATTACGGTTTCCCAGCAAACAATCTGCAAGCACCGAAGTCTGGGAGCATCCTGTTTCAAATTCAGAATTTTGCGTCAATCAATTTTAATATGCAGCTCTTAACTTCATACCAACATGGTCCATTTTGTGTGCATTTGGCGTATAAGCGGTTTAAGGCATATCGTTTCAAACGCGCCGCTTTGTGAGGCGAGACGAACCGGAAATTACGTCGGGCAAGTTTACCTATTACGACTGCAATAGCGGTGATGTGTTGTTTATACCTGGCTGTGATGTGTGCAGCTGGTAAAAGTTACTGAAAATTTTACATCTATCACCTAGGCAATGTTACAATGGGACTTATATAAGTAAGCTCAAGGTCACTCAAAGAGCGATAAAGCGAGCTATGCTCAGAGTCTCCCTGCGGTAGAATCAGAAAGGGATCCTATCGATGTTTAGAAAATTTTATTTCCGAAGGTTTAGAATCCCGAAAACTTCATTTGTCCGAAAGCATTTCTTTCTGAAACTGTAAATATTTCAGGATTTATTTCAGGACTATCGTGTCGAACCCTTTAGGTTAGGTTAGGGTTGTTTTATAAAAATCCTGAAATATTTACAGTTTCAGAAAAAAATGCATTCGGATAAATGAAGCATTCGGGATTTAAAATATTCGAAAAAAAATAATTCTAAATTTTGATAGGTAACTACCACAAGAAACCTGACACTAAGTAGGTATTTTTTTTTTTAAATCAGATTACAATTTTATTAAATATTACAAAATACAGTCGCGGAATGAAAAGGTTCATCACTTTTACACTTTATGATAACGACCGCTTTAGCCTAGTTGGTAGTGACCCTGCCTACGAAGCAAGAGGTCCTGGGTTCAAATCCCGGTAAGGGCATTTATTTGTGTGATGAGCACGAATATTTGTTCCTGAGTTATGGATGTTTTCTATGTATTTAAGTATTTATTTATCTATATAAGTATGTTTACCCGTTGCTTAGTACCCATAACACAAGCTTTGCTAAGTTTACTTTGGGACTAGGTCAATTGGTGTGAATTGTCCCGTGATATATATATATATATATATATGATGGCAAAGAGTGACGAACCTATATAATTTCATCACTCACTATACAGTTACAATACAGCATTCTTCTAATAAATAAAAATCTCGTATCACGGTGTTTGTTATCGAACTCCTCCGAAACGGCTTGAAAGATATTTATAAAAATTTTAATCTATATTTGGTAGGTCTGAGAATAGGTCGTAAGCTATTTTTTATACCGCTATTCTTCGCAGACGGAGTCGCGAGCAACGGCTAGTAAAAAATAAAATAAAAAACAATTTACTGCCACATAAAACACGATTAGTGATTACCCAGTAAGAAAGCAATACATAAGTAGGTGGCAATGAGCTCAGGCTCTGCATAAGCTGCAAGCAAAAAAAAAACATGCAGCGCTGATTTTCAATCTGCGCTCGCGCCACAGAGTGAAAAACTAATTTAAAAGCCTGGTAAGGCGCTTAAGAACACAAACATGAAATAAAATGATGAACAAAAAACCGCCCAAGTGCGAGTCGGACTCGCGCACGAAGGGTTCCGTACAATTATCTATAAAAATCACGTTTGTTGTATGGGAGTCCCCTTAAATATTTTTTTTATTTTAATTTAAAGATTTTATTTTTAAAATCAATATATAATTAAATATTCTGTGAATATTTCAAGCGTCTACCTGTTGTCGTTATCAATATCGAGCAAAAACGAGCAAAAAAATCACGTTTGTTATATGGGAGCTCCCTTAAATATTTATTTTAATCCATTTTTTAGTATTTTTTGTTATAGCGGCAACTGAAATACATCATCAGTGAAAATTTAAACTCTCTAGCTATCACGGTTCCCGAGACACAACCTGGTGACAGTCGGACAGACGGACGGACAGCGGAGCCTCAGTAATAAGGTCCCGTTATAGTTACGTAAAAACCTTTAACTGCGATTTACTCAAGTTAGCTATGAAGTATCTTTTTTTGTACTTATTTTTTCAACTTCATTTTTTTATTACTTTTACGGTCATCCCGTGAAATCATATATTTCGTACTAAATACAAACTGAAATATAGATGCACAGAAAAAACCCCAGAAAAAAGACCAATGCTGGGAATCGAACCCAGGTCCTCAGCATTCCGTGCCGCGTGCCATACCCCTACACCACCACTGGTCTAGAGATTAGACACGAATCTTTCGGCACGGAATGCTGAGGACCTGGGTTCGATTCCCAGCATTGGTCTTTTTTCTGGGGTTTTTTCTGTGCATCTATATTTCAGTTTGTATTTAGTACGAAATATGCGATTTACTCGAAATAATGTTTTTGTGGCATACCCCCTTCATTCACACATGTCTTCAATTATCTGAATGCAAGCAGCCAGCATACAGGAACCACAAACATTACAGATGCGAAATCGAAAATAGAACCTCAACCTTTTTTTGAAGGCGGTTAAAAAGTAACAATTTATTGAATCAGGCGTTACTTTGTGGAGGTTCACATTAATTAATTGAAACAATTACTTTGCTCACCCTTTGCGAGCAAAGTAATTGTTTCAGTTCATTAAAATAGTAACATTTATGTAGAACTAACTTTAACCCGCCGGCTTCACTCATGTTAGAAATCCATGAATAAAGATTATAGTAGGTACCTAATATTTTTAAAGCACAACGGTCGGCGGGCCGACGCCATCATCGCAACCTGGGATCAAACCCGGGACTTCAAGCTTTGTATACGGGTTTTCTAAATACTAGGCTAATAGTTCGTCAAATTTTATTTAATCCTATTAAAAAAGGAGTGTTGGTAGAACCTGCATCGCATGTTTAAAAAAAATGGAATACAGTCGCTGCCAGTTTTAAAACTCAATTATGAAAGGAGATCTAATTGTGTGCTAATACTTTTAACACATTGCCCGATCGATATTGGAAAGCAAGTGTACAAAGTAAACTAAGACCTTATTCTATAGCGCAATCGGAGTCACAATCGTTTTCACTTTTTTTTCTGTCACACGGTATAGAATAAGGGTAGAAAAAGAAGAAGAGAGGAGAGTAAATGCGCCAGCGCTCACGCGTTTTATAATACGGGCTCAGGTCGCTATAATAATGGTTCGAAAACCATTACAGACGACAAACTCAACCAATTTTAGCCATTATCCCACTAATGTGCCATTAATACTAAAATGGGCCAAAACTTCAAACAGCATTAGTGAATAAAATATTGTCAAGAACCTTTTTGGGCCACTAAGTAACAAACAAGTATGAACTAATCTGGGTTGCGATCGCTGAACTAAAACAAAAGCAGGGACGAACTAATGGAATACAAATTGCCATCTTGCATACGATAAAATCCATCAATATTCGAAGCTATTAACAAAGAAGTAAGGATACTAGAAACACTACAGCTTATTTTTGCGATGTTCACTCACAATGAACTGAAACAATTTGACCGCATCGCGGGTGAGCAAAGTAATTGTTTCAGTTCATTAATATAGACCTCTGCAAAGTAGCGCCTGATTCAATAAAATGTTCACTCATAATTTAGACACGTCTGAAAATTAATCGACACTTCAATATGTCTTAATTAATTGTGATTGTGAGTGTAGTGTACCGGTACAAGAAAGTGCCGGAATAAAAAGAAATCAAGTGTACAGTCCAAAAAAAAAGGCCAAGAGAGCACGCTGCGCTTCAAGTGTCATTTAAACACGATAGATACGAACAAGTTCATTTGTACACATTCTCTTTTTTAAGAAGCTAATTGAAAATCAATAAATTCTGAATGGGATATTAATTATAATAGGAAGCCCTTGAACTATGTTAGTGCAAAGAAAAGACATAAAACAAAAATTAACAAACTATTACCAAAATAAAACTAATCAGATGATATACCGGCTCCCTATGCCTCTTAATTACTCCTAAATTAAAGGTAAATTCGTTTAACAAACATAAACCTTGTATGTCCGTTTATACGTATCTATAGTGCCCCATCCAGCAACTTAATTCCTTGCACATCCATCATGGCATCCGATAGTGTTTGCGTGATCATAGTCCGTTGGTCGTGCGCCTAAAACACGGGTCGCTAGACTCCAACATAATGACGTTCACATCAAAGGGGTCATGAAATGCAAATGCTAGCTTCACTTTGAAAATCCACTTGAATGTTCATACTTATAAGGTAATTGGTGGCATGCACAGTTGGAATCAAACTATAATAAATTTAGGAACTGTCAAAAATTAACTTCTAAAGGTAGCTTCCGATGTGGGCGACTGCGACTGGCGATCGCGATACACGACCGCGAATAGGACGCTCGACCCACTCCTTTGTAGGAATAAATATTGAAGCATCAGTGCTACCAGTGCTAACCGTCAGTGGTTAAGTCGTGGGGTGGCCTAGTGGTTTAACTTACGCGCCTCTCAAGCAGAGGGTCGTGTGCTCGATCTCAGGCTCGCATCTCTGAGTTTATCGGAATTTATGTGCAAAATTACATTCGAAATTTGCCATGAACTTGCACAGACCTGCGAAAAAATTCAATGGTGTGTGTGAAGTTCCCAATCCGCATTGGAATTGGACTACTAGGAAAGAGGAGGGTTGTGCCCAGCAGTGGGACTATTATAGACTGATAAGATGATGACTGACGGATGCAAGTGACTGCATCGCGCGAATAAGTTCACACTAAGCAGGTTTAATTTATATTACGTAGTTATTATTCGGGGGTTAAAAATCGTACCTACATTTCCAACTGCCACATCCGAAGCTTTACGCATGCGAAAACTCTGGTAGAAGCTAGTCGATTATAAAGTTTGATTTATTCCCCTGTTCGTTGTTTCAGTACCAGAAACGCGGTTCGACATGATTCAAGATAGGCTTGAAGACGGATACTTGAACATAATTTGCGCAGTGGAAGGCGTTTTCCCCAAACCTGAACTCGTCATACTGGCTGGAAACAGGTAAGTTTTTTTTAAGGTCAGCCGCCACCGAAAAAAAGTAAAGTAATACAAGCCATGCAACCTGGTTTTTAACGAAATCCCGTAATCAAATAGTATCTGATACCCAATTCAAAATCTCTGGAGACCTCATTTCTAACGTGAATGTGAAATATCGAGAGTATAGCGACCCGAGTGTCACCGACGTTGCTAGCTGAAAATTAGCACTAGGTTGCTTTAAACTTGAAACGCTTCAGCATTATGCTGAGCCAGTATGCGATTCGCAACCGCAATAACACACTATTTTTATCCTTCGTGTCGTCTATTTGTAATAATAATTGGCGTGTCTCTTGTTTATTGAATCAGGCGTTACTTTGCGGAGGTCCATAATATATATGCCGTTTGTTTGATTTGTGCGTGTTCATACAGTGTGGAGGTGGAAGAACTGCATGAACACCCATTTTTGCATAAACGTAGCTATCGTAAGGTCGCGGATGTGTAAAGTAATTGTTCCAGTTCGTGTCTCTTGTTGTTGTGAATAAATGTATTATCTTTCTTTTAAAGTAGTTCTATCAAATATCTCAATCGATGTAGCTCTCGACAGCTAAGAAGACGTGTCCCAAGAATCCGGATAATCTTTACGAGATCGGATTCTCTATTCTATTGGGCCCATAACCTAATGAAACAAATATTCTCATAGAACCAATTTTTGTAATGAAGTCTATCAAGTTACAAATCAATGTCAACAAAAACACAATATCTGATGGCCAGTAAAATAAGGTTTCAACAGATTCAATGGGATTACCTACTACGGAGCCATATGAGAACCTTCTGACCAATCTAGATGCGCATGTTGCTTCGTGAATTTCGAATAGCAATATTCAAAATATGAATCGAAGACATGAGTTGCAGTACTGCAGTATTACGTAGATTTAGCAGCCAATTCCTTGAGGCTAAGGCTGCAGTCAATGCTAAAGCTGCACGATTTATTGAACTAAAATCGTAAAATAAATTCATCATCACGATCCCAGCCTATATATCTCAGAATTATAGGGCTTGGAACATACTAGGGGCGTTCAATAAAAAGTGAGAATGAGTATGTTATAAACAACTTTTACTAAATGTCATTTTGTTTTTCGACATAGTCACCTTTTAGCATAATACACTTAGTATATCTTTTTTCTAAACTTAAAATTCCATTTTTAAAAAAGGTCTCATCTTGAATACTTAAAAAATCTTGTACTGCAGCGACTACCGCGTCGTCGTCTTCAAATTTCTGGCCTCTCAGGTATTGTTTCAATGTCGGAAATAGGTAGAAATCACTGGGAGCGAGATCTGGTGAATACGGAGGATGCTTAAGGATATCGAACCCAGCATCACGAATTGCAGCCATTGCAACGGCGGACTTGTGTGCCGGGGCATTGTCCTGGTGGAACAGCACAACTTTCGAGAGTTTACCTCGCCGTTTTTCGCGGATCTCATTGCGCAATGTTGCTATTTGTTTGGCGTATAAAGTGCCCGTAATAGTGGCTCCATGCTCGAGATACTCAATCATTAATACCCCTTTACAATCCCAAAAAACAGAGCCCATGACCTTACCGGCAGACGGGCTCACCCTGAATTTCTTCGGAGTTGGAGATGATGGCCTTTTTCATGTCATAGACTGCAGTTTCGTTTCAGGGTCGTAATTATGGAGCCATGTTTCGTCCATTGTTATAAATCGCGCCAAAAAAAGTTCCCGGTCTTGCTGCATCAGGTTCAAAGCTTCTTGACAAATCTCTAGTCTAGTTTGTTTTTGCGTGTCAGTAAGCATTCTTGGTACCCAACGCGCAGATACCTTTTTCATACCCAAGCGTTCATGTAAAATATTATGCACGCTCCCCGTTGAAATCTTTACATTTTCAGCAATAAAACGAACTGTGACACGACGAGCTGCCAAAACTGAGTTTTCGACTTTTTTCACAATTTCTTCAGTTACTGCTGTAGTAGGGCGTCCGGAGCGGGGGTCGTCCATTGTCGATGTTCTTCCACGTCTAAATTCGGCGCACCAACGTGCGACTGTCGAATACGGAGGAGCATTAGACCCTAAAGTGTCCCGCAAATCCAAATTGACTTGGTCCGTAGAAAATTTTTTAAATACAAGTATTTGATAACGGCGCGCAGTTCAATTTTCTCCATTTTCGCTAACGTACTCAATAGCATTGCAAAGAAATTACCGTATATTTTTTTAAACAAAAGACAGTTAGTTTTTTTTTTTCACAGCAATCAGCTAGATAGATTAGCTTTACCGGCCAGTATTTAATTTCGTAATATTAAAAGAGTTTGCATCTCATTCTCACTTTATATTGAACGCCCCTCGTAATTCTCACCCGGGCCCAGTGCAGATTGGGTACTTCACACAAACCATCAAAATTCTTAGCATATGTATGCAGGATTCCTGACAAGATTTTCCTTCGTCGTAAAGCCCATGCCAAATCTCTAATGTGATTTCGCACAAAGAAAAACTCAGAGGTGTACCTAAGCCCGGGCTTGAACCCAAGACCCTCTGTTTGAGAGGCCATAGGTCAAACTACTAGGCCACCACGGCTTTTTAAAAAAATATATTATTATAATTTTAATCCAAACAAATAATAAATCTGTACCTAACAAGTTGACGTCTTTGTTGTCGCTGTCGAGTTGGTGTGCGTTGTTGATGTCATTGAAAATTTCGAGAAAAACTGTTACTAAGGCTATATTTACTAGCGCAATATAACTCAAAACAACGACGTTTAGAATTATTCTCTATGCGTTTGTTTGCACTTATCTCAGAAACGGCTGGCTGCTTTGTAATACTCATCATCATCATCATCATAATCTCAGCCAAAACACGTCCACTGCTGAACATTGGTCTCCCCCAAGGCTCGCCAAACAGATCGGTCCCGTGCCATCCGCATCTAACGCGATTCCGCAACCTTGATCAGGTTTTCGCTCCATCTGCAACACTACAATCTAGTAGAGTTGAACACGCTAACTACAGCATTAAGTACAGCCTTACCCAGTTCAACATGCATCCTTGCATAACGACGACTGAACATCGAATGTCACACAAGATCTCAATTCCATTATGCGTCTAGAGATCGAGTGTACATAGAGTGAGATCTCGAATTGAACCACATTAATTTTAATATATCTCTCGATTCTGAGATATTGCTTGCTTGAAATATCAAAAGGTTTTGCCTAGCGTGCAACGCTTAGAAGCTAGTTACGAAATTATAAACATACTAGCTTCTTCCCGCGTCTTCTTTCTTTGAATAAAGCTAAAATCCGGCTACGGTGACATCCAGACATCCATCATCAATATCATCATCATTGGTATCAGTGAAGCAGGTCGTCAGTTCGAGCCCGAGGCACCTCTGAGTTTTTCGAATTTTATGTGAGAATTTACATTTTTAATTGATCATGAGGTTTACAATAGCAATATTACAATATAAAAAAAACACTTGCAATTAAATTAAATGGTATGTGTGAAGCCCCTACTACTTAACTACGAAACGAAATTACGGCCCAAGCCCTCTCTTATACAGGTACTTATATAGGTAGGCTAGGATGATGATGATGACGAACGTTGCAAGTTGAATAAAAGCTTTCAAAAACCAGTACAGTCAACTGTCCCGCGACTAATCTCTCCATTTAACCAGAAGACTTCTTATACGTACGGTCAGCACTTCGTAGTCAGGTTCTCTAACCACTAGGCCAGCTGGTCGTCTAAAACTGCATTAAATGAAGAAATCTTTTTTTTATTTTTATTGACTTTGTTTCCGTTCCTATGGAGACAATAAAAAAAAGATTTTTTTCATTTAATGCAAATATTTCACTGACCAAATGCCAGAAATCTACCACAAATGGTCACCCTGGGTCAGCATCAAAAGTAGCTGACCACTTTTGTAATTTGTCGTAATAACACAATTGTCAATCATGTATGACATTTTCACTTGACTGCAAAGCGCCAAGGTACAAAAGTGACCAGCTACTCTTGATGCTGACTGTACAACCTACATCTATCAAATTCAACAATTTCCAAACGGGCTAAACTGAACGCAAATTCCCCTATGCCTTACAATAGAAATCCGATTCACATAATCGATTCAAAGTCCGCGGGGGTAGCAAACTTCCGAAGCACTCCCGCATTGAACACTCACTTGGACGTTCCTTAGACTGAAAACATACGAGAAGAAGTTGCATGGCGAGGCTCTGAAGCGTTTCAACCGTCGTATCACGTGTTGTCTTAACGTCAACTAAAGATCCCAGTAACTTAATATATACGGATCTCTCACGTCTTAAAACGAGTTTAATTTGACATGTTTCGGACTAATCCGAAGTAATTTCGAGTTGGAAGACAGTGTTGAATAATCATACTGCGTCAATGGTGAATGCGAACGGGCCTTTACAGGGTGATGTTGTTAGTTTTGTATGCTACCCTACATTTAACAATGACAGTAAAAATGACGATAAAAACGCGGGTAGTTATGCGCGGGTATCAGTGTCGTCGAGCAACTGCGCGAGCAGAGCGGTAGCACGTAATGCACGTTTGGCAGCCGCCGTGACGTGTGGCTCCAGGAAGAAGCGCTACGGATTGGCCCGAAACATGTCAAGTTAAACTCGTTTTAATAATTCTTAGAACAAGCGGCCACTGCCAACGCGACCTCCCCCTGAGTCCTCTCAACAATTTAGACTAAATAATTCGGATTCCTAACGAAAGTTAGCCAAACCTGCGCACCGCGGATGCCTGGCGCGCCAGATTTCCATTGGCATTTTCCTGAACCCGACCATCAGAAGGGACCAAAAGGGATACAAATTTAATATCTTGACCAATCATAATGTTACGATCCGGGGATTAAATTTTCTTGAGGTTCGCGGATTAAGTTATGTTTGAGGTTGGGATATTACATAAGAACATCAAAGGGCTGATCTTTATTTAAGTTTCTATTATATTTTATGTAGTGAGCTTATTTTGAAGTCACGAAATAGTTTATTGAATCAGGCGTTACTTTGCGGAGGTCCATATTAATGAACTAAAACAATTACTTTGCTCACCCGCGACCTTACAATAGTTACGTTTATGCAAGAAATGTGCGTTCATGCATATTTTAGGTTTGTTGATGATTTGATCCTATGCTGGAGAGGGAGTATGAGACAGCTTGACGTGTTTATTAATGGTTTGAATAACAAGCACGTAAAGATAAGGTTCAAAAAAGAATTGGAGGAAAATTGTTCGTTGAACTTTTTGGATTTAACGATTTCAAAATTAAATGGTAAACATCAATTTAAAATATACCGTAAGCCCACGTACACAGATGCTGTTATACCAGCATCTTCTAATCATCCGTGGCAGCATAAACTGGCTGCTTTCCATTGTTATGTTAATAGATTGTTGACTGTGCCTCTTTCTAAGGAACATTATGATTTAGAGTTGAGTACTATTTATCAGATAGCGATCTCAAATGGTTATACAAAATCAATGGTAGATAGTTTAGTTCAAAAGAAGCAGGCACGGTTAGTAAATAGCATGCTTTACGCTGCGTTACCTTCTCAGTCTACTAACAAATATAGATCTAGCATCTCTTACGTCGGGGGTTTGTCTGATAAGATTTATGGCATTTTAAAATCAAACAATATTAATGTTGCCTTTAAGACTAACAACTCTTTGTACTCTAGGCTATGTAACCACAAAGAACAGGTAGATAAGGGAACTAGATCGGGGGTATACAAGCTTACTTGTAATGACTGCAATGGGATATACGTAGGACAGACAGGCCGAAGTTTTAATACTAGATTTAAAGAGCATGTTTCGGCATATAGGAATGAGCATCCAGATAGATCGAATTTTGCAAAACATTTGTTGGAATCAAATCATTCATTGTTAGATTCAGATTCTTATGAAGTGTTACATTATTGCGGCAAGGGGTTGCGTCTGGATGCTCTGGAATGCATGGAAATAATTAGGTACAACACTATGGGGTCTATTATTAATGAACAGGTAAATTTAGTATCTTCTCCTTTACTGCGGCTTGGGTCGAATTTGAACAGTTAGTATTAATTAAATATGCCTTATAAATAAATAAACAAAAAAAATTCAAGGTAGTAGGTAATTAAATATGTCAATAAAAGTTAATTTTTGTGGGGTAGTTTGAGAATAAGAAAAATAAAGTGGGTACTTGAGAAGTTACAGTGACAAGTTAAAACATTTGTTTTGGTTGTTAGTTTAACGTTTGGTAGCATAGCATACGGTTGTGGTAACTCTGAAGATGAGCTCTGGTTGAGTTCGAAACGCGTCAGTGTAGCTTGGTGGTGGTGATGGTTGGGTTTATGTGATTTGTGTGTGTTCGTACAGTGTGGAGGTGGAGGAACTGCATGAACGCACATTTCTTGCATAAACGTAACTATTGTAAGGTCGCGGGTGAGCAAAGTAATTGTTTTAGTTCACGAAATAGTGTCTTAGCAAATGGAAACATGTAGACCTGTGTTTTACGATAAAGAACGCGCTTTCCTTTCATTACTGCAGTAATTTTCAAATGAATTTGTGGTAGCCATGTAAAAAACGCAGCCAATTGTCAACGAGCATGGAGCGAAGCATTGTTGGTGTTCGAAGGACGAACCAAATTTAAAATACTGAGCTGCACTCAAAGACTCGCATTGCTGACGTGGGCGCAAAGACGATGAAGTTGAAGTGGGACTGGGGTGCACAATGTCCGTCGAATGAACCCAGAACGTTGAGCCGAAATTGTCACGGATTGGATCCCTAGCAATGTATATCGCTACAGAACAGACAGCAAAGGTAGAACGAACCGGAGATGGAGGGTTGACCTAGATATTTATCACGTGGGATGGTGAGAGCTTGCGTATGATAGGCAAGAGTGAAGCAAAGGAGGATAGGGCTTTGCCTAACAGTGGGACACAAAAACAGGCTATTAAAAAAATTAAAAACAACGAAACTAACAATAAACATACAGTATATATATATTTTTTTTTATATAAGAGGTGGCAAACGAGCAGACGGGTCACCTGATGGAAAGCGATCACCGTCGCCCATGGACACCCGTAACACGGGGGGCATCACAGGTGCGTTGCCGACCCTTTTAGGAATTGGTAGGCTCGTTTTTTAAAGATCCCTAAGTTGTAACGCTCCGGGAATGCTGCCGCAGAAAGCTGATTCCAGATCTTTGTCGTGCGAGCAAAGAAGTTTCGCTTAAAACGCACGGTACTAGAATGCCAATCATCAAGATGGTGAGGATGGAAAGACAAACGGCTCCTAAACTAAAGCGACCATTTGCTAAAACCAAAAAGTTGAAGTATCAAGTTAACATCAAAGAAAATACCTATAACAAGAACATGAATAACAATGTATATTTCTGCGTGTGTGCCTGGTACACATTTTGATACGTGTCCAAATATCCTCTCTACACATAATAAATATTGTTTTTCTTTTGTCATAGGCCACTCAACGCTAAAACGTCTATTAAACTGCTAGAAGGCCGATACACAGCCCTTACTAGCGCCCTTGTGAAGGTCGAAGCTTTGCCGCCTACAGTGGAGATCCTTTGCGATATGCAAGTCCCACTGGCCAACTACTTCAGCAGGAAGAGAGACATATTTTATAGAGGTAAGAATACGCAAGATTCTTTAATCTATACTTTTATACTCTATACTATTATTATAGAGTTTGTTTGTTTGTTTGCATTGAATAGGCTCTGAAACTACTGGACCGATTTCAAAAATTCTTAACGACCGCTTTAGCCTAGTTGGTAGTGACCCTGCCTACGAAGCAAGAGGTCCTGGGTTCAAATCCCGGTAAGGGCATTTATTTGTGTGATGAGCACGAATATTTGTTCCTGATTTATGGATGTTTTCTATGTATTTAAGTATTTATTTATCTATATAAGTATGTTTATCCGTTGCTTAGTACCCATAACACAAGCTTTGCTAAGCTTACTTTGGGACTAGGTCAATTGGTGTGAATTGTCCCATGATATTTATTTATTTATTTATTTATTTATCTTTTGCCTTTAGAGAGCTTCATTATCACTGAGTGACATAGGCTACTTTTTACCGCGGGAAAATACCTTTTCCTACGGGAAAATTAATTTATCGCGGGCGAAGCTGCGGACGGAAAGCTAGTAAATCTATAATCCGATATCACAGACCATTCCAAAATCTCCAAGCCGGTGTTGGAAAAACTAAAGTCAAGCTTAAATGGGACCAACCCGGGCATAAATATCTGTCGGATGCACTCACAATTATTGGCGCACTCAGCCATATAGTGGGTACCGCTCAACGGGCACCGACGGCAAGGCAGGCCGAGGCGGAGATGGTAAAATAACCTGGACGGGGAACTGAGCGAGTGGCCAAATACAAACTCTGGATAGAGATAAATATATGTATGGAGGTCAAGAGGAGAGGCTTTTCCTAGCTGTGGGACGCAAGATGAGCCTAGTTATAATAATAGTCCGATAAAAGACTTTCGACTGATTATGATTGAGCGTAATTGAAAAAAAAATTTTACAGATCCACCTGTGACTTCACCTGAGCCACCAAATTCAAGACAGCTTGGAGATCCAAATAGTGGTAAGTTGGAATACAAATAATACAAAATAAAATGCAAAACAGTTATGATATGACCCACCATTAAACATAGGTATGATAAATACATGACATTAGTTGCCTTAAGTTTATTTACTCTAACTTTTGCCATTTTTCGAGGAGGGTGATGATTATATTAATAGTACAGGATGTCCCATGTTGTATTTAGTTTTATGGAGTAATTAATTAATACTTTATAATGAAAAACACTAAAGTAATGTTGACCATATTTATTTTACACCACAGACTCAACCAACTTAACACGGGCTACACTGCTGCCCTCTATCTTGTTATACAACAATACAACACTCTCCCCACATTACTTTTTTTTTTTTTTTTTTTTTTTTTTATATATTTTTATACCATATATAACTGAACAAAAAAAGAAACACCTACTTTAGGGAGATTTTTCTTATATGAAATGACAAACAAAAATACATATACATTTATATGCACATATATGTATACATATATTCTATAGCTCTAAATCCTGTCCACATTCAAGTAATTGATTGACATGTCGTTTCCACTGTAGTCCATCCACTTCTACCCTGTAAGTAGTACCTGGTACTAAAATCTCTACAATTTTCCCTAGAGACCAGTTTTTAGTATTTTTCCTGAAGTCTTTGGCCATAACTTTATCTCCAATTAAAAATGATTTATAAATGTTCTTACTATTGTTGGTCAATTTGACCTGTTCAGTATCAATTTTATCATTAACAGGATTAGGCCTCAGTAGTGAGAAACGACATCTCAATTCTCGTCCATACATTATTTTTGCTGGACTCTGACCTGTTGTCTTATGGACAGTACATCTGTAATCAAATAAGAACAAGTTACAAGCATATTCCAAGCTTTGACCACTCTCCACAATTTTAATTATGTGGGATTTAAAAGAGTCCACAAAACGTTCGGCTAATCCGTTTGTAGCCGCATAATATGTTGGAGTAAAAGACTGCTTTATGCCAACCTTTTTGCAAAAACATTGGAATTCCTGGCTAGTCCATGTAGGGCCATTATCAGTGACCAGATGCAAAGGATATCCATATCGAACAAAAATGCTTTTGAATACCTGTATTGTTTTTTGTGCAGTGATATTTCCCATAACAAATGCTTCAGGCCATTTTGAATATGCATCTATCACAACTAAAAACATTTTTGAATATAGGGGACCTAGGAAATCTGCATGCAATCTATGCCACACTGTTGGTGGTTGCGGCCACAGTGTTAATTTAGTTTTTTCAGGATTTTTATGGTTTTGTAAACAAATAATACAATTCTTTGTTATATTTTCGATACTCTCATCCATGCCTGGCCACCAAAAATATGATCTTGAAATTTCTTTCATTCGGGTAATCCCTAAATGACTAGCATGTAATTCCGACATGACTTTTTCCTGAACTTTTTTAGGTATAATCACCCTATAACCCCATAGCAAGCATTCTTTCTCCACAGAGATCTCATTTTTCCTTTTAAAATATGGTTCACAGTCTTCTCCAAGATTATTTTTTAATGGCCAACCATCTCTACTATATCTAAGAACATCACACAAAATTTTATCTTTACATGTTTCTCCCTGAATGGTTTTCCAATTCAATGTAGCTAAGTTAGATTCATTAACATAATTAACAGTGTTAATTTCAAAATTTTTTTTACTAATCTCTGCACTCTTACAGCTGTCATCATTACAGTTTGTACTTACTCGTGACAAATAATCTGCAGGGTTATTTTTGGATTTTATATGTTGAATTTCGTAATCAAAACCACTTAAAAAAATTGACCAATATTGTAACCGTCGAGCTGCCATTTTTGGTATGCCATACTTTGGCCCTAAAATCTTTGCTAATGCCTCATTATCTGTTTGTAAAATGAATTTATGTCCAAATAAATACTCATAAAATTTACTGACTCCAAAAACAATGGCATAGGCCTCTTTTTCTAAAATTGGGTATTTCACCTGAGCATCGTTAAATTTTTTACTAGCAAATGCAACTGGTTTTATAACATTATTTTGGTCTTTCATTGATAACACTGCAGCCACACCAGAATCTGCAGAGTCACAAGTCAATATTATTATTGATTTTTTATCAAAATGTGACAAAGGTGGTGTGTTTGAAAGTGCTTTCTTTATTTCCTGAAATGAGTAATCACATTCCTCAGTCCATTCAAATTTATCTTTTTTTAAGCAATCATACAATGGTTTTAATATTATTGCCATGTTTTGCAAGAATCTATTATAATAATTAACTTTTCCGAGAAAAGATTTTAACATTTTTGAATTATTTGGGCATGGCAAAGATAACAATGGTTCTATTTTGTTTTTTATAATTTTGACTCCAGTTTTATTTACCTCAAATCCAAAAATATCCAGTTTTTCCTCAAAGAATTTGCATTTATTTATTTTCAATTTTAATCCAGATTCACTTAGTCTCTGCAAAACTAATTTTAATTTGTCATTTGTTTCGGATAATGTTCTACCATACACATATATATTATCAATGTATACAATCACATCTAACCCATTCAGTTTTTGAGTTATTAACCTTTGAAATGACCCAGGACCAGTACTAACACCAAAAGGTAAGTATAAATATTTGTAAATTCCCTCCTCTGTGACAATAGTAACAAGTTTTTGAGACTCTTCATCTAATGGAGCTTGTAAATATGCCTCCTGTAAATCCAATTCACAAAAATAGGTGTTACCTTGCATTTTCATTAAAATATCATTAATTGTTGGTAGCGGGTAATGATCAATCTGCAAAAACTTGTTTATTGTGATTCGAAAATCACCACACAAACGAACTGTTCCATCTGGTTTCAGAACTGGTACCACTGGAGTACCCCACTTTGAGTGTTCTACCGGTTCAATGCGCTTGTTTTCAACCAGTCTCTTAATTTCATCTTTAACTTTTTCTTTTAAAGCAAATGGAACAGTTCTGACAGGCATAAATATTGGTTTAGCACTTGGGTCCATTTCTAGATGGATTGGCTCTCCTTTAAAATCTCCCATACCTGGTGAAAATAATTCAGCATAATTTTTTTTTAAATTCTCAGTTAATTTATCTTTAGTTACTCCTTCACAAACTTTTTGTTCAAATCTTGGAGGCCACAGTTGCAATAAGGAGAGCCAATCTTTTCCAATTATTTTTGGTAAACCATCTTTCACCACAAACAATCTTTGGTTATTTACTTTTACAGATTCGTAATTGATATTTAAATTTTCAATTACTCCTAATGGTGTTGAAGTTGACTGATCAAAGTTAGTAAATATCACATTACGCTGTTCCATTTTCAGGTCGGGAAAATATTGTAACTTTTCAGATAAAGTAATAGTACTCACGTCTGCACCAGTGTCAACTTCAAATTCTAAGGCTTTTCCATTCACTGAAACCTTTAGAATGGCTGCTGGAATTTTTCCTTTATCATTGAAATAAAATATATCAAAAATTTCAGTGTCTGGAGAAGTCTTCTCTTTATCTACAATTTCCTCATTGTCATTTATAATACTAGCTTCCACTAAATTCACATTTTTCACTTTAAATCCTTTATTTTTTCTACACATTTTATAAATATGTCCCTTGATACCACATTCACTACAAAATTTTTCACGCAGCGAGCATTCGACTTTCATGTGTCCACTTTTTCCACAGCAAAAACATGTCATATTTTGTTTATTCACCGGGACTATGTTTCGCCTTGGACCACTATTTTTGTTTTGGGAGAAATTTCTTCCTTGTAATTTAAACATCTGTGTTTGTTCTTGTTCTTTATCATGATTGTACACCAACTTATATGCTGTCTCTGCTGTTTTGCCAATTTTAATTAAAAAATCCAGTGGTTTATCCGCTTCTTTTAACAACTCAAATTTTACCGCATCACAATAACTTCCATTCAACAATCTCTCTTTAATTTCATCATCTAAACTTTTGAAATCGCAATTTTTGGATAATTTTTTAAGTTCCATAATATATTGTTCTATATTTTCATCAGATTTTTGACATCTTTTCCGAAATTCAGCTTGATGTAAGGCATAGTTCTTTACTGGATGGTAATATTTCTTCAATTTTTCGCATATGTTTTCGTACGTTTCAATAACCGGAGAATGAGGTGCACATAATGTTGTTAATAATTCATATACCTTGGTGCTCAGTTTGGTAATAAGTAAAGGTACCCTTTTTGTTTCTGGTATATCGTTAAGTAGCACAAAACACTCAAACTGCTGCCGATACGCATTCCAATTCTCACCAGTGAATACTTCAAGAGTGGTGATAGACGCCATGTTGGAATTTGTACTAGAAATTTCTCTATTTAAATCATCAATGTATTGACGTAAATATATTCTAACCTCACTTATGGAATCAGTGTCCGAGAATAACGTTTTCTGGGCTAATTCGTTTGCGATACTGATTAATTCTTTCTTAGATTTTTCTTGAATCCATGATTTCTTTCCTGTTCCGATTAGTTGTGTTATCAAATCCATTAATATTCGACGCCGACCGGCGCCATAATTTTTCACTTCGCGATTGTTTTTAGACACTGAATTAAATTCGACACAACACAATTCGATTTAACTGTTTTTAGACAACACTTTTATAGTTCGTTTCGCCCTCGTCGCCAATGTTGTATTTAGTTTTATGGAGTAATTAATTAATACTTTATAATGAAAAACACTAAAGTAATGTTGACCATATTTATTTTACACCACAGACTCAACCAACTTAACACGGGCTACACTGCTGCCCTCTATCTTGTTATACAACAATACAACATCCCAAAACTCAATGATGTCCTGGTAGAGATAAACTACGATTACATGGCCCGCCCCTCCAAATTACTATTTCAATGTGTTATGTCACATCCTTACGAAAGAGTGTGTATGTAAGTAGTCTGATTTTGTTTGATTGCTGTCTCAGCACGCACACATGCGTTGAAAGTTTTGGTGGTGCTTTATAAACACTTTCACAAATACATTGAAGACTTCTTGAATGTTGGAGGGGCGGGCCATATAATCGTAGGATATCTCTACTGGGCAAGAAGTCAAATGACACCAGTTCTGGAAAAAATAAGAAAAAAATCTATGTCACTTGTCAATGTGAATTGTCAATGTGATCTTTTGTGTCTGTGTTTCTGAATAAAGACATAATATAAATGCTACTAGCAGATGTCCGCGGCTTCGCCCCCACTGAAGTAAATTAAAACGTGTTTTCCCGCGGGAATGAGATATTTTCCCGTGGTAAAAAGTAGCCTATCTAACTCTCCAGCCATTTAACTATGTCCATACAAAAAAAATCACGGTAATCCGTCGCTCAGTTTTGACGTGAAAAAAGGACAAATAAACAAACACACTTTCACGTTTAAAATATTAGTATGGAGTATGGATTACGCGTGATATCGCGAAGTAACAAGATTGTTAGAGCTAAGTTAAATTAAAATATTTTTATTGTTTCAGGTACTATGAAGATTCTCCACTGGAGATTGGTAATTTCCACGATAGTTATATATTTAATTGCTATACCAAATACATGATGTATAAGATACTTAATACTTATTTATAGTCAAAATAATTGTAATATAAACCTAAAAATAATAGATGTAAGTTGAAACAGTGAAAATAATTCTTATGAAGAGTTAATATTTTTATATCAAAAATAATAATCTTAAAAGACAAATATTTCTAGCCAAAGAGAAAACATTTACAAAGAAAATATAAAGAAAATGGTTTAATTCGTAATGTACATATTTTTTATTTTTTTGTTATCTTATGACACATGCTCCAAAGAAATACAATGAATTACTTAATACTTTTAATAAACTCATTTTATTTATCTACATTAAGTTTTTGTATGATTACTTTTACCCATAAGATAACGACAGTAAATGCCGTTGAAAATGTAAAGAAAAAAACAATTTACATTGTTTTGATTTCTGACAGAGTTGGGCAAAAATTAGGTCTATTTACGAAAAACCGGGAAGATAACTAAATTATCTTTTATTTGAAGTAACTAAATAATCCGTCAATTGTTATTTTGAATTTATCTAGATCAGTTTAAATTTTATCTAGATAAATTAGTTGGGATTTTAAATAAAAGATGAATGTCAGTAGTACAGTCATGTAGAACTAGAAGTGGTGTCAGTGTGACGGTTTGACCCGACGTGATATTCTGTATATTTCGCATCGTTCTTGGTAACAGGGAAATTAATTGGTTACCTACGAGACAGGCTATGCCTAGTGTAGGGACCAGTCAAATTGGATTGGAAATTCGTTGCCCTTTAAATTACATGTAAACCTATTGCTGTTCTATGATATTTTAACTGTCCTTGTAATTTTTTAGAGAAATAAATTAATTATTATTATTATGTTGGTACGGATTTCCGATCACGGGCCCATGGGGACCCGGTCATTTGAAAGGCATTCATGGGGCCAAAACCAACATGAAGAGGCCTTTGGTACCATATAATATAAATGACATGGGTGCAACTATGGAGGTCTATCCCCTAATACACCATGAGGATGTGCTAGCGGACAGTCCTCCACAGTTGCCAATCTATTGCCAGGTAGGAATCGACATTGAATTATTATTATTATTATTATTATTATATGTTGGTACGGATTTCCGATCACGGGCCCATGGGGACCCGGTCATTTATTATTATTATTATTATTTATTATTATAATTATAAGCTTACTTCAATAACAAACGAGGTCGGTTATCTTCATCTAGATAATTTATCTAAATAAAATAGTTGTCAACGCACTATTTGTGATTGAATTTATCTTCAAATAAATTTATTTGAAATAATTATCTAGATAAGAAATTATCTAAATAACGCCCAACTCTGATTTCTGTACACCTAATACTGGATTAAACCATAAAAGCGTTCCCATTTTATTGAACCAGTGCTAATTGTAGGTACACTTCTTGCAAGTCACGATAGCGAGCGGGGTTATTCGAATGCGTATTTTGTAGTAAATTTGATAAAAATTTCTTTTGATCTTCATCTCTTTTTCATTTCCTACCCACTGCTGAGTAAATAGGTTTCTTTAAATTTTTTCCATGTTTTGCAATCATGTGCTTTCCGCATTCCCCGCCACTCGTGAAAGATTGTCAGTCCTTCTCATGGGCACATATTTCCGAGCCCGGTCCGCGGTCTCCACTCCAGCACTTTCCTTCCCCATCTTTCGTCAGACCTGCGACATATATGTGGGCCCGCCCACTTCCACTTTCTTTTGCCTATTGTTTCCGCGTATACAGATTAATACATGGCCGGCCATGGTTACATGGACCGGCCATATAACCCGAAGAACCGATAACCCTTGGGATAGACGAGTTCTTGAGTGGAAACTACGGATCGGCCAACGTAGCGTAGGACTCGGTGCAGCGATGATCTTCGCAAGACGGCTGGCACGAGCTGGATGAGAGTGGCCGAGGATCGTGCTCAGCGGCGTACCATGGGAGAGGCCTACATCCAACAGTGGTTGAGTCTAGGCTGATGATGATGATGATGATGATACAGATACATGCTCACCACAAGTAAAGTCCGCTCGGCTTCGTGACTTGCAAGAACTGTAATAATATTAGTACAATTCGTATCAAACCTTTCTAGCAAGTTAAATTATTGTTGTTGTAATATTAGTTTTATTTTGGCAGTTTCTCCCATCGCTCAAACTTAAATCTACTCTTTGGCAAAAGTGGAGATAGTCAAATTTGATTTCTATGTGACTGAATACCAAGATAAAGAGGTAGTTATATATTATGAACTAAGATCATCACAGTTGATTATAAACGTAGAACTAAAACTATTCGTGAGCATTCGATGTACAATTTAATTAATTCCTTCTAGTCGGAATTGAAAATAAACTATTTCTTTAAGAATTTGTTTCATTCCGTATCGTTTTCCAGAGGCAGTAAATTAAGCCAGACTTCCTAATAAATTAACAATCCGCACTTTATCCAAGTATGCACTGTGCGGAATTCTCATTTGGATCGCTGAGAAGGTAAGTAAATAACGAGTTTAATATAGTAAATGAGGTATAATTTCATAGAACACAGTTATCATAGATATAAAAACCGACCAAGTGCGAGTCGGACTCGATCACCAAGGATTTTGTACGAATTTGTATGTCAAAAATATACGCCGTACCTAAACAGCAGTAGGTATCTATTATAATCCAGTGTTAGCAGAGCCCTACTTTAAAGTAAAATGTATGCAATTTGGAATCATTTTATATTGGTAATTAGGACCCCCTTATAAAATTACAAATGTAAATATTCATGTAAGCTTTGTGTTGATATTGACACTGACATTGACATTTGAGTATGTATCAGTTCAGCCATAAGAGGGAGCCACCAGTGAGGAGAATGTAAAAAACGGGTTGTTTGTTTTTTCAATCGAATAGTAACAGTTATATTAACAAAGGTTTTTTTATAATTTCTTTAAAACTCAGTTATGTTTGTGATTTTGCTTTAATTTAAAAGTGCAAAAGACGATTCAAGTGTTTATAATAAGAATAGTAAAAGCATGGACATTTAATTGTCGATTCTCTGTTTTAGGTTAGTATTTTTTTTTCATTAGTTGATATTTGTTATGTAAAACTTATCTGTATTTAATAAATAAAACTCTGTTTTAGATGAATCACATTGTGTTATGCTTCATGAAGAAAATAACTCTTGATCTTATATTCAGATTTTTCCTATACTTGTAATATAAGACGGTATTACTTGCCAAATATCGTTATGTAAAACTGAGGAAACTCTGCCGATATCTTCGGAACCATGGCTAAAGGGACTCATTTCATATATTTTTTTTACATTACTTAATGTACTTTCTTTTAGCTTTGATGGTACATAAGGTACATGCATAATTACAAGTCTCAGAGTTAAACTGTGACATGGTGAAACTGTAAGATATGTCAAAGATAGTGACGAAAGGAGTCACGCTATTTTATCCCAATTGTTTCAATATTTTAATTTGAATGTATGTTAGTCTTTAAGTTATACTGCATGGGCCATTGTTTTCGAAAAAAAATACATGAGGTTTTTTATCATTTTGACCACGGAATCCTGAAAATAAAAATAATACATTCCTGTGTTAGATCCATTTTTGTTACTGTATGCTCAAATAAGTTTAATTGCTGGCTGCATGAACTAACAACCCTGAACTTTTTTATTTGGTAACGGAATTGTCGATGACACAAAATTTGTTTTTCTCTGTATTGCGTTCGCGCAATATTTTGTTTTATCGAATATTTGCAGTGAGTGAAACTGGAATAAATTTGAATATTTTCATAGATATTTTTTTAAATATTGATTTTTTAATTTGGTACGGTTCTATAGTTTGAATGGCAATGCTAGTGCAGTCAGCAAAAAACTCGTATAAAAATGAAATTTAAGTATTTATCACTTCCATCATATCATACAACAAACGAGATTTTTTTTATAGATAACTAGCTTTTGCCCGCGACTCCGTCCGCGTGGAATTAATAATTTGGGCAGCTTATTTTTTTATCCAATTTGCTTTTTTATCAATTATGGCTCTCCTTAGTTCCTCGATATAAAAAAAATCATACCACACACACACAGCTAACAAAAGAGCTGATAACTGTGAAACGGGTGAACCAATTTTGATGAAACATGTCTAAGAACCATCGCCAAGAAACCTCTTTCTAATAAAAAAAAACACATCCAAATCGATTCACCCGTTTAAGAGCTATGATGCCACAGACAGACACACACACACACATAGCGGTCAAACTTATAACACCCCTCTTTTTGTGTCGGGGGTGAAAAAGAAGAATACTTGAACAATACTTGTAATTATAGTTGTTGAAATATAATTACCAGAACGCAACCCTCGCGGTTTTTACGTCGAAGTGATCTCGACCCTGCTACAAAATGTATGAGGCAAAAGGATGCCACATTTGCCTTTTCGGCAACATTAATAAAATCTAAACACACAAAGTACATTAAAACTCTCGCTGTAATGAACCAATTATTACTCTATCAACAATTTGGCTGAGCCATTAGTCGGCCTTGCCATAATTAATTTAAGTTCGCCAAAATATGTATTTACCAAAGTAACTAGTTTCAAACTGCTCCGTAACTATATTTGGAGAATTTCTAGGAAGCTATGAAGAGGGCCGAGGAAAGAATCTTGGGGAGATGAATTGTAAGATATTCAAGCTCATGATTTAGATAAGTAAAGTGAATACATGAGTGGATGAAGGGGGTATGTCACAAAAACATTATTTCGAGTAAATCGCAGTTAAAGGTTTTTACGTCGTAATTTTGTTTTTAAATTGAATAGGGTATTGTTACTTTTATAAAAAAAAAACATTTTTTTTATATAAAAAAGTACATAACCCCTTCTTTCTCCTTTAAGCTGTTCTGCAAAGAAAAGAAGTTAAATAAATGAAAGTGTTGATTGTAACAAAATTTATTAATTTAGTAGAATTTCTTCGTAAAAATACATTGCATTCAGAGTTTATAAATTTCAGCTGATCCCTAATGTTTTATTTTTTTTCTTGGGATATCGGATATGTCAGAATAAGATAAAATAAAAGTTTGTCTCATAACATGGATGAAGGAGCTAAGTGCGTACATAACACTTTCTTCTGTTACATTCACTCGCAAACTGGTAACCACTTCTAGAGTCATGTGCCCTTAGCACGTTCATTCACCAAGAACGTAACTTATTCTTGTACATAGTTCCTTCATGCACTGGGTTTAAAGCTGTTATAGTTTAAAAACATGAGGCTTTGGGTGTTGTATTATGACTTAAAACCTTAATTAATTTATGGCATAAAACCGAAAATGAATGAATGAAAAAATTAAATTATTAATTCCTCAGTTTATACTGTGCTTATTTTAGTGGGTATTAAATAAGGGTAAATAATCTTGACGAGTCTTTTTATGAGAGGGAGGCAAATTCAAAAACGCCTTTATAAAAATAGTAACTATTGCTTATGAATCCAAAAACATGTATGATCGTCGTCGCTATGTAATTGATACATATTTACTGCGACTTTTTTTGAATTCGTTTATCGCTATCCCGCGGGAACTATGCAATTTCCCGGAATGAAAACTATTCTATGTCCTTTCTCGGAACTAAAAATATATCTACACCAAATATCATCTAAATCGGTTCAGGGGTTTAAGCATGAGGAGGTAACAAACAGACAGCCACACTTTCGCATTTATGATATTAGTATGGGATAGTATGAATATGGATTATATCCATACTAATACCTAATATAATAAATCTTTTTTTACAAAGCAACACAAATTACTTTTATTTTTTGTCGATCATAGTGAAAGTACAATAATCATTCTTATGTTATGTGTATAATGTAAAATAAAAACACGAAAGTAATAGTAGGTCCACAGGGCAGCCAACAAAAAAAAAACAGACTGCAGAAAAGTAATGAATGAATGAGTGAAGTTTGACAGTTTATTTTTGTTTTATTGAATATTATAATATCGTTAATATGTCGATATTCAAGATAATTTTATGGCTAGAACCTTGCGTAAATTTTCGTCCTCAGACGCAAGTCATGATAGCCTATGCATTATATTATCTAGTTAAAAGTTTTCAGCAGTGGCATGAGTTATACTCGGTTTTAGACACCTAGTATGTAGATTGTTTTTTGGAGACTTTTTGTATTTTTATTTTTTCAACTCCAAATTTTTGTACTTTTACGGTCATTCCGTGAAATCCATATAATGTATATCATACTAGATACAAAATGAAACATGGATGCACTGAAAAAAACAGAAAAAAAACCTAGTATGTACTTGAATACTTTGTGATAGATAATAGTGATTTCTATGCTTATCCCGAAAAATTTGGAAAGTTCCCACGGGATAACTCTATTATCAAACTATTTGCATACGAAATTGTGGGAATAGCTCTCAAAGCCAAATTTTATCTAAATCGGTTCAGGGGTTTAAGCGTGAAGCGGTAACAAACAGACAAACAGAATTACTTCCACATTTTAAATATTATTAGTATTGATTACGAAAAGTGACTAATTCCATTAATAAAATACGGCACAAGCACGGCAAAACGCAAATTGCGGGATCGTTTTATTTTGTTATTTTACCTTCAATATCTTGAATAAATTTAAAACTTTAGGACTTTAGCTTAAATTATTTTATTCAAGTCACACGTGATTTTTCTAAAAAAATTTCAAGTGTTACTTTTTTTCTACAGCAACAAATCACTTTCAACGATCTGTTTCATTTTTAATGACCACGAATGCTTTCAATTCTGTGTCTATTAACTTTAAATTCCTCCGAGCATTGGTTAGAGTAAACACATAAATATTCAATGATCCCGTATCAGTCCCAAGTCGTGTGTTTGAGTAAGATAATTAGATCAACCGATGAATATATCATCGGGGGAATAATGTATGTATTGACGATGTTACTTGTATTATCTATTCTGTGACGATGTTCCATTACTCCGCGCGTGCGGTTGTGTCGCTCTAGAGTATTGTTTGTAGGCGAGTGTTATGCGGTGTTACATTTTATTTAGGATCACGAACTATCCTACTAATCTTACGAGTATTATGATAGATCGAAAATACACAGTATGATCGGTTTTATTTGTAAGTGTATGATGACACATGCAAATAATTTTGACTGTTTACCTGTCCTATTTTCACAACTGCTTTAGTTGGAAAAGATCCAAAAATAAGTTCGCCTTTGTCCCTTTTTCCGTTTATCTGTACTGTTACTTTTATTTTTGTGTATGCAATAAAGAGTTTATATTTAAATCAAACGTTTGCGAGTATGTTTGTATGCGTGCGTGTTTTATAATCTTTCGAGATAAAACTGCAAGACGGATTAAGATGAAACATGGTATGTAGATAGCTGGACGTCTACAATAATATAAAGGCTACTTTTCATCCCGATATACTCACCAAGTCCATATAAGAAACACCAAATTTTGTACGTGTTTTCTTCATGCAACGTAATGAAGACCACAATATATTTTTTGGGAAGTCCCGTGATAATTCAGGTAAATACCGGAATTCTAATTCAACTGACATTGCACTTTTTACGGTTTATGCAAATCTTGAACTATAATTATGGACAAACAAACAGTTTTTTGGTATACGTTGTGTTGGTCCGGAGCTATGAACCATTCCTTTCACGATTATTACTCTTTTGACACGACAAGCCTACTTACTTTGCACGAAGTTGCACATAGCGAAGGCAATACATCACATTTAGAGATAACCCGCCGTAGCATACGTATGATCCACAGCGTGCATTTCAATGTACCAGTCCGTCCTCTAAATCAGAACAAATTGAGATATACGACTCTGTCGCCCGGAACTAACTGCCTAACTTAGGAGGACACGGATGATAACTGTTGCTTGTAATAGAATTTAATGTAATGCGACAAAGTTGTGTGTGATTGAAATGCGAAGGACCAAAGTTTGCTTTGATAATTGAATCATCATCTAATCAGTCGAAAACGTCAACTGATGGTCAAAGGCTTCCTCTAAAGAGTCAACAGCGATAGAACCTGCGCTGTCCACATCTAAGTGGTATAGTACGAATTTTTTGAGGTGTCCCGATCTCATTAATCCCACCCCCATCTTTTGAACAAAGCCATTGTAATCTATTATGTCCTCAAGTGAATAATCCTCAGTTTAAAATGAACGTAAATATAAGATAAAATAGGTAGCTAATTGAAATAACCACTTTATTATTTACAGTAGAGTTCATTTTAATTGAAAATTTGTTTGTTTGTGTGTTTGTTTTGGTTATTTTGGCTGCATGTCTACGACGCATTCAATTTTGAAAAATATTATCTGCCAAGGACATGATAGAATACAATGGCTTTGTTCGAAATGTGGTCTGCTAACGAGATCGGGACACCTCAAAAAATTCGTACTATACCTGCGATCCTTACGAGATCGTCGCTCCATCTTGTTGGGGGACTTCTACGCCACGTCTTCTGGCTCTCACCACTCTATAGAACCTTACTTACCCATCGGACATCGTTTCTACGAGCAATGTGCTCTGCCCACTGCCGCTTAAGCTTGTCAACTCTCCTAGTATGTCTTGCTGTGCTACTCCTGCAGATCTCCTCAATTTTGATACGATCTTGAAGGGAATTTTCCATCGCCCTTTGAGTGACTTTAATTGCCTTATGAAGCCCGTAATTGAGTATAAAAATAAAATATAACAAAAACTCAGCTTAAACTAAGATAAAACAGAAGATAAAGTCTAAGTGCATACCTACATTGAAATAAAGTTAGACTTCTTTGTTACTCTGTAAACGCTCGCCGTGAAAATGTTAAGCAGCAAATATAAAGCTGCTAATAACAGAGCCATTAATTTTCCTCATTTAATTTCCTCGAGTCAATAAGGTCTGGTTTTCCAACTTGAGAAAGAAAGTTGTGAAAATAACGCATTCCAGCGCCGGGTGCCTGTGAAGGGTTGAAATTAATTAATAATACATCTCGATTAAAGAAATACTTTGTTTTCGCTGACGGCCCGAATTTTTGGGAATTAATTAGGGCATTGTAATTTTGAAAAGGTTACGCTTGTTATTTATTGTTTAGATTTGGGTGGAACAAGAAAAACACGGGTTGCGAAAGTGGATTTTGCGTTAAATTATTTTGCCCTTGACTTTAATCGTGATTGCAAATATCTGATAAATCGGATGTTTCTCGATGTTTTGAAATCTACAATGAGTCTTTGAAATTTATCGTTAAATTGAACGCAGAATATAATGAGTTAGTTTGACGGCGAAGGGCAACATCACTTCACAATGCCTGATTTCATAGGAAAATAATTGAACAATAGACATATATTTTTTTATGAAATCGTACGTTAAAGCGTACTGCTTAATTTACTTGGGTACTATCGTTATCATCATTTCAGCCATCAGACGTCCACTGCTGGATATAGGCCTTACTCACCCAATCATTACGGTTGGAAGCGGCTTGCATCCACCGAGAACCTACGAACTTTACCTCTCTTTATCTCGTTGGTGGTTGTCCCAAGCTGCGCTTTCCAGTCCGTGGTATCCATTCGAGAATTTTTCGGTCCCAAGGCCTCTGCTCTGCGTGCTATATGGCCTGCTCATTGCCATTTCAACGATCTAATCTTAATTAATAATAAGGTAATGGCTATGTCGATGTCCTTTGTTCTTTAACGAAACTTCACATTCCTGATTCGATCCCGTAGATAACCCCAAGCATAGCCCTCTCCATAGCTTGTTGAACAACTGAGCCTGTTAATTTGGTCAAGTGTCTTACAAGTATTTGACTTTACTACAAGCTGTGCTGAATTTTGCACCTCTTACAATTTATAAGTATCATCGATTTAAACTAATGTAACTGATCGATTATATAGATATCTCGGCTCTTCGCTGAAACTAGAGCTTTAAGCACCATTAATAAAATAATGTTAAGAAAAATGGTATTCACAAATCACGATGTCAATACTCTTACAAGTTTGCATCTTAATGATACAAGGGATCGAATTATGAAGGCTTGGTAAAATTTGTGTGGCCGAGCCCAGAGGTAAAGTTGTTCAAAGTTTCCGTGTTAGTCGAAGGATTACATGTGTTAGTAACTTCAGTTGGCAGAATCTTTTACTTTCATGGGTTATGTTATTTGAACCTCAATATGAGCGACCTCTTCACTTTGTCAACGAAGCTTTCTACAGGCAAGTTTTGCGCAAACAATTTTTTTAATACAATTAATAACTGCACTAGCATTCTCAAACAAACCTCATGTTTGTACCGGATTTCAAATCAAGCCGATCACTAGAATCACCTAAAAGTCGAATTACGCCACTTGACCGTAACAAACAGGGCCAGCGTAAAACCATAAACGTCTCTACAGGGCACAGGCCTAATTGGACCATAGCCCGTGGTATTTCTTCGCAGGTGTGAGAAGGTTCCACGATTTTTTCCTTCTCCGTAAAGCTCATGGTAAATTTCAAACGAAATTTCGCACATAAATTCCGAAATACTTAGCAAACGCAGGACCCTCTGCTGTGAGGCTGTAGGTCAAACCGCTAGAGTGCTACGGCTTTATTGCGTACAAAAACAAAATATAAAATTGGCCTTGACGTAGCAAAAGACATACATCTAAAGACACTTAAATAGAATAACACTGAAAGAGTGATCAGTAGCAATGTTATAGATTTTTAGAGTTCCTATTATTGAGATTCCTCTGATTATCCGTCTGTCTGTCCGTTAGTCCGTCCGTCAGCCAAAGTGCTCTATCTCAAGAACCATAATATAATCTCAAAGACATTAATTACCAACTCATGGTCGCTGAATTGTCAAGGACCTTAGTGATGATGATTAAAATCTTTAAAAGCGCGAGAAGTACTTACTCAGTACTCGCGAATTATTTGTTTGTTTCTTTTGCGGTGAAGACGACTGGTTGTTGGGGTTCCGAGGCAATACTTTTTTTTAAGAAAGTGGGGCGCCGTCTTCGCGAGAGAGGTCTTGACCATCGCTCTGGGTCGTTTCTGGTGCAAAGGTTCTCCATCGCGGTTCAGCGGGGCAATGCGGCTAGTAGTGTGTTGAGCAACTTTGCGCCTGGTACGAAGGCGGCGGTTTATTTGACTGACTTTTTATTTTCAATTTATTGTCTTTTGTGTGTACCTGACTCTGTGTATTAGTAACATTAATAAATATAACTGTTTTTTACTGGACTATTTCTGAAACATTGTACGAAGGTATCCTTTTTATGTACGGGTCCGACTTGCACTTGTCTGGTTTTTAATAACTCCTTCATAACATTCATTTTCCGCGCTGAAAGCTCATTTAAATAAAAATAACAAAACAAACGTTTATCCCTCCGTTGAAAACTAAATGGAAGTGCATTTCCTTTCGAAGAGAGTATTCCCGACGTGTTTCATTTTATGTATTCATTATAAAACAAATAAATGCTTCCGACAAGGCAGCTTTTTCCGGAAAGAAAATGCGGAAATGATCTAGTAGATTTTCTTAGATAGGTAGGCAATAAAATAAACGAATGTAAAAATAAATCTTACTGAGCTTTGAATACAAACGTTAGTATTTTTAAATTTTTGTTCCACCTGTATAATTCTACTAGCTTTTGCCCGCGACTTCGTACGCGAAGACTATAACGTTAATTGTTTGGATGAAATTTGGCACACAGGTAGTTTATTACATGAATTAACACGTAGGATAATGCCAGGAAAATGAAAAGTTCCCGTGGAATAGGAATAAGTGAATTCTATAGCCGCTAAGCCGTGAAGCCCTAGTGGTCAGACCTATGGACTCTTAAGCAGAGGGTCGTGAGTTTGAGCCCAGGCTTGCACCTCTGAGTTTTTCCAAATTCATGTGGTAAATTACGTTTGAAGTTTACCATGAGCTTTATAGTGAAGGAAAACATCGCGAGGAAAGCTACACACACCTGTGAAGAAATTCAATGGTGGGTGTGATGTGAAGTTCCCAAATCTACTGTCCAAGTCCTCTTGTTCTGGGAGGAGGCCTGTGCCTGATTGAAACAGGCTTTTTTTATCCCGGCAAGTGCAAAGTAAAGTTTCCGCGGGATAGAAATGACTTTTTTGACCTTTTTTGAAAATCAGAGACATCGTAGCTTTTTATTATTAGTGAAATCATTTTAACAATCAGCCTCTATATTCAATTCACTTATTTCTATCCCGTGGGAATTTAGTATTTTCCCGTAGAAAAGTAACCTATGTCAGTCAGGGATACTGTAGCATACTATTATTGAAAGAATTTTTGAAATCAGCCACAAATTTGGATTGACTTACTTCTATCCTGCGGGAATTTTGCATTTTCCCGAAGAAGAGTAGTCTATGCCAATCAGTAATAGTGTAGCTTTCTATTGGTGAAAGAATTTTCAAAATCAGCCCCGAAGTTGAATTCAGTTTTTTTTTCTATCCCGTGGGAATTTTGCATTTTCCTGAAGAAAAAGTAGCCTATGTCAATTGGGGATAGTCATATCATATCATATGAAAGAATTTTTAAAATCAGTACCGATGTTGAATTTACTTATTTCTATCCCGCGGGATTTTTTTAATATCCCGGAAAAAGTACGCTATGTAAATAAGGGATACTGTAGCTTACTATTGGTAAAAGAATTTTTGAAATCAGCCCCGAAGTTGAATTAACTTATTTCTATCCCGCGGGAATTTTCATTTTCCCGAAGAAGAGTAGTCTATACCAATCAGGAATAGTTGTAGCTTTCTATTGTTGAAAGAATTTTCAAAATCAGCGCCGAAGTTGAATTCAGTTTTTTCTATCCCGTGGGAATTTTGTATTTACCCGAAAAAAAAGTAGCTTTTGTTAATCGGGGATAGTCATATCATATAATATGTAAGAATTATTAAAATCAGCTACGAAATTGAATTAATTTATTTCTATCCCGTGGGAATTTTGAATTTTCCCGCATAAAAAGTAACTTATGTTAATCAGGAATAGTGTAGCTTTCTATTGGTGAAAGAATTTTCAAAATCAGCTCCGAAGTTGAATTCAGTTTTTTCTATCCCATAGGAATTTTGCATTTTCTTGAAGAAAAAGTAGCCTATGTCAATTGGGGATAGTTATATTTTATCATATGAAAGAATTTTTAAAATCAGTGCCGATGTTGAATTTACTTATTTCTATCCCACGGGAATTTTTCATTTTCCCGGAGAAGAGTAGTCTATTCCAATCAGGAATAGCTGTAGCTTTCTATTGGTGAAAGAGTTTTCAAAATCGGCCCCGAAGTTGAATTCAGTTTTTTCTATCCCGTGGGAATTTTGTATTTTCCCGAAGAAAAAATAGCTTTTGTTAATCGGGGATAGTCATATCACATAATATGTAAGAATTATTCAAATCAGGTACGAAATTGAATTAATTTATTTCTTTCCCGTGGGAATTTTTAATTTTCCCGGATAAAAAGTAACTTATGTCAATCAAGAATAGTGTACCTTTCTAATGGTGAAAGAATTTTTAAAATTGGCTCAATAGTTTCAGAGATTCTGCTATAAACAAAAAAGCAAAGAAAGTTTAGATATTTCCCTATCCCGTGGGATTTTTTTATTTATTTATTTCTAAAGATATATACTGTGGCGGGTTTTTTTATAGGACTATTTAAGATAAACATTTCCATCATACATTACATACGTGTAACTCTAGCGGTTTTGGCATTCCTGCGAAGAATTCGTTTATCGCTATCCCGCGGGAACTATGCAATTTTCCGGGATAAAAAGTATCCTATATGTTAATCCGGGTTATCCTATATGTTTTAGCGTGAAAGAGTAACAAACATCCATACATACATTCTTACAAACTTTCGCGTTTATAATATTAGTAGGAGTAGGACACAATACATGTAAAATATTTATAAAATTAGAGATGACAGAATGATTAAGTATCTGACTGACTGACATTTCAACAAGCAACCAAAACTACGAGTACATGCGTGAAATTTTGCACAGTGTCCTTTTATTTTTTTCACGTAAAAACGACCAAACAAATCTTACTAATATTATAAGAATCCTTGTGAAGATGTTCGGATGTTTGTTAGTCAATCACGCAAATTAGATGAAACATGGTGTACAGATAGAAAATGGTCTAGATTGTGAAATAATACTTAATAACTCGTTAAAGAGTTCTCATGGGATAATATTTTAAATAAAAAAATTGTGAAACTAATTGTACTGAAAATAGGATTCAAAAAATTCGGGCTACAACAGGGGAACCTAGTTTTGTATCCCGGAAAATAGCATGACAGAAATGTGTCGCAGATGAAATCGTGGGTAACAGCTGTTAATTTATATGCCCAGAGAAAAATCCCGAACACCCGAAAGTCCTAACACTAAAGAACTATCCCGCACGCATCCGACCACTGGGAAATATAGCTGCGGCCGCATAAAACTGGAAAGGACGTATTTTTAAAATAATTCGGATCATCTAACGTCCCGGATGCCCGGCCCAAGTAAAATACGCGTCTCTTGGGAAATTTATTTGCGACCGCCATCCTAAGCTGTTATAATGTGCCTTCGATGTCCGGGCTTAGTTATTGAGAACCGGCATACATTTTTGCTAACCTTCGCGGGTTCCTAGTTTACTGGAGTGTGTTGAAAATGAATCTATGAATGTCATACTTCTTGATGTATGTTGTGTCGCAGGGAAATGGCCAAAATATAAATTTGAACAAATCTCTAAGGGATATGATCAAATCACGCAGGTTGTTAAAATGGCAAATTCATTACATCATTTACCTAGAAAAAATCAATCATTTGATCAAAAACCTCAACCTGTTTAATGAAATGAGAAAATCAAATTAAAAAGGCAACTCGTTTTTAGGGTTCCGTACCTAAAGGGTAAAAACGGGAAGATTGATCAATGCGGCCGCCCACATAACTCGAACTGTGTTTGATTTAGTCACATCGCTGTCGCGTCGCCGTCGCCTCACTCAACTCAACTGCTTAATACAAAACTGCCCGGAGTGCCAATTTACTCTACGCCGCCACTGTGTATGACCCAGACCCACCTTTAGGCAATACGGCCTCAGACCGCTAAACCTGTGCTATTTGAACCGCCTGAATAATCCCCAAAACAACATGCCGAACGCATCAATACTGATGCGGGCAGGTGCACTCGGTTTCCCAATTCGCGCGGGAACGCGTTCAAAAGGATTGGATTGGATGTTAGTTTAAAAAAATGACCGTCGTTGTGTGGTTGCGTGGGACACTAGGAACAAAAGCTTCCCATACTTTGAAGTCCTGTTAGAAAGAATACGACTGCCGGGGATGCGAATTCGGTGAGCTGTCAATTATTGTTCGCAGAGTTCGTCTCGGCGCAACTCATATCGTTTTCAGACAGCGTGGCTCATTGTATGTAGTAAGTACTTAAATTGTTAGCACACTTTGCATAGAACTATTGTTAGTAGGAGAGTAATAGTAGGTTTAGACTTGATTTTTTTGCTAGTTATTTCATTGAATCGTAAAAAGACTATATTTTTTTCGGAAATATACACTTGCAATTATGCATTGTATTATACATATAAACCTTCCTCTTGAATCACTCTATCTATTAAAAAAATAGTTTTAAACATGTAATGTAACAGTCAGACGGGAAGCGACTTTGTTTTATACTATGTAGTGAAGTGATGTCTCATAATATTAATCTGGAATATTTCAGCGGATGGTTGAGCAATTCAACTTTATTTCAGTCTTGCAATACAACAATACTTTTTTTTTATCCGCGTTAAGAACAATTCAGTCAAATTAAGAATTCAAAAATATTTTCATAGATATTTGTTACATATTTGAACCAATGAATGAAATAAGATAAGGATTTTTCGAAACATAATTTTTTTTATTTTTCAAGAATATGTTCGTGCAAATCGTTGCCGTCTTAGTTTTTCTTGTAATCGCAACTATAAATGCGTGAGTATTAAATTGCATTACAGTCGTACCTGTACGAACAAGGTTTCCTGTGATCTAGTTTCGCATTAAAAATTTCATGGGTGGTGGGTCAGTGTAAAGACTGAACAAAAAGTGTACTTTGCGTACAGAATGTTCCATTTTAGGATTGCAGCGGAATTGCATTTTGAGCAGGACCAGAATATACAATAGACTGTGACATTGTTTGAAAGACTATGCGTTCAACGTACGTCGAACCGAGTTCTACTATTTTTTAACACTGAGACAAAATGAGGGGTGTTATAAGTTTGACCGCTATGTGTGTGTGTCTGTCTGTGGTATCATAGCTCTTAAACGCGTGAACCGATTTGGATGCGGATTTTTTATTATTAGAAAGTTTCATCAAAATCGGTTCAGCCGTTTCAAAGTTATCAGCTCTTTTGTTAGCTGTGGAAGGTATCTTAGACGCATAATACTTTATGTTCAAACATACGTGTGACATAATTGCGTTGGGGGTTTCAGTCAGCTACAATAAGATTATTTCCACTTTGGCACTCGCCAATTCTCGACATACATCGAGAGAGATCGGAAGTGCAATAATTAGGCTGAGATTTTGTTATTAATTACATTAAATAGGTTTGGATATTTTTTGTGATTAAATTCTAGGATTTTGTATAAGTACTCTGATAAGAAAACACGAACCTTTACGGTTAAAACTGAGACGTCCCGAGTGTCAAAGTGGAAATAATCTTACTGTAACATCTATTTTACCCACTTCAGTTTTTGTACATCATGGCGTCCCAGCACTAAGTAAGTATAGAGGCAACGAATTCGCTGCGCGCTCGCGGCAAATACGTTGCGCGTTAGCGGCGAATGGCGCGCTTGAGGCGAACGTTAATACTACGTTCACAAATCGCCAGTGTAATAAACGCATGCAAAGCCCCGGGTAAAAGCTAGTATGTCAATATATATTAACGAAACCAAAATAAATAATAGTAATCCCTAACCGATAAGCCATTATGATACAGTGAGTTAAAAAAATAACAAAGTTATGGCCGTACTGAGATAATTAATGTGCATTATTTGGATAACGTCCATAAATTCCAATAATAATCTACCCTCGGGGTTGTTTTGATTTATTCAAAATATTGACAGGTTGTAAAATATGTTGCTGATTTCTGAAAATGATATTATTTTGCTAAATGTATTCATGAACATACTTGTCTTCAATCTAAGTACCTATACATATGTCACTTAGTTCGCATAATTAAGTTAACTACATAAAGGGAAAATCTTAAGTAAACTCTAAAACATCTCTCGATCAATAAACTGGTGTCAGTGAAGTAGTTGCTGTGCTGTTTTCACATGTTCATAAAATGCTGTCTTGTGACTATTTAGTGAGTTTTCATTGTATAATGCATTTGTGGTAGTGTATTACAAGATAAATTGTACCTAATCAGGTTGTAGAAAACAAAAAAAAATACCTTGTGCAACATTTCTTGCGGCGCATTCTTCATAGTAGCAAAAGCACTGGTAGTCTAAAAAAATATGCAAGAGAGCCCTTAATGGCCCACTTACAGACACTAATTTTTGATTTTGATATTTACAAAATCTTGAAACAGGTCAAGCATGATGAAATGCCCACTTTTACCATTGCCAGGGGGGTTTCACTCCGCAGTTTAGGTATGTTCAGCCAGCACGCCTCCCGAGCAGGCGTATGGCAGTAGGATATCGCTCGGCATTCGGTTCACACGCTAGCCGCGCCGCGCGATGTAATTAATTATTTTTCTGTGATTTTTGCAACAAACAATGACTTCGAAACGATCTTATAATCCGTATAAAAGATACTGTTGTGTTTAAAGGTAATTTACTGAACTAATACACACTGTACAGAAGGATCACTCTCGAACCAAAGTCAACCTTAAGTATAAAAATTTGCCTACTTTTACGACCGTTAACTGCTTGCACGCGAAATTGAAACTTATCGTGTGATACGAGCGTTCATATACCGTTGGACACCGCTGAACCGAAACCCAGAGTACAGGGTTCCCACTCGCCGATATTTAGGTAGGTATATAAATCAAGAAAGACAACAGAAAAGAAAGAAAAAAGAAATAAAATATAATTAATACAGTAAACTACTTTTAAACGCAACAGTGTCTTTTATACGGATTATAAAGATCGTTTAGAAGTCATTGTTTGTTGTAAAAATCACAGAGACATAATTACGCGCAATACGGCTAGCGTGCGAACCGAATGGCGAGCGACAACCTACTGCCAAACGCCTGCCCAGGAGGCGCGCCAGCCGAACATTCCTAAACTGCGGAGTGAAACCCCCCTGGTACAGCCAAGGTCATAAATTACATTACCAAGGCCGCAAAAACATCTATACAGCTAACGACTAACCAGAAGGTTGCTGTTTGCACATATTTGACGTGATAGCTGCATAGATATTTATGATCTCGACTGTACCTAGTTTTAAAATGGAATAAATCTTGTCTATGCCAATAATTATATCTGCATGTAAAACGTCTATCTCAAAGACTTGCCCTGAATATAGGGAAACGTTCACAGAATACTTTCTCGGACAACGAAATTACCATTCAAAGTAGGTATACGGTTGATTTTAGCATATCCTTATGCTTTTGCAGAGGTAAAGATATTCCATTTTGAGGCTAATGAATAAAGGTAACAGAATAAAGTTTACCAGTTTACAAGCTTCATATAAATATCAGATTATAGCTTTCGGCGCCCGTATTTTACAGTTGAATATTTACTGAGCCTGTTTTTATACACATTCAACGGAAGCACAATATGGTTATATAACAGTATGGCAACTTGATTTTTTTAATATCTCGGCATTTTTTTATCATAAACTTTTTTTAATGTCTTGGCATTTTTAGTAAAAACTTTTTTGAAATGAGAAAATTTAGGGGTTTTCTTACTCAAAATCAAGAGTGATATTGATTTTTATGATTTAAAAAGATAAAAGTTATCATTCCAGCTTGTACATAATATGTAGGTATATATTTCCCACTGCAGGGCACAGGCATGCTATCAGAATGAGAGGGCTTGGGCCACAGTTGCCACGCGGGCCCGGTGCAGATTTGAAACACGCACACCACTGAATTTCTTCCTAGGTTATTTTTTTTTATGTTAGAGAGGCCAGACAGACGAACTAGTGGGTCACCTGATGTTAAATGAACACCACTGTTCATAGACACCCGCAGCACTTTACGCGACGCCAGAGCGTTGTTGGCCCAAAAAGGGTTAGGAAAAAGGAAAGGGAATAGAGGAGGGGGAGATGTATTGGGCCCCTGTCGCTCTCACAGACCGTACGAAACGCAGAGGAGTACTGCTGCTTCACGCCGATGTTCTGTGAGAGGGTGGTACTGCCCCAGACGAGCCGGCCCATTCGTGACTCTGCTTGAGAGGCCACTGGCCACTGGTCGAACCATTAGGCTTTTTTATATTTACAGAAGTTAAATGTTAAAAGTTAGAGGTTAAGGTTGCGGGAACGCGTTGGGTGCGGATGGAGCGGGACCGATCTGTTTGGCGAGCCTTGGGGAAGGTTTATGTTTAGCAGTGGACGTCTTTCGGCTGAAATGATAATGATGATGATGCCAAAAGTTTTACTTTCAACAAATTTTTCTCATGCGCTACTGCGAAACTATTTATGCACTGCGCCACCGGGCATGCATCCCTACATTTGCATATTGGATCATTCCAAGAGAATTAGCAAATCTCTAGTCTTGTATGTAAAATGCATTCAGCTCGGTCGTGTCTGTCTATACGTGTTTGTGACGCACGTTTGGTTGAACGCCACTTTGACGGGAGTTTACTAATGGGGATGTTTATGACACCAACAATCAACTGATTATTTCCACTTTGACACTCGGCTATTCTCGACATACAGCGAGAGAGATCAGAAGTGCAATACTTAGGCTGAGGTTTTGTTATTAATTATGTAATTAAGAAAGAAGAGAAAGATTAGAGAGAGAAAGATTAGATTTTAATCGTAAAGTTTCATGATTTTTACTGTAACATAAAAAAACATGAACCTTTACGATTATTTAAAACTGAGACGTCCCAAGTGTCAAAGTGGAAATAATCTTACTGTACTCCTATAGATTTTGTACGGCAATTACTAACTATGATTGATAATGATAGTGGAGTGTGACGGGCATAGTGTTACGATAAATATGTTTTAAGAACGTTGAATTTTTTTATGGTATATTGGCTTTATTTAACTACTTTTCTAAAGTTACATTTCAAATGCAATCACTTATTTTGCTTTACAAAACGTGTCAATAAAATCTTCCTTTCTCCGTAGCATTTGCACCATCCGGCTCGTATCGAATGCCTCGGGCATCACTTTACTCCGTTTAAAGCTTGTTCCAGTCGACACATTTTCCCTTTTTAGCGTTGCTGAAACAGCTTAACTGCAGAATCTTGGCTTGCTTACTTAGGCTACAATTCAAGGAGTCTGCGCCGATTGCATGACCGATTTACGGTTAATTATATTACTTAGACTACGGAACCAATAAAAAATAGCTTTGTGAACTGTGTAACTCTCGAGATTTCCATTTTGGTTCTTGAAATACAACCCTGTGACGCACAGTGCAGTGACATTAAACACTGCTTCGTTACAGTAAGATTATTTTCACTTTAACACTGAGACGTAAGTTTTAATCGTGTTTTCTCATAGAGAAATTAATAAAATGCTAACTAACTAACTAATGAAAACTTAATTACACAAAATATCCAAACCTATTTAATGTCATTAATCACAAAACCTCAGCCTTAAGTACTGCACTTCCGATCTCTCTCGAAGTATGTCGAGAATTGCCGAGTCACAAAGTGAAAATAATCTTACTATAGTGATCCTTCGGATAATCATCTCGGCTTGTACACGTCCTAATGCAAGACATAGGCCTCTCAAAATGCTTGGATTGTTTGTTGGGCTTGGACCGCAGTTCTCTTGTGTGCCCTATGCGGATTGAGAACTTTACAGACATCATTCATCACATCATTGGCTTACCTTGTAACTTTCTCTCTGCACCTGTTTTCTGTATCGCTTACTATTTCTGGTGTATAATAAAGAGTCATTGTATTGTATTGTATTGACACGCCATTGACAATCACCATTTTTTCACAGAATATGTATGCAGGTTGCACGATGTTTTTCTTCACCGTAAAGCTCAAGGTAAATATAATTTGAGAGAAAAAGAGAAAGATTATTCCGAAAAATTTAGAGGTGCAAGCCCAGGCTCAAACCCACGATCCTCTACTAAAGGGCCATTGGTCAAAGCACTGGGCTACCACGGCCCCTCGGATACAGACGCCTAAAAAACGCTCGCTAAAACTCGCGCGTAATCGTGGCTGGGCCTTTAGCCAGAATGAAGTATTCGTGAACATTGATCAGTATCTATGACTTGGCGATACGCACTAGGGTCCTACCCCTAGTCTTCGCTAAATTTAATTTCCCGCGAAAACATGCGTGGAGCCACAGGCTTCTACGAGTATGCAATAAAAATGTTAAGCCTCCGTTCGTTTCAATCTGTATTCGGTATCAGAGCCCCGGGCAGATTTACATGCATATAGAGAGGAGCTTTGCCTTTATTTGCTTTATTCCAATATCCTATCGCATGCAGTTGGCCGTGCTTGCGCCCTTTGAGTTCCGGACGTCATGCTTTGTGCTGCAGTCAAAGGTGGGCTGAAACAGATAAACGCACTCAATACTGCTTGGCAAAAACAATACACAGCCGGCTTTTGATCGCGGCAGTTTGAGACTATTTCACCAAACGTTACTATTTTAGCCGAAAGACGTCTACTACTGAAGGTGAGGCTCCACTGTGGCACTGTACACTGTGTTGCGTTGCGTCGCATCATATCGCAACGAATCAACGCATTCAAAGTCAAAGTCAAATCTTTTTATTATAGACTGTGGGTACATATAAGTATACAACAGTTGTTAAACTTATTAGAGACGTGCCGCCACAATCAGCCAGTTTTGGCATACAATATTTTAATAATAGACGAAGCTCGCCGAGACACATTGCGAGTTATGTCAGTGCCTTAAGTACATTAAATATATTGATTATTATCTATTAATAATTGTATGTCACACCTGCGCTGTGTCGACGCACGACAAAAATGTACAATACAATACAATACAATACAATACAATGACTCTTTATTGTACACCAGGAATACAGAAAACAGGTACACAGAGAGTAAGTTACAAGGTAAGCAATAGGCGGCCTTATCGCTTAAGAGAGATCTCTTCCAGGCAACCCTTTACCAGAAAGGAGGAAGGACTAGTTTACAGCAGGTGGTGCATCAACAGTGGATCAGAAAATTAAAGCGCAACAAAAATAGTACATCTACTCATACATATATCGTACATATAATAGGTACACGTCTAAAACAAATATAAGCATTGGGATAAACAGCCACATATAAATAAATAAACTATAACAAAGCTAATTATTACAAGAAGACAGAAGTACACCTTAAGCATAGATTTAAAGATTGACAGAGAATGTACTGGTTAGAGAGAGCGCACCGGCATCACCACCACCGGCACCATCGCTTCGTCTCTAGTCCGTCGATCCGTTGAAATGTCGCGTGAGACGACGCAACACATCAATGTGGCATGTCATAAAAATGTATTTTTCTCAAACATGCTATGAAATATTGACGTTATGTTCCTTATAATACGCCACGAACTGTCACGTTGCAGGTGCGCCTAGATGAGAGGTCAATAATGGAATTTCATACAACATTGCTGGCCTTGGCCAGCAAAGTGATCGTCTATTGTTTCATACTATGACGTTTAATGCTATGGCATCATAGCATTTGGCCATTAAAAAAAAACTATAAGCAATATTTTGCGTTTTGGTTCATTAAGACATTCTGCCACTACGTTTATTTAAGGTAAGGTAAGATGATGATGATGTTGGTGATGATGATGGTGATGTTGATGGTGTCGATGATGGCGGTGATGATGATGGTGATGGTGGTGATGATGGTGATGATGGGTGATTATGGTGATGATGATGGTGATAACGAGATGATGATGATGGTGATGATGAGATGATGATGTTGATGATGATGATGATGATGATGATGATGATGATGATGATGATGATGATGGTGATGATGGGTGATGATGATGATGATGATGATGGTAATGATGAGATGATGGTGATGATGGGTGATGGTGATGATTATGATGATGGTGATGATGATGGTGATGATGATGATGGTGATGATGATGGTGATGATAAGATGATGATGGTGGTGATGGTGATGGTGATGATGATGGTGACGACGACGACGACGATGACGATGATGATGATGATGATGATGCATGTTTGAGAAAAACTCTATACAAGCCTTGGCCACGAACAGGGATTGCCGGCCTCGTATCTCTAGATGGCCTCGTTAACACTCGGCCATCTATAACTACTCGGCCGGCAATCCCCTACTTCGCGGCCGCTGCAGTAATGTACTATAAAACGTCGCAGCGTCAACGTACGTTGTGACGACGCAACGCACCAAAAGTGCCTTACTTTTAACCAGGCCGTCGCTCTATTTTGTTGGAGGCCTACTTGCACTGGGTCTTCCGGTCCGTAACGCCATTCGAGCCTTTTGACTCCATCAGCTATCAGTTCTATGAGCGATATGCCCTGTCCACTGCCACTTGAGTCTGGAAGAAGCAGTTTGATATACATTATAACATATCTGCGCAGTTAAGCGTGCTGATTTTAAATAATCTACTTTAAGTTCCTTTTTGTCTCTATGTGTGTTATTCTGGCAACCAATTCGATCATCATGTTCCAAGTAAACTCATCTTGACCTAGTATGTAAATATGAAAGATTCGCAAAATAAGTCCCGATCCGCCTACACCTCAGTTTCCTACCGACCTCGTCTAATAGCTGCTCAAGTCAAGAGCGGTTATTTGAATAATTAACTCAGTTCTAACGAAGGCATGGGGACGTGCTGCGAATGGTCGCCATCTTTAAATTGGACGTTCGGCTCTGCGCGAGCGATGAGGGGCTCGGCGAATTTGTTTGGATTTGTTTGTTGATGAGTTAAATGCGAGCTTAATCAGATTTGCACGGAGGTGTTTTAAAAGTTGCTGGAGTCATTTTGAGGTCCCGCTATTAGGTTATAATTAGCTGTATAGAAAAAAATAAAATATGTTTATTCACAAAAACACAAGACAGATCAATACCTATTATTAATACGAAGGATAATTTAAAGATAAAGTGTGTCATTACATTACGGTTGAGAATTGGATACTAACTCAGTATAAGTATTCTGTACCTAGCTGTATCAGCAAAGTTCTCTTCATTGTACTTTTGTCAGTGGAGTCATCCCAGCCTATATACGTCCCACTGCAGAGCACAGGCCTCCTCTCATAATGAGAGAGCTTGGGCCATAGTTCCCACGCGGGCTCAGTGCGGATTGGGAACTTCACACACACCATAGAATTTCTTCGCAGGTGTATGCAGGTTGCTTCACGATGTTTTCCTTCACCGAAAAGCTCATGGTACCTAAATTTCAAATGTAATTTTGCACATAAATTCCGAAAAACTCAGAGTTGCAAGCCGGGATTTGATCCCACAACACTCTGCTTGAGAGGCTATAGGTCAAACCGCTAGGCCATCACATCTTTCTTCTTCTTATCTCAATAGACACTAAACTCTCCTCAGTATCCCGCTCTGCTGAGGAAAAGAGTCTTTCGCGTCCCGCAAACAACGGTTCGAACAGCCTATGCGCACCGTTTTCCACATTTCCTTCACCCATTTGTGTATAACCGCATCACAAGACTGTGTGATGTTGGGAATTGTACCGTTAAGCAGATGGCCACCAATTTAAAAATTTTGCTACTTTCACTCTCATACACAGATACAGAGGAAATACTAAAAAAGGTTGTGTAAGTTTTCAAACACAAACGCAGATACACCCTCACACAAACACGCGTACACGCACACACACACACACACACACACACACACGCGCACACACACACACACACACACACACACACACACACACACACACACACACACACATATGCAAGCAGTCTCTATTGCAGGTATAGTTATTGTTAGAAATCCATTTATATTTTATTTATATTTTATTTTTATTTTCTTATTTTAGCTTATAACGTGATTTTTTTTTTGTTTTTGTGCATGCTAACATCTCTGCTCTGTAAAAGCGAAATCTTACTATTTAATCTTTTATGCCAAATCACTTGGTTCTCACGATACAGGCTCGACCTAGTGTGAGAACCGCTGCTAATCTCTAGTTCCTAGGTATAAGCTAAGTAGCTGTGTAAACACTTATGTAATGTGCATTTATATTGGCAAATATATAATTTTCTATTTCTATTATTTCTATATTTTTTTACAACCTTTTCTCCCCAACTAACCTCAGAACCACATCATTAGTTTCCCTCCAAGTTCTCCTAAAAAATTGAATAACGAACGTTACGAAATTACGAACGAACACTCTCTTTTGCGTGCCTTTGTTAGTTGATACAATACGTTTACTTTTAGTTTACCACTGACAGATGGCTTGCCTTCATTTCATTTCCAACTTTAACACCATACAAATAAAGTAGCTATTACAAAATCTGCAAACGTGGGTAACAGTATTCTAAAATTGGCTTTATTTGTAGTTGAAATGAAGGCAAACCATCTGTCAGTAGTAAACTTTATGTAATTTTACTGTACCTGATCGAGGCCTTTGGTATCAAGTTGGTACCTTTTGTACCTTATCAAGTCCGCTTTGCTCTTCGGGTCACTCGAGAAATTTGGTCTACGTTTTATTTGGTCTGAGTTTGCAAGTTACGGTACGCAAACATTCAATAGGTACATCATAGAATTAAGGCTCAGTATACTCAGCAGTTGGTATTAAATTTGAGATGTAAACTGTCTGGGACTACATTTCACAGCCATATACTCTTGAGAGCTTATATGTGGAGTTTATTTACAACCGTTGACTCTAATAGTTTAGTTGTTACTGCGTAACTAAAAGCTTTAAATCTAACGTCAATACATGAAACCTGAGTCCAATCACATAAAGTGCAATCAAACAGTATTAGTGATTTCCAATACAAAATCGCTAAAACTATATCCTTGTACAGTCGCAGAATAATTATCATAATACGTAGGGTTGTGACGACCCCATCGCCTGCTGGTGTTGTCGTGTCACCAGTGCAGTCAGTCATCGCAGGGCGACTTGTGGCGAGCTGTTGGTGCGTAGCGACACCACGAACCTGAGACACAGAATAAGTAATAGTACTAACGTACAGAAGGATCACTCTCGAACAAAGGTCAACTTTAGGTATAAAAACTTTCCTACTCCTACTGCGTGCACGCGAAATTAAAACTTATCGTGTGATACGAGCGTTCATATTCCGTTGGGCACCGCTGATCCGAAACCAAGGGCACAGGGTTCCCACTCGCCCATATTTGGTAGGTATATAAATCAAGAAAGATAACAGTGTGTATTAATTTAGTAAACTACCTTTAGTATGTAAGTTAGTTATTTATAATATCGTTTAGAAATCATTGTTTGTTGCAAAAATCACAGAAAAAAAAGATGCTTAATTACGCGCGACGCGGCTAGCGTGCGAACTGAAGGCCGCGCGTCAACCTATTGCCATACTCCTCCCGGGATAGCGCCGGCCGAACATACCTAAACTGCGGAGTGAAACCCCCCTGCCTGAGACCTCCAGGCCTCCTACACACACTCACACACAGTTACACATCCACCCCGCCTCTAGTTTGCCTTTGTTGGCGTCTAGAGTGGAGCGCAAGAGCTCAATGCTCGAAGAATGGATGTGTTTCCGTAAGTGGCGAGTTGGCATTTTGAAGTTTAAAGTCCAGGAACACCTCTCCATTCTTAGCCGTTCACGATTGAAGATGTAGAATTAGTTATTAATTTTATTTTAATTACTTTTAATCTATTCTCCCGGTTTTCTTCGAGCCTCCGACTACAGAGTTCATAGCTGGTGTGCTAGGACAGTGTTAAAGTACTTAAAAACTGACAAACCTATTCGTTGCATGACTGTTCAAGCATATATTATGTATTAGTGGTTTTTGACAATGCCATCTAAAGCTGAGTGTCGTGGGTATGAACTCGGACTGCACCTCTGAGTTTATCGAAAATGTGCAAAATTACATTTGAAATTTACCATGAGCTGTACAGTGAAGGAAAATATCGTGGAGCCTGTACACATTTGCTAAGAAATTCAATTGTCTTTGTGTGAAGTTCCCGATCCGCATGGGGCACGCGTGGGAACTTAGACCCAAGCTTTCTCATTCGGAAAAATCGGAAAGTGGGCTGTATAAAAGCTTTTTTTTATATAGCCTGTATGTCCCACTGCTGGGCAAAGGCCTCCCCTTTAAAAAGCTTACCAGACAGTTTAATTTTTTTTTAAACAAAAAAGTTTTTGTGTTGCATAACACCCATTTCAATTTACGTCTACATTTGTAACTGGCAAAATAATATGTCCCTAGGTATAGCTTGCTCCTCGTATCATTCTAAAACGTGATGTTTCACAGTTGAAACTCCAATCAAATTCTCGAGTACGAAGATTATTCTAGCTTAATTGCTCTAACAAGTGATAATTATACCTAGTCTGCAGTGAACCACTACCAGCGAACTGCATTTTGAATTGAATTCGAGATGGTTTTGCACGGGAGCGACCTGGAAAGGCTTTGAAACCTTGTCTAATTCAATTTGAACTGAATAGCGTTCGTGAAATGCAAAGGGAACATTCTTGATCAAATAATTTGCTTTGTGTGAAAGGAAATTGTTAGTTACAATAATTAGTTGACAAAATATTATGAATTCTCGTTTCTGTTTTGGTCACGGAAGTCAATTCTACTAATATTATAAATGCTGAAGTTTGAGAATACTTGCGTGTGTACATGAGTCCATGAGTTTGTGTGTGTGAGTCCATGTGTGTGCGTGTGCGCGTGCGTGTAGGTGTATGTGTGGGTGTAAGTAGTTTATAACTATAATTTGAAATTTTTAAAAGCCCCCAACGCAATTGTGTCACTCGTATGTTTGAACATTAAGTTAATGCCTGTTATGCGTCTGAGATCCCTTCCGCAGCTAACGAACGAAAAAATTTGGAACGGCTTGACCGTTTTTGATGAAACATGTCTAAGAACCATCGCCAAGAAACCTGCTTTCTATTTAAAAAACCGCATCCAAATCGGTCCACCCATTTAAGAGCTATGATGACACAGACGGACACACAGACAGACTGTTGTGTCAGGGGTTAAAAATGATGACAGTAATGGAGCGTCACTTTGTCATTGACAGTTGTTTGTTTACATTTTTGATGTCTAGTGTCCATGACGCCTTACATAATTGTTATTGCATTTATATAATTTAATTTAATTTATTTAATCTAAATTGGAATAATGTAAGTGGATAAGTTGTAAGTTTGTATTGAAAATGTTTACCTATTCTTGTTTTTTTTTTGTCTTATTAGGTGTGGTCGACCGGGTACTTGTTTTGCCATTTGTAATGACAGTTCCTACATCAGAATGAAAGCAATAGGACTGGGGGGTTACTGCGAAATTCGATGTTCGAGGTTCGGATTGTGCGGTCCCTCTCACTCTCGTAATACGAGGGGCGTTCAATATAAAGTGAGAATGAGATGCAAACTCTTTTAATATTACGAAATTAAATACTGGCCGGTAAAGCTAATCTATCTAGCTGATTGCTATGAAAAAAAAAACTAACTGTCTTTTGTTTAAAAAAATATACGGTAATTTCTTTGCAATGCTATTGAGTACGTTAGCGAAAATGGAGAAAATTGAACTGCGCGCCGTTATCAAATACTTGTATTTGAAAAAATTTTCTACGGACCAAGTCAATTTGGATTTGCGGGACACTTTAGGGTCTAATGCTCCTCCGTATTCGACAGTCGCACGTTGGTGCGCCGAATTTAGACGTGGAAGAACATCGACAATGGACGACCCCCGCTCCGGACGCCCTACTTCAGCAGTAACTGAAGAAATTGTGAAAAAAGTCGAAAACTCAGTTTTGGCGGATCGTCGTGTCACAGTTCGTTTTATTGCTGAAAATGTAAAGATTTCAACGGGGAGCGTGCATAATATTTTACATGAACGCTTGGGTATGAAAAAGGTATCTGCGCGTTGGGTACCAAGAATGCTTACTGACACGCAAACACAAACTAGACTAGAGATTTGTCAAGAAGCTTTGAACCTGATGCAGCAAGACCGGGAACTTTTTTTGGCGCGATTTATAACAATGGACGAAACATGGCTCCATCATTACGACCCTGAAACGAAACTGCAGTCTATGACATGGAAAAGGCCATCATCTCCAACTCCGAAGAAATTCAAGGTGAGCCCATCTGCCGGTAAGGTCATGGGCTCTGTTTTTTGGGATGGTAAAGGGGTATTAATGATTGAGTATCTCGAGCATGGAGCCACTATTACGGGCACTTTATACGCCAAACAAATAGCAACATTGCGCAATGAGATCCGCGAAAAACGGCGAGGTAAACTCTCGAAAGTTGTGTTGTTCCACCAGGACAATGCCCCGGCACACAAGTCCGCCGTTGCAATGGCTGCAATTCGTGATGCTGGGTTCGATATCCTTAAGCATCCTCCGTATTCACCAGATCTCGCTCCCAGTGATTTCTACCTATTTCCGAGATTGAAACAATACCTGAGAGGCCAGAAATTTGAAGACGACGACGCGGTAGTCGCTGCAGTACAAGATTTTTTAAGTACTCAAGATGAGACCTTTTTAAAAAATGGAATTTTAAGTTTAGAAAAAAGATATACTAAGTGTATTATGCTAAAAGGTGACTATGTCGAAAAATAAAATGACATTTAGTAAAAGTTGTTTATAACATACTCATTCTCACTTTTTATTGAACGCCCCTAGTAAATACCATTAGTGTGAGCGGAACGGCATGAAACGGGGTTCGAGTTTCGCGCTTCGTAGTATAGGGCCTGGTTGTCGCACTGACTTGTGAGTGAAAATAGCTTTTGATGTTTTGAGCCATGCAACTGTCATTGAAACTTGGATGGTGAAGGGATTTCTTGGTAGACTATACCGCTGTACGTTTTTTTTTTATCGTCCTACCCGCCTGTTTTGCAATGTCAGCACGCTATATAGGGGCGCAGGCTGAAAACCAGCGCGGCGATGAGTAATCCTCACCGCACATGCTGAGCCTGAGCCTTTTGCCACATAATTTTGTGTATTTTTTCTTTTTCTTTTTTATGGGCAATAAATGGTTTTTTATTTATTTATTTTATTTTACTTTTTCACGCTAAAACGGCTTAATTTGGATAAAATTAAATATTATGTATTTACCTATATAATTAATGTTTATTCGTTACCTTATAACCATACTACAAGCTGAGCTTAGTTTAGTACTAAGTTAATTGGTGTCAATTGTCCAATGATATTTATTTATTATTATTTTTTGATTCTTTAAATAAGAAATTACTTGTTTTAAAATAAATGATTGGTTTTTAAATTAAACGTAAAAAACTTTAAATAATCCCGTCCCTTCGTTCACTCTTAGTAAATTCACATTAAATTCTGTCGCAGATCTATGGTCTTTTCCGTAAATTCTTTTTCCAACCAGCTTTTCGGTTTTCAAAAAGTTTTTTATTTGTTCAAAGAACGGACAACCTGCCAGTACCAAAAAAACACAAAATAAAATTTACCAACTCCATTTGCACGACCCGCAAAAACGCTCGATGCTAAAGCGCGAAATCGCAAATTGAATCTGGAACAAAAACTAAAGCTGCCAACACACGATCAAATCATAATTCAATAGCCATTAGCTTATAACAATGTGGGCGAACAAACATGAGGCATAAAGGACCTTTCACACGGAGCCGCCGGCGAACACTACTCCATGCATTTGTGATTGATTCAATATTCTGCCCCCTGTTGTTCAACGCCGATTGCAAATCGAGTGTGTAGATAGACTCCAGTGTAGTTGTATTTAGACGATCATAATGAAGCTTTAATAGCGTGTTCAGAAATGCTTTAGTTCTGCATGAGACGAGTTCATTAATGAGTTTGCTTTAGAATCTCATAATCTCAGCCTACGTACATCCTACTCCAGAGCACGGTCCTCCTCTCGGAATGAGTCGTAGTTCCCACGCGGAACCAGTGCAGATTGGGAAATTCACACACACACATTTGAATTACTTCGCAGATGAGTGTGAGTTTCGCGATGTTTTCCTTCACCCTAAAAAATACCAAATACTCTTCAGCTTAAATACCAAATGTCAAATGTAGTTTAGCAAGTTCGAAAACTCAGAGATGCGAACCAGGACTCGAACCCACGACCCTCTAGTAGAGAAGCTAAGTCAAACCAGTAGAACACTACGGTTTCAATCTACGTGTTTATATTTTTCTATTTACCAACATACAAAATGCTATAAACTTACGAAATTTGTACACATTACCTAGTTCTCGAGTGGCGTCTACGGAGCGGAAGACGGAGTGTAGGTAGGCCTCCAACAAGATGGAGCGACGACCTGGTCAATCGAGATCGCGTTGGATGCGGATGGCACGGAACCGATCTGTTTGGCGAGCCTTGGGGGAGGCCTATATTCAGTGTAGTGGACGTTTATCGGCTAAAATGATGATGATGATGACCTAGTTTCTAAGTATGAGATAAATAGGTAATGAGACTCAGTCTTTTTAGTCTCCAACCTGACTAAAACTAACTTCACATTCAGTGCCAAGAACCCATCAGGTGTGTTCCATGTTCGTAGGCAGTTTACGCTACAAACCAAAAACGCTGCTACTGGTTACGAGCGTAGCGCATAGCAATGTATATTAGTGGACAATCTTACACAAATCTACCTAATCCCAAACTAAGCAAAGCTTGTACTATGGGTACTAGACGACGATAAACATACTTATATAGATAAATAAATACTTAAATACATAGAAAACATCCATAACTCGGGAACAAATATTCGTGCTCATCACACAAATAAATGCCCTTACCGGGATTCGAACCCAGAACCTCTTGCTTCGTAGGCAGGGTCACTACCAACTAGGCTAAAGCGGTCGTTAGCGGGGTGTGTAGCAGCGAATGAAATATTTGAGTAAGTAAGGCGCAAGCCACACAGAAGAGACGTGGGACGGGGGCGCGTCGCAGTTCGCGTCGTTTGTTCGCAGGCCGCGTCTCCGCCCCGTCTCTTCTGTCTGCTTCGGGTCGCGATGCTTCTATACCCTGTCTATTTAAGAGAGCTAGCAAGGCGTTCTCTCTGTTGCCCTTTTGTATGCAAATGAAAGAGACAAGAAACTGTCAGTGGGCGTCAACAATCGCACGTCGATGGCGGGCTCGGCTTACATGCCGTTTGTTGGTACATTCGTAATATTTCTCGTGATTTTTTGATTTTTTTTCGTGGCACCTCAAATAATTACATGTCATGTTTATTCATCTATTAATCATAACTATGTAATTTAAAGTAGTAGATAATAATAATTAAATATGTGCCCTGCATTGGGACGTATATGTGCCGGTGCATCGTCCTTGTTGCTGACCAATTACGTGCATTCTCTGTTTTCTAGTACTGACTCTCTTAAATAGACAGAGTATATATGAAAACTGATTCAAGGGGCGTCACTACTGCGACGCGCCTCCGTCCCACGTCTCTTCTGTGTGGCTTGCGCCTAAAGGTTGTAAGCTAACTTAGGCTTCGAACATAAACTATCATAGTTTTTTTCTACTCATTTATGGGCAGTGTTAGGTGTTATTTCAGACGTCAAGCTACATACTGTCTAAATCCGTCCAGTCGTTTTAGCGTACTCACGAACTTTTGCATTTATAATATTCGTAGGATGATAGTTCTGTGAGGACTGACGTAAGTAATAATGACTTAAGTGCACTTAGCACTCTGAGGACGCCACACAAAGCACCCGTGAAAGAATAATAAAATAGCTAGCTCTTAGCTTAATTTTTGGAAATTGCAAGACTCTAACTTGAGTGGTTTTAGCTTCGCATTGTCCATCCGTCACACACGTTACTTTTTCAAAAAGAAAGAAAAACATTCATAAATTCGTAACTTTAAATGTTTTAAAAAAAGAAAAATGGAAATAGATTAGTATAATAGATTATAGATGGCAGTCAATTGAGAAGAACTAATCGAACTGAGGCGTAGTAAGTGCACTTATTACCTACTTAATGGATCCCACACACAAAGTACTTATGATGTTTTAGGACTTATGATAATAAAATTATCTGTACCGAGGAAAAGACACGATCAAAATCGCACTACAAAAAAAGACAAGCCAAGGAGTCAATTACAACTTAGATGCAAAACAATTTCGCTTTTGATAAATATCGTAAGTGGCCAGTGACTAGTGCAAATAAAAAGGGTTGAAAGGTTTTTGGTAGGGTAGTGTGTCATAGTCTAAGATCCGTTATAAAGGTGACCATCACCCATATTAAATAATAAAATAATAATAATAATGGATAAAAATAATATTATGTCAAATTTGATACATTGCAAAACACATCTCCTGTGGGTTGGCTAAAAAATTACTGGCCAGAAAATGATTAATTAAACATTTAAAAAATATTTTGTAAAATTTTTCTTTTTAGGTTAACACATCAATAAAAACCACATCCTTTTAGGTTAAACCGTTTGCGAGATCTGCCCAAACAAACGCACAGACAATAATTCTAAACCGTCGTTGTTTTGAGTTAATACATTGCGCTAGTAAATATAGCCTTAGTAACAGTGTTTCTCGAATTTTTTTCAAGTACATATATAGATTAAATACCTACAATTTATAATTATTTTTTTAAGGTATTTTTAGTATGGCCAGGTAGTTTTTAGCTAACTCACTGTAGATATTTTTGCAATGTATTAAATTTTATATAAAATTATTTTCATCCGTTAAACAGATGAGTGATGGTTGCCTCTAGTACGGATCATAGACTATCGCTATCAAAATTACATAGGTATGTTTTTTTGCTAGAATTACCTACATAAACCTACCTTCTTGGCTACCTAGCTTATACTACAAATTACTTCGTGTAATCTGGAGTGTTCTCACGTCGTGTAATTCTAATTAGTGTTGATTATTATTTCACGTCTTGAGTTCTGAGATTTCGCTTGTTTTAGATTACAACAAAAACTTAATTGTATATTTAATTAAATATCTAATTCAGTGTCATCAGACTTACTGTGGTTATTGAAAAAATAAACAATTACGTACAGTCGGCCAGAAATGCGGCGGTGTGCTTGTCCAGTATGAGCGGCACTGGAATTTTGTGCACTTAGGTGTCAGCCAAAACATATTCAATTTCATTTTTAAGTTTTATTTTTTATTATTATTTAACTATCAAATGATTGGTTATTTTGTGTTTTTTTATGAGTAGTACCTTTGACATTTAATAATGAATTATTTATTGGAATTATTTGACTATGTTTAATTATTATGTTTGATTTAAAATGTTAAAAATTATGTGACACTAACTCTTAGAAAATATGACGCATGTATTACTAACAACCTATGGACCCCGGTCTGCAATAAAGCATTTGAATTTGAAAAATATGGCGTACCGCCCTACGGTTGAAGTTCATTTGCATGTCATGATACAACGAGGTCGATTTTCCCTTGCAATAAAATAATGACAGAAAATAAAAGTCAACCTTAACGATATTTAGATCTCACAAAAACTTTTGTCTAAACTGGTAGACCACTATCTTGGCCGACCGTACTTTAAAGATTTTTCAAGTTGAGCGCAATTAAACGAGCCAAATTCGTGATAGTCTATTGGTTTGAACTATGGCCTCTTAAGCAGGGGGTGGTGGGTTCGAGCCCGAGCTCGCACCTCTGATTGTTTCAAATTTATTTGTGAAATTACATTTTAAATTTACCATTAGATTTACTATGAAGGAAAACTACGTGAAGAAACTTGCACTGCACACACCTGAGAATAAATTAAATAGTGTGAGTAAAGTTCCCAATCCGCACTGGGCCCGCGCGGGCTGGGATGGTGATGATGATGATGAATTCGCGTGCTGTCCCTTCCTAACATAAAGATAGTTCTTATTAAATATTTCAATATTTTGCACTTTACCAAAAAAATAACATTTTCAAAAAGGTTTGTCACATCTGAAAAAACTCAAACGTTTCCATAGTAACCAGAGGTCACGCACCATTTCCAAACGCATGGTTACGCAATAAAAGTGACATTTTAAACCAATACTCCACCTTAATAACATCTGTGTTATGAAGTAGGTAGGTAATTACTTGAGGCCGTTAATGAAATTTCGTATGCTAATTGACTAAATACAATTAAGGGAGCGGGCCTAAGATTGTGTGAGTGCCTTGGCGCTTGGTTTCCTGGGATTATAGTAGCTGGATAAGACTTGTCTGAGCATAACTTTTAAAGCAAAGAGAGAGAAAGAAAGAGAGAGAGAGAGATATTTATTTAAGTTTACATATTCGATACATAGAAAAAAATACATTTGGCAAGAAAATATACAACATAAAAAAACATAAAAAAACTTGTAAGTGCTTTAATGTTTTGAGTCATACAACTGGTGAAGGAATTACTTGGTCGACTATGTCGTGACTACAGAATATTGTAACACTAAACATTTGCTATTCCCAATCGATGTTTTCACCGATATTCTTTATTAAATATTGCAAATATTAAATTAATATTGAACAGTCACTTTCGCTTACGGTAGCTTTAAGTATACATGGTGGAAAGATCGAACGCCACATGGAACGCAACTAGCTTAGATATTGGAAGTAGCACAATCTATAGAAATTCCTTTTTTTTTAAAAAACAAAAATACTGCATCTATGATTTTTTTTAAAATAGCTTGTCTTAGTCGGGTCTCGAACCCAGTCAAATGCGACAAAAATAACATGTCTTATTTTATAATGCAGATCGATAAGGTTACTGATAAGGTTCATTTATCTCTAAATGCTATTATGCTGAGCCAGTGTCCAATTTGCAACCGCAATGACACACTCTATTTTTAGCCTTTGTATTGTCCTTTTTGTTAAAATATTTATGTGTCTTGTGTTGTTGTAAATAAATGTATTTTCTTTCTTTCTTTCTTTTCTTTCAAATAATTATGCACAATCAAAATAACACAAAGCCATGAAAACTAACAATTACTTTGATAATTTTGTTTTCAACCGACACGGTAAATTTTCGAAAATAATAATGAACTAAAACAATTACTTTGCTCACCCGCGACCTTACAATAGTTACGTTTATGCAAGAAATGTGCGTTCATGCAGTTCCTCCACCTCCACACTGTACGAACACACACAAATCACATAAACCCAACCATCACCACCACCAAGCTACACTGACGCGTTTCGAACTCAACCAGAGCTCATCTTCAGAGTTACCACAACCGTATGCTATGCTACCAACTGTTAAACCAACATTATAATTAATCCAAAAACGGTATTTATTTACGATACTTTGTTAACAATAACAAAGAAAAATAAAATCACGTAAAACGAATCGAAAAGTGGCGCCAAACCATTTGACAGATTAACTTTTTTTTAATGGCGATGTACAAGTTCAGGTAGAACAAACGATTGTGCCACTGAAAAAAGTCTGTAATTAAACAAATATTACGAAATTTTGGATTTCTTTTTACATACAAAAAGCGGACCTATATTTAATTATTCAAATCTTGATATTTAAATTCTCGTTTGTAATTTTAGCATGACTTCTTTCTTTAAAAAAATAAAAAATACTTTGATTTATTTTTCTGAAACCGGCTGAAGGGCTCTCCAACCATGGCCACAAAAAAATAAAGTAACTAATTAAAAAGTTATGTGACGGTTAATAATTCTAAATGCCACCTGATCTGATGGTCAAATTAAGAAATAGTTTGTCTGTCACTTAGCGCTAATCAAGACTGGTGAAACAGAAATTTTTATTCCATCTGACAAATAAGGTTATGATTAAGCTAATCCGAACTTTAAAAAAAGTGGTGAAACAGCCCCTTAAGGTAGTTGCCCTCCATGTGGCGTGCGATCTTTTCACCCTGTATATTATATTATCTTCGCTCGATCAAGTGTAGTTGCATCTTGTAAAGCTGTCGCATCCAGCAGAACTCTGGATGTTAATTAAGAGCGCTAGGCGCAGGTGCCAGCGTGATAACGTGTGCTCTATCCCGCTCGGTTTTTGAGGTAAACCTTATTTATGTGCTCAGCCATTTTCTCGTTGACTTAGGACAGTCAATTATTTTATTTATGCGAATTTTTGTTGGTAACTTGGCTGTTGTTTTTCGCAAGGTTCAGGGGTCAAGGTCTCTCTCTCTCTCTCCTCTCTTTCTCTCTCTTTAGTTAGCTACGGACATTTTAGTAAACGACGATGTGATTAAGGTTGCTGGAACCAGTTGAATGTGGGCAGCACGGGACTGATCGTTAGGGAACTCTTTGGATTGGGGAAGCAGTGGACATTTTTTGGCTGATATGATGATGATGATTATCATGATTTTAGTAAGATATCCTCTTTTGCACAGTTGTGGTTCGTTAAAATTTTCTTATACATTTCCGCATTCCTACAATCCAAGTAGACATTCAAGACATAAGATAGGCTGTTAAGTAGCTTTAAATGCTCGAATGGCATTAGCCAAGAAATAGGAGCCCCGCCCACCGGCCCATCGTGCCGCCGCGGGGGGTTGGTATCCAAAATGGAATTGTACGAATGTGGAGAACAGTTTAAGAACCGAATGAATTAATCTGAAATTGTGTAAACAAGGAAATTGTACGTGTGTCCGGAGCTAAAAGCTTACTGTGGTATTTAGAAAATAAAAAAGCTAATCGACATCGAACAGTCTGTGCGTCAAAGAAATCCAGGTAGTGCAGGACAAATTAGGTAGCTATTTTATTCTGGGTTAGCAGTTACCTGGGGATATATAATTTAACCCTGGACCGTGCAAGTGGCCCTTAGTCTCTAAAGTACACGTCGTCAGTTCTACCTTCAGTTTCATGACGGTAAATATCATGTAATTTTTTCTGGCAAAGAATAGTGCTAAAATGCGAGAAAATTAGATAAAATTTAAAAGTTTGGATAATCTAATTGTGCACTTCTCTGAATAATCTCAAGTACTAGTCTTTACTAGTCTTAATAAAAGTAATAAAACAGATTGTGTTTTTAGGGTTCCGTAGTCAACTAGGAACCCTTATAGTTTCGCCATGTCTGTCCGTCTGTCGGTCTGTCTGTCCGTCCGCGGCTAAGCTCAGAGACTGTTAGTACTAGAAAGCTGTAATTTGGCATGAATATATATATATATATATATATATATATATATATATATATATATATCAGTTACGCCGACAAAGTGATTAAATAAAAAAAAACTAAAAAAGGGTACCTCCCATAGACGTAAAGTGGTGATTTTTTTTTGTCGTCTAACCATATAGTGTGGGGTATCGTTGGATAGGTCTTTTAAAACCATTGTGGAGTTGCTAACATGATTTTTCTATTCAGTGATCTGTTTGCGAAATATTCAACTTTAAAGCGAAAATTTTCATTAAAATCGACCGTCCCCCCCCTCTAAAATCTAAACTGTTGGGTGGAAAAATTTGAAAAAATTCAGAATGGTAGTAAATACTAGGTGCGTTCAATAAAAAGTGAGAATGAGTATGTTATAAACAACTTTTACTAAATGTCATTTTATTTTTCGACATAGTCACCTTTTGGCATAATACACTTAGTATATCTTTTTTCTAAACTTAAAATTCCATTTTTAAAAAAGGTCTCATCTTGAGTACTTAAAAAATCTTGTACTGCAGCGACTACCGCGTCGTCGTCTTCAAATTTCTGGCCTCTCAGGTATTGTTTCAATCTCGGAAATAGGTAGAAATCACTGGGAGCGAGATCTGGTGAATACGGAGGATGCTTAAGGATATCGAACCCAGCATCACGAATTGCAGCCATTGCAATGGCGGACTTGTGTGCCGGAGCATTGTCCTGGTGGAACAGCACAACTTTCGAGAGTTTACCTCGCCGTTTTTCGCGGATCTCATTACGCAATGTTGCTATTTGTTTGGCGTATAAAGTGCCCGTAATAGTGGCTCCATGCTCGAGATACTTAATCATTAATACCCCTTTACCATCCCAAAAAACAGAGCCCATGACCTTACCGGCAGATGGGCTCACCTTGAATTTCTTCGGAGTTGGAGATGATGGCCTTTTCCATGTCATAGACTGCAGTTTCGTTTCTGGGTCGTAATGATGGAGCCATGTTTCGTCCATTGTTATAAATCGCGCCAAAAAAAGTTCCCGGTCTAGCTGCATCAGGTTCAAAGCTTCTTGACAAATCTCTAGTCTAGTTTGTTTTTGCGTGTCAGTAAGCATTCTTGGTACCCAACGCGCAGATACCTTTTTCATACCCAAGCGTTCATGTAAAATATTATGCACGCTCCCCGTTGAAATCTTTACATTTTCAGCAATAAAACGAACCGTGACACGACGATCCGCCAAAACTGAGTTTTCGACTTTTTTCACAATTTCTTCAGTTACTGCTGTAGTAGGGCGTCCGGAGCGGGGTTCGTCCATTGTCGATGTTCTTCCACGTCTAAATTCGGCGCATCAACGTGCGACTGTCGAATACGGAGGAGCATTAGACCCTAAAGTGCCCCGCAAATCCAAATTGACTTGGTCCGTAGAAAAATTTTTCAAACACAAGTATTTGATAACGGCGCGCAGTTCAATTTTCTCCATTTTCGCTAACGTACTCAATAGCATTGCAAAGAAATTACCGTATATTTTTTGAAACAAAAGACTGTTAGTTTTTTTTTCATAGCAATCAGCTAGATAGATTAGCTTTACCGGCCAGTATTTAATTTCGTAATATTAAAAGAGTTTGCATCTCATTCTCACTTTATATTGAACGCCCCTCGTATATACACGCTCTTGGCCGGTTTTTTAAAATAAATAAACGCATTTACGCAACGCGACACTGGCCGAGCGGGTGGACTGTCCGATTTTACGGAACTGGGATAGTGTTCATGCACCTCAGTCTGGTTTTTGGAACTGACATTTTTTTTTTTATTAGTGTTTTATTATCTGTTTTCAACTTACTGTTATCGCTCCTAAGGCTAGGAGGTAAATTATTGCACGGGCCTAAGCCAAGTGCTTTTGAATTTATACAATACAATGACTCTTTATTGTACACCAGGAATAGTAAGCAATACAGAAAACAGGTACACAGAGAGTAAGTTACAAGGTAAGCAATAGGCGGCCTTATCGCTTAAGAGCCCCACAAACCCCCCCCCAACAAAAAAAAATGATGATGGCGCGGCTGAGTAACGGACTACCCCAGGAGGGTACCAGCTGCGCTAGCGCTGGAGAATCCCTCTCTGGGCTGCCATGCTCAGGTAGCATTGTGCCTGAGCGTGGAAGCCCAGACTCTGCCCCATCGTACTCTGGGGGGGGCAACCCAACTGCGCTCTTTCATAATTCCACATTTGCTTGGGGCGAGAGCATAGCAGTTACGGCATCCCCTGTCACGCTGGCCGTGGACTTCTGCAACATCAGGGGTTTACATTCCAACCTCAATGCTGTTCATCACCACCTTGAGACAGCTAAGCCGGCCTTGCTCTTTCTGACTGAGACGCAGATATCGTCTCCGGCAGACACGTCTTACCTCTCTTACCCTGGGTACGGATTAGAACACTCTTTTGTACCTAGGGCTGGGGTGTGTGTGTACGTTAGAGATGATATCAGTTCTCGTCACCTCAGCAATCTTGAAGGTAAGGACCTCTCCACTTTATGGTTACGTGTGGACAGCGACGACCATCCACGCGTCTATGCGTGCCTGTATAGGTCCCATAGCGGTGACAGCGAAATTGACCGACTCATGGAGCAGTTCCAAATGGCTGTGGACTCCGTGCAACAGCAGGTCCCTTCTGCAGAGATTGTGATACTCGGCGATTTCAACGCCCATCACGTCGAATGGCTTGGCTCTGGCAGGACCAATCATGCAGGGAGATCTGTTCGCGACTTTGCTCTGGCATATGGCCTGACGCAACTGGTTACTGCGCCTACGCGAATACCAGATGTGCAGAACCAGGAGCCTTCTCTGCTTGACCTTTTGCTGACTTCTCATCCGGCAGGCTACCAAATCTCCGTTGAGGCCCCTCTCGGCTCCTCGGATCATTGCCTGATCCGGAGTAAGGTGCCACTCACGTGCCCGCTGCGTCGGCGAGTTGCTTGTAGCCGTCGTGTGTGGCATTACAAGTCAGCAGATTGGGATGGGATGCGGTCCTTCTTTGCGTCCTACCCTTGGAGGCATGTTTGCTTCAAGCTGGATGATCCCAACGTCGCTGCTGACTCTGTTACTGACGTGGTGCTGCAAGGAATGGAACTCTTTGTTCCTTCCTCAGCGGTCCCCGTTGGTGGCAGATCCCAACCTTGGTTTGGTCGATCTTGTAAAATGGCTTCTCGCCGAAAGCAGGAGTGTTACCAAGCCTGGGTAAATGCAGCGAAGGTTCGGGATGTAAAGACCAGTGTTTTAAAAAAGGAGTTTAACTTTGCCTCCAGGTCCCTTAAAAGAGACATTGCCAGAGCTAAATCGTTGCACATTGGTAGAATTGGCGAGAGACTAGAGCGCCTCCCTTCGGGAACTCGTGCGTTCTGGTCTCTTGCCAAAGCTATCCAGGGGAATTTCTGCACGCCTTCTTTTCCGCCTCTACACGCGGGTAACGATTCTTTGGCCCACGACGCAAAGGAAAAAGCCGATCTTCTAGGTAAATTCTTTGCGTCCAACTCGACTTTGGATGACGGGGGACGCATGCCACCGACCATACCGCGTTGTGAGAGCTGTATGCCGGATATCCGGTTCCACCAAAGCTCAGTGCGTAAAGCACTTCTCTCCCTCGATATCCATAAGTCCAATGGGCCTGATGGAATCCCTCCGGTAGTGTTGAAGATGTGCGCTCCTGAGTTGGCTCCGGTTTTAACGCGTCTTTTTCGGCTCTCCTACTCTTCTGGCGTAGTCCCGTTCTCATGGAAGTCTGCTCTGGTCCACCCGATCCCTAAAAAAGGTGACCGCTCTAATCCATCTACCTATAGGCCAATAGCCATAACTCCCCTGTTCTCTAAGATAATGGAGTCCGTTATCAACCGCCAGCTCCTTCGATACCTTGAGGGCCGACAATTGCTCAGTGACCGTCAATATGGTTTCCGTAGCGGCCGCTCGGCCGGCGATCTACTGGTTTACCTGACACATCGTTGGGCACAGGCGATTGAGACAAAGGGTGAAGCATTGGCTGTTAGTTTAGATGTGGCGAAGGCCTTCGATCGGGTTTGGCACAAAGCGCTCCTCTCAAAACTTCCGTCCTTTGGGCTTCCTGAGAAATTATGCGGATGGATCAGCAGCTTCCTAACGGACAGAAGCATAAAGGTTGTAGTTGACGGTGCATGCTCTGATTCCATGTCTGTGAATGCTGGTGTCCCTCAAGGCTGTGTGCTATCGCCTACACTCTTCCTTCTGCATGTCAATGATATGCTGCCATCCGGCGGCATTCACTGTTATGCGGATGATAGTACGGTTGATGCCTCTTACACCGGCCGCGCCGGTATTTCTCGGGAAAATGTTATAGAGTGCCGAAACAAACTTGTGTCTGAAATTGAGACTTCCCTAAAAGAAGTTTCAGATTGGGGTCGACTTAATTTAGTCCGTTTTAACCCCACTAAGACACAGTTTACCGCAAAAAAGTCGGCGTTTGTCGCGTCACCTCTTTTCGAAGGCACTCCCCTTGCTACCACAGCCAGTATCGGAATCCTTGGTATTGACATCTCGAGTGAAGTCCAGTTCCGCGACCACTTGGAGAGTAAGGCTAAATTAGCCTCGAAGAAGCTCGGCGTGCTCAACAGATCGAGACGGTATTTCACTCCAGCCCACCGCCTTCAGCTTTATAAGGCGCAGGTTCGCCCACATATGGAATACTGCTCTCATCTGTGGGCGGGGGCTCCCCGGTACCAGCTTCTCCCTCTGGATCGCATACAACGGAGAGCGACTCGAATAGTCGGCTGCCAACGAACTTCTGATGGGCTTGATTCCTTGGCGCTGCGTAGAGATGTAGCTTCACTGTGCATCTTCTATCGCATGTACAACGGAGAGTGCTCCGAGGAGTTATTCGGGTTGATCCCTGCCGCATCCTTCCGCCACCGCCCTACGCGACAACACTTCCATCCTCACCATCTGGATGGTTGGTTGTCTTCTACTGTGCGTTTTTCCAGAAATTTCCTGCCTCGCACAGCAAAGCTCTGGAATGAGGTTCCTGCTGCGGTATTCCCGGACCGATATGACCTTCAAGCTTTCAAAAAAAGAGCGTACTCCTACCTAAAAGGCCGGCAACGCACTTGTGACTCTTTTGGTGTCGCAGGTGTCCATGGGCGACGGTAATCGTTTACCATCAGGCGATCCGTCTGCTCGTTTGCCCCCTATATCATAAAAAAAAAAAAAAAAAAAGAGCGATCTCGTCCAGGCAACCCTTTACCAGAAAGAAGGAAGGACTAGTTTACAGCAGGTGGTGCATCAACAGTGGATCAGAAAATTAAAACGCAACAAAAAATAGTACATTAGTGAATTTATATCCAACTAACTAAAATTTTAACTTTATGTACCTACCTAGTTATATACCTAGTTGTATTATTATTATTATTATGTAATTGGCACTATGTTACTAACATTAGATATAGAAGTGTGAAATTTCATGTTTATTATTATAATTGTAAATGTAATTAAATTATTCAAATTATTAAATTTTTCTAACTTATTGTATAATGTACTTACTGTTAACCATATGGACATTTGTTCGAAATAAATGATTATTATAATTACTATTTATTATTATTATTTATATCCAGTTGAAAAATTTGACAAACGTGAGATTAGGGGGTCAAGACGAATCTCACAATATCTCACCAGGGGTAGGGGGAGTAAAAAATCCTCAAAAGACCTCATGTAATTTAATGGACGCCCCCTAAAAGTAAATCGTGGAAATGAAGGGTTTAATTCACCTTAGCTACGGATCCCAAAGAGTCAAATTTAAATGTAATAAAAGTGACTAACTTATAAAAACGCGTTCAAATGAAGCGGAAACGCTCCATAATTTAATCTTAACAAGTAAAAGCTACCGCAAAGCGGTTGTAACCAGTTTAATTTAAAACTGGCGAGTATTCAAAAGGCCATCCACAAAGTAAGCTTCAAAACCGGTAACTTTATTTGTGGACTTTTAAAATGTAATTGTGAACTGAATTTATGTACTTCCTTTTTTAACCCCCGACACAAAAAGAGGGGTGTTATAAGTTTGACCGCTATGTGTGTGTGTGTCTGTCTGTCTGTGGCACCATAACTCTAAAACGAGTGAACCGATTCGGATGCGGTTTTTTTTATTTGAAAGCTGGTTTCTTGACGATAGTTCTTAGATATGTTTCATCAAAATTGGTCCAGCCGTTTCAAAGTTATAAGCTCTTTTGTCAGCTGCGGAAGGGATCTTAGACACATAATAAAATAAATAAATAAATATCATGGGACAATTCACACCAATTGACCTAGTCCCAAACTAAGCAAAGCTTGTACTATGGGTACTAGACAACGGGTAAACATACCTATATACACATTAAACACCCAAGACCCGAGAACAAACATTCGTATTTTTCATACAAACCCGAATCGAACCCGGGATCTCAAGCTTCGTAGTCAGGTTCTCTAACCACTCGGCCATCTGGTCGTCATAATGGGCATTTACTTTATTTCCAAACATGTGCGACCAAACTGCTTTGGGGGTTTTTAAGTTTTTAATTTAATTAGCATAGACAAACGGGCATACAGATAACCTGATGGCAAGCAATTTGCACTTGGGACAAGAAAGGAGTAAGATGAGAAAGAGACCCCTTTCTTGAAGGCTGTCGTCAATTTCCTGTGAAATAGCTTAACTCTTATAAAGTCAAATCTGTGTTCATTAGGATGAGCTTAATATAAAGCATAAATAGACATGAAAAAATACACTACCTAACATACTCGTACTATATTATCTTTAGTGATAAAATAATAATGCTAAAGTAGTTCTATTTGTAGGTAATAAGATAGTTTGAGACGACGACGGGAGAGAACATATTTTTATGCATTTCTTTCTTGTACTGTTTGAACAAGTGTACACATTGAAATTATGAACTTTATTTATTAGCAATATTGTTGTTATGCATACACACCCCTCTGAAGACATGTAAACAAGAGTTTTCCATGCACTTTGTTTTTTTGACTTCATAATTTACGAGCAACGGAACAACTCGCAGCGTACTTCTCCTGGATTATGGAAGTCATAAAAAGATATGGGCTTCTTGTACCAACTTGATGTTTTTATTCATTTACGTGGGTAGTTCGAGTTCATTGTTACTTTGTGGGCCAGATAGAGCGTAAATGCATGTGGGAAAACTTTTATGTTATGAAAAACAACCCTCCTTCGGGGGCAGTAGGGTAACGCGCTAGCATAATAGAATAATAATAAATCTTTATTTATCATACTAAAAGTTACAAAACATAACAACTTATAGACTAAACATATTTAAAAAGGGAACATGTTACGTAATACCTGAACTAGGAAAAAAAAAACCTGTGTTTCAGGTGTGAAATAAGGAATACATAAAAAACAAGTCTAAAATATTTAACCACATTAAAAAACAAAAGAAAAAAATAAAATCTTAACATTTATAACATAGATACAAAAATAAATTAATTATGAACAAAAATACAGTAACTACAACTCTTACAAACTATATACCTATCTAAGCATATTTATTTTAAGACTGACAATAATTTTTCTGTATCCTCATAGGACATTTGTTGAAGTGCTGTTTGGACAATTATCTTAACTTTATTATAATTAAGGGAGTAAATGTCTAATTACAACACACAACATAGCACAACAAGCAATAGCACAACATAGTGTTATGTAGAGGATGTTTTGCGTTGTCATCACGATGCTCAGCTGAAACTTCACTCTTTATTGACGTAACAACGTCTAATAAATCGATGAACGCCGGCTGCATACACGAAAAAGGATGACGCAATGTAACGTACATGTACTGTACGGGACATGCCCCGTACATGTACGGGTAGGGGTGAGGGGGCTTCAAAGGGGAGATGAAAATTTCATTGATTTTGCCGTAGGATGCACCGTTTTCAAGATATTTGACAAAACACCGATTCTCGTCCAATCACCGAGGTTAAGCAACGTCGGGCGCGTACTTGGATGGGTGACCGCCTGGTTTTTGAATGTTTTGTTATGACCGATCCGACCGACCGACGATGTAAGCCGACTTTACAAACAACCGGTTCTTTTAATTTGTTTTTAAAATGCCTTTATTTAACTAGAAAAGATGTACTATTTTATAGTAAAAATACGGTATAACCTACTGACGACTTTAAACGGCATTTCCCAGCAGCCGCCGTGACGTGTGCTCTGGGAAGCAAGGCTAAGGATTAGCCCAAAACATGTAGAGTGAAACTCGTTTAAAGACGTGAGTAATCCGCATTTTTTCACTATGAATGAGTCTCATGGTTTTTTTTCTTTTTCAACAAATATTTTGTGTGAATAAATATCTTTCATTCATAAAAAATAATGAAAATGAACTTGTATCTAACTACGCTCACAATTGAACACGCACTGGGCCGACTTTTACATTTTTCTTTGTTCAAAATGTATACGAAATCGGGACAAAGGAGAATCTAGACACTAGAGACTTATTAATGGTTTTATGAGTGCTTAAACAATGCATATTAAATTCAGGACCTGCTTACCCTTTGTGAGTGGAAGCATTGTCTTTGAGCTGATTATTATCAAGCAGTTTAAAATATTGTGTGTTAGTATTTCGTTGAAAATTAAAAGTTTCATCAGCGCTCGATGGAGGAAATAGAAATTTAGATTAAATAAGGGCTTTTGCGATGCAGCGTTAAAAAATTGAATTGTTAAAACTTAGTTAAGGATGACAGTTCCAGACAATTTGACACTGCTTAACTCTGGTTCACGCAAGCCCCCTTAAGTTTAATAAGCGTAGGTACAGGTCAAATAACTATTTAAAATTTCGTTTCGTTTTTCGTTGGCTGAAAATCAGCGCTGGGGTGCTATAAACGCCTCAGCATTATGCTGAGCCAGTGTCCGATTTGCAACCGCAATGACACATTCTATCTTTAGCTTTTGTGTTGTCTTTTGTTTTGCAAAAATATTGATGATGTGTCTTGCGATGTTGTAAATAAATGTATTTTCTTTCTATCTTTCTTTTTGTAATGATGGTGAAAATCAAACTTCTTTTTGCGTTGGACGCAAAACACTTACGTAAAAAGCATTTATGCCTTACAACGACTCAAAGTTCAACAGAATCCAATATTTTACAAAACAGTCAATCTATCACCAAAAAACAATAAAGCAGACACCTGAGAAAGGAGATAAGCGACACATATTGCGTACGTGAGGGATGCGAGCGCTTCTTGGGGACATTATTTGTTTCAGCGAAGTGTACTGTTGTCATCATATATATTGGGACCCGGAAATAATATGTGAACACAGTGTAGAGTGAAACTGGATTCAATTTGGCGACTGTGGAGATTAAGAATAAGAATAAGAATAAGAAATTTATTTGATTTCTCCACCACCAACTACAATGTAAGAAATAAAGTAAAGATAAATATCGACCGACCGACCACCGACCGAAGATCGATGAAGGAAGAATTACGAAATAGATATATGTATAAGGCTAATATAGACGGGGAGGCCGGAAGGACATTCAATGATCAGTTTGGGGATGTCTTAAAGAAAGGTCAGGTCAGAGTACCCGAAACGAGCGAGCTTGTATGAAAAGACTAATGAGTGTTGTGGATGCGAAAGATGTAGCAGGTGGAAACAAATAGTATCTGCCTACCCCTTTGGTGGGAAGGAGCTGCGATTGTATGTATCTAAATACTGTCAGAAGGGTTTACTAATGTTTCGCAAATTATTTTTCCCAAACTAATTCATTTGGCAAATGTTTAATTTCCCAAAATAAATGTTTATTTTTTCTGAAACTGTAAATTTTTCAGGATTGTTATAAAACAAACCTAACCTAACCTAACCTACAGAATAGTCCTGAAATATATCCTGAATAGTTTACAGTTTTAGAAAAAATAAACATTTGGGAAATTATACATTTGCCAAATGAATCAGTTTGGGAAAAATAATTTGCCAAACGAAAGTACACCTGACCGAAGATAAGACTGACGTACGATGGGGCAGAAAGGTTTTAGATCGATTGGCAACAAGATGGACCGGCGATCTGGTACTTAAAGATCGGAGGAACCGCTTGGAGACGGGCAGCTCAAGTCCGATCATTGAGAAACTCTTTGGGCGACCTTTAACCTCTTCACCGCCCCAGTCAATCTTGTCATGACAGCCAATGGAATGACTCACACGCCAACGTCATCTATACATGACCAAAATTTCAACTCGAAATAAACCCTTCTACAAGAGTTTTTAAGTAGAAAATCGGTTTGTCATGTGAAGTGGCGTGGCGCACAGAGCACGTCATTTTGTTTGTTTTGTGGCGGTGAAGAGGTTAACCAGTATTGGACGTCTTTTGACTGATAAGATGAAAGTTAAACAAAAAGGGACAGTATTACAGGCTAGTAAAAAAAAAGATAATAAACATGACATACATTACATTTACTACTAATTCCTTAATAAATCAAATAAATAAGTTGGTGTTCAAATTATGGTTCTTTCTTTTAGCTGTACTATAGCTCTATCATCCAACTTACCTACCAAATTTCAAGTCAATCCAACGACTAGCAGTGACTTCCAAGGCCATATTAACACGGCAAGTTGTATACAATCTTGTGAAAAAATAGCAACACATTACAGCAAATACATTTGGCTCTTTCTTCTGGATTTAATTCCAGCAAAGTGGCCATCGCTGACACGTAGTGATTCTATTACTACTACTACCTAGTTCTACTTACAATATTGGCGGTAAGCCGGTCGGTAGGTGAATAAAGTCGTATCTTTTATGCAGTACCTATAATAACTATACTCTGTGCTCACTCCACTATTCAGCCGTATCCATCAATACAAATTGTATTAATTTGAATACGAACCAAATAATTTGTATGCACATAAAAATATACATCGGCAGACGGATTGACGCCAGTATAGTGAATGGAGTCTGATTGTGACTTACAAATTGTAAGCGCAGGAATTTGTGCGATTCAGACATGGCGCTTACGCGGGCGTAATTCACGATGTCGGATGCAAGGCGAGGTTAGGCTTCGGGGTTAGTGGTGAACATTCGGCGGGTTAAGGAAAACATTGCTACATTTATGTTAGGGCGCGGACTGTACAGTTAACCAATTTGATTCCTAGGCCACTGTAGAACCTTGTCGCATTAACTACTAGACAATAACAACGTCAGTGCGGGTCAAAGGATTATATCAAATTTTCGATCACAACATGCAATGAACGTAAAGAGTTTACAAACGTTTTCGCTCCATGACATGAGAAGAAAAAGAAGTTTTGACGGACGTGCACTGACAAATTAAGTTATTACGGCTACTGCCGTTTCGGCGAAATTGAATCCCGCAAAATGATTCATTTGGCAAATGTTTCATTGGCAACTGTTTATTTTTTCTGAAGCAAACTATTCAGAATATAGTTCAGTGCTATCCTGTAGGTTAGGTTAGGTTAGGTTCGGTTTGTTTTATAACGATCCTGAAAAATTTACAGTTTCAGAAAAAATAAACAGTTGCCAAATTAATCATTTTGCGGAATAATTTTTCGCCTAAACATTAGTAAACTAAGTTATTAATATACAAGCAAACTCCTTTCCTATTCATTATCACTGACGTATTATTTTCGCAAAGATCGAGATGTCGTCATGACATGCATCACGCAATAATCACTGTCGTAGAAGATAAACAAATTGATTCATTTATACCTATAAAATGGTCTAGGAATCAAATTGAGGGACTGTACACTAATAAAACTATAATTGAATACAACAACGCATTCGGTGGTGCAGCGCCTCACTCATGTTTGTGGGGGCCCACATGGACGGCTATCGAGAGCTGATGCACAAGAAGATTATCTCGATGTTGAAGAGGGGAAACATCCATTCACAACTTAAAGAATATAAAAATACTGAGCGAAGCTACTGGTTATTGCTTACCTTACAAGGAGGATTCGACACCATTTGTAAAGCCGTTGTTGAAGATTACAATTTTGATGAAACGAAATAAATATTACATGTAACATTCACTGCAGCCGCATCCTTACAAGATGGAGTCACGCTCCCGCCGCGGACGTGGTTCTAAAATTTCGCACCACAGAGATACTACGCCGCGGAGTTAAAAATTCAATGTTTCAGGAAACGTACTGCACTCGTCATTTACGTTGTAAAAGGAATAAATATCTGCATTGGGGATGTTTTGGTATTTTCTTGGCAATACGTTCGGTTAGGCGATTGCATTTGTACAAAGAAACCAGCCATTATTCTTTGTAGCGACAACTTTAATGTTCACTTTATTCCAGATTTCTACTTTCTTTTGTTTGAGTAAAAAGTAACAAGTGTACGAAGCTCATATAATACTGCCATTTTCAATTTCATCATTATATTTACGCCATATTTACGCTCACAGGCAATGAAAGGGCTTGGGCCGTGGTTCCACGTAGTCCCATTTCGGATTAGGACCTTTACACACACCATGATGAATCTCTTTGCAGGTATAAGCAGGTTTCCTTATCCTGAAAGCTCGTGATAATTTGAAAATGTAATCAAAATTTGCTTGAGAGACCGATGGTTAGACAATGAGGCTACCACAACGTTTCAAAAAATATTCTTAGATTCAGGATGTGGCTTTAAAGTTTTTGTGTGAACTTGTAAGAAGATCAAAATAAGTGTTTCATACAGCTGTCTTTTTCTGCAGATGTAAAAACAAGTGTGAATAAAAGCTTGTATTAAAAATTAAATTCAGTAAAACTTGTGATAACCCTAAGTGCCCGTGTGTTAGCCGTCGAATAACTTCCATTAGTCTTAATAATAATGATAACCCGCAATCTTCAAGTGGTAATAAACTTGTACGTTTACAGAATACCATGTTGTTGGGCGATGAAGCGAACAAGCTCTCACTTACGTTCATGTCCTTACCACGTGGTGAGATAACTGGGCATCAAAGCTGTAGTGAGCCGGTAAACATGCGCTGGCCTAACTTCAGAGTAGGGTTCTACTGGACTGAAACAGCAACCTTTTTATCTTGCTCGTCCATTACCAGACAAAGTGAAATTTTAAACGCAATACAACATTAGTGCTTCTAATTCAGTTATTGTTTTTTTTATAATGAGAGGGAGGAAAACGAGCAAGCGGGTCATCTGATGGAAAATAATCAAAATAATCACCACTGCCCATAAATATCAACAACTCAAAGAGAGTCATTGATCTGTTGCCGGCCTTTAAAAAGTAGAGGGAATAGGGGAGAGCACAGGTTGAGGTATTGGGCCCCCGGCGCTCTCAGTGACCATACGAAAAGCAGCAGCAGTATTGCTGCTTCACGCCGGTGTTCTGTGAGAGGGTGGTACTGCCCCGGATGAGCCGGCCCATTCGTGATGCAGCGGCTAGCTACAACATGGCTCTACGAAGAAGACGGGGGGTGGGGGGGTGGGGGTTGGAGGGGGGTTCGTCAGACGGCACAACGTTAATGTTCAAGGTTTAACTTCTGCCGGCACTCCCGGAGTGCCAACTCGTTTTATTTTTTTATGCAGGCTTGTTTCCCGATTACTCGAAGACGCCTGAACCGATTTGGAAAATTATTTTTCTTATTAAGCAAGGTATAATTCCCAGGTCACCAAGTCAGGATCTGATAACGGAATCCTAGAGAGATCGATGGCTACTCTCAAATTTTATAGCCACGCCTATGGCGATTTATACTTTTTAGCACCAAAGAACATTCACGTTCAAAAAGTATCATTAAACTGGACCTGATAAAGAAGACCACAATTTGCCAGCGAAACTCGACAAAGGTAAGTAATGCCGCGCAGCACGTGCGGAGCGGCTAGGGAAAAGATCGAAGTACCTACTTACCTACTCACATTTCGTCATTCTCCTAACATTTTCTTTATTTTCACACGACTGCTCAAAGAAATAGAATGTAATTGTTTTCTTATAAACACAAAAATGAAAAGCTACGGAACCCTTGAGCAAAGGCCTGCGTCGTCGAGTCACGCCCGCAAATCTTGACCCTCGTTAGCCACAAAGAAAGGGTTCTTTCGTTCTTTCCCTCTCAGCCACCTCACTAATTCCAACCTTTGTGCCTCTGATTACAGATCGGATGTCAAATTCATTGGTATCAGCCACAGAAGTAGTAATAATAAGTTTTCGTTGAACATTTCATTTTGAATACTAGGGCTTTTTAAAGAACCTCACTTTTTTTAATGAAAAAATTTTGGGTAGTTCTTACTCAAAATCATGAGCGCTAATGATTTTGATGATTAAAAAATATCTATTCTAGACTAAGAATTTTTGGTCACTTTAGTGACAAACCATAGAAACTGTACGAAAAAAACGTTACAAAACTGACCCAAAAAAATAAAGACACTTTTTTCTGCGTTTACGTCTACATACTGTTTACGAGTTCAAAATATGTTGCAAGTTAAAAAAACCTTGTAAAAATCAACACGTGGCGGGAGAAAAAGCAGAGTCATAGTTTCATAGAAGATTTATAGGTAATACTTACTAGCTTGCCCGCGACTCCGTCTCTAAAAAAATTCTTTATTACTATTCCGCGGGAACTAAGCAATTTTCCTGGACAAAAAGTCTCCTATTATGTAAATCCAGATTATAAACTGTTATGTGTGCTAAATTTAATCAGAATCCGCTGATCCGTAACAAACATCCACACATCCATCCATACAAACTTTCACGTTTATAGTATTAATGGGGTGGGATATTATACATTTAACGGCACATTCCAGCTTCACGCGAATGTATTTTTTGGGAAAACATGAAGAAGAAGTCGTTTAAAAATGGGAACGACTTTTTTTTCATGTTGCACGAGTACTGAGTCGACTGAGTCTATTCGTAACCACGGTACAATGTGGTTGAAACGTCAAAGTAATTTTAGCAACAATTTGTCACCCCTGGGTGTATGTAATTTATAAATTTAATTCCTAATCTGAATTGAAACGTGGTAAATTAAAGCGTGCTACTGATTGTGGCTTTTGCATAAAATAAATTGATGCATGTTAATTCGATCAACAAATTGATTTATGTTGCTATCAGTTTCATCAACTAATTCTAATTAATACAGTTATCAGGTATAATCAGCTTTCGCTTCTATCGAGAACAGACTGTGATTTCGCATCAAATCGCGTTTCGAAATCACCAACATCGCTGAAACATTTATTATTATCAGAGCGTCCCTTAATGTTCAAATAAATTAGCTCCATAAAATGGAGTCAAACAAAAATTCGTAATAATCTGCATTCTAAATCACGACGAAAACATTAACAAAAATCTAATAAAGCCATTCAAAAAACGCAATTATACAACGTTGCCACTTAACGCCACTCACAAAGGGCAAAGAAAATATAATTAAGCAGAGGATTTCGGAGTTCGCAAATTGTGAAAGATCTTATTTATACGTAACTCGGCGTTCGCTCAGCGAATTTTAATTTTATAATGCGGCAGAAGGCATTGTAATTCTGCGGGATCGTGGGATCTTAAACATAACTCAAAAGTAGTATGCTCCGTGAAGATAACCGGCCTCCTTCCATTTTCGCAATCGAAACTTTTCTCGTCTGAGCGTGTTTTTTTAATCTTAAAGTTAATTCACGGTTTAGTGGCCAGATTCAAATTCAAGAGGATGAAAAATGATTTTGGGTTGTTTTCTTTGTCTGGAACTTTTCGGCCAGTTGTAACCGAATGCTTAGGAAATATGCAAATGTCTTGTAAATGTTTATTGTACACAGTGTTCGATTCACCGCGAATTTTTATCTGCAGCATGTGGGTTAAAACGCAACTTTAACAACTAAACTACACTACATTATAATAGTAATATAATAATGTGATAAAGAGGTGAAAGATTAAGGTGGCGGGTGACCACCCCGTATGCCTAAAAGCTGCAGTTCTCATCTTGATCCAGTTTAGGAAGAGCCAGTGCTTGGGCCAGTACACCCTGGGCTCGGTCAATGATTTCCTGACAAATTGTGGATATTCATTGGCCGTCATTAATTTTCTGTGTTTTTTTTATTATTTTGCTAGGGGTAATCCCTGTAATGACTTTAAAAAGTAATGAATCAGATATTTAAAGAAAGGGTTCCTTTTTCCTTTTAAGCTACAAAATCCTAATAATTATCCTAATCATTATTATCATCACAATAGTCATATACAGGTAAGCCGTCTGATAGGTGAATTAAGCGGCTGCAAATTTCATCATCAATATCTTCATCATATCAGTAAAAGGACGTCTGCTACTAAACAAAGCCCCCCCCCCAAGAATTCCACAACATCGTTCTAACGATAATTCCTGCGACTTTTACCAGATCGCCAGTCCATGTCGTTGGAGGTCTTCCCACGCCACCATTTTCGGTTCGGTCACCACTCTCTAGAACATAACTGCTTCATCCGGCGTCGGTTCTACGAGCAATACCCACTGCCACTTAAGTCTGGTGCCTCTCACGCTATGTCAATAACTTTGATTCTCCAACGGATCTCCTCATTTCTCAAAAATCAAAGCATAGCTCGCTCCATCGCTCTTTAGGTGACTTTAAGCGTTATCTCTGGCTTTCTCTTCCATATCATCTCCAGCTTTTCTATCTTGATCGCGAAGATTATTTCATGCTAACTTGACGCGTAATAAATTAATAATACTTACATATCCCACGTCGTTCCTCACATTCCTGTTAAGCACTCACTTACATCCCCAGCCACCTAGTATCATTTTAGGGGTTAATTCCGAAGCAATTCGTGCAAATACATCTTTCAGTTATCATGCTCCTGACGCCGTATGATGGATGGCTCAATTACTTCACGATAAACTGTCACCAGGTAATTACAGTCTCGCCCTTAAAGCTTGATGCTTAAGGTTCGGTTTTGTTCGGGCGTTGTTGTAATATATTGAAGTCTCAGTTGCACATTATTGATTTCGACATGAGACGGTTTTGTCGTGCGATTGATATACAGTGATGGATAGCGCACTTTATTACGGTACTGCGACGAAATTTTTCCAACGGTGAGTGGCGTTTATTAAATCGTAAAGGAGTGAGACTAATAACTATAAATGTAATTGCACCACCTGCGGAAATCCATTTCTTACTTTTCTTTTCGTTTAAAAGATCGCATGGAAGAGATGGCTTCGAGGCTACCTATTGTTTACCTTATTTTTTTGTCGATAAGTTTTTTTTGTATCATATTGTATTGTATACAAAACTCATTAGATCTGGCTGTTAAAAAAACATTGATTCTTTTGAAATGCGTTCACAATTGTTGCTCGAAGAATATCTCTCCCAAATTTCATGTCTCTTGACATGGCGGTTCAGTTTTCTGGATTTTACGCGTAAAAATCCCGATCCCGTAAGATTATCCAGAAAACAATTAGCATGCACAAAAGCAAGCACGCCATAAGCATGAAAGCACGCACGCACGCACGAAAAACTTTCCCATTTAAAATATTAGGATCATACACATTGTTTTGTTTGCGTCTCTCCTGTGAACATGGCGGTGTGTATCACCCACTAGTAGGACGCAAAGGATTGCTTACCTATCATAATATCCTTGATGGTAACTATTCATTATCCTTAAATTATCACGCCAGAGCCTCTACGTATCTGCCCTACTTTTTGCCCTCGGATCTTTGAAATCGTACTGTAATTTCATATTCTCATGCATTTCCAATCGGTAAATTCAGTTTGCATTTTCAATGTACGTTCGACTAGAACTCTCATACATCACCATGTATTAGCCATCCGAGTTGCGTCGTTTGAAATTCTAATTCATCGTAGTAGTGCCTGGACTGGGTACAGACGTATAATATAGAAGCAGACTAAACACAAATAAGATCACACATCCTACTATTAGATATAAACAATAAAAATTAAATGAAAGTTTTTGAGTGTGCAGGTGTCTGTGTATGTGTAAGTCTGTTACTCTTTCACGCTAGAACGGCAGGAGAGATTTCAATTAAGTTTTTTATGTCGATAGCTGATGTTATGAAATTTTATTTTTTATTTTTATGAAATAACAAATAACTTTTTATTCCAATATTTCCATGGAATCGGGATTTCTTAAAGCTTAAACACATGTGTGTCCATTTCCTTTGTAAGTATTGCAACACAAATTACTTACTATGTACAATGTACATTGAAGGTATTACGCGTAGCCGGTAGCCTTTGAATGTCATACCAAGATAGGCTACTATGTTATGGAACATCGTCCACGGTCCCATTAAGTACCTAAGTCCCATGCTGGCATGTCCGTGCCAGAATTGTTTTATGCGTGTATTGCACAAGAATTCCAAGTTATGTTTAGTCTACTTTTTAGGGTTCCGTAGTCAACTAGGAACCCTTATAGTTTCGCCATGTCTGTTCGTCTGTCTGTCTGTCCGCGGCTAAGTTCAGAGATCGTTAGTACTAGAAAGCTGTAATTTGGCATGAATATACATATCAGTCACGCCAACAAAGTGGTAAGATAAAAAATAAAAAAATATTTTTTTTAGGGTACCTCCCATAGACGTAAAGGGTGGGTGATTTTTTTTTTCTCGACTAATCCTATAGTGTGGGGTATCGTTGGATAGGTCTTTTAAAACCATTGCGGGGTTGCCAGCATGATTTTTCTATTCAGTGATCTGTTTGCGAAATATTCAACTTTAAAGTGAAAATTTTCATTAAAATCGAGCGTCCCCCCCTCTAAAATCTAAACTGTTGGGTGGAAAAATTTGAAAAAATTCAGAATGGTAGTAAATATATCAAATTTACTAGGAAAATTATAGCGGCTAAGATTGCTTGGAAATTATTTGTAGTTTAAGAGTAAATAGTAGCCTAAGGTATAAAACATACCTAAACTTGGATGATTCCGTACACATACGAAATCCTTAGAAAAATATTACTTGATTTTTTTTTGTAATGGCTACGGAACCCTACCTTGTGCGTGTCCGACACGCTCTTGGCCGGTTTTTAAATGTGTTGCAGACAGGCGTAATGTTGCCAATAGTATTTTTAAAATTTGTATCACACAACATTAAGACCGTTTATGTGTTAAGAGACATCCATTGGTCTCGTTCCAAAGCTGCAGTTTATGCTCGGGCGCTAAAATGCATAACTAGAATTTTATGTAAAGTTCTTTGTTATATAGAATTTGCAATGTCGGATTAAACAGGAATCACAAGTCGATTTGTGCTGTCCTTTTCCTAATGAACTGGTAGGAAAGAGAAGCAGCATGTGTTATTAAGACCGTTCGCTTGAGTTTAGTGAGTTAATGTGGAAGTATGTATGGATGTATTCATTAAATCAAAACACAACTGCAACAATGTTTATAAATCAGATTTTTAAATCCAAATCAGGCTCCCGTTTGATTACAATAAAGTCAATAACGCATCATGGTAAGCGAAGATAAGATCCAAGATGAAGCACCTTTCCGTAGTAAATAAATGCCTATTTACCCTAGATTTAGATTTACATCCAAATTTAAAGTTACAAACGCAGTAATAAAAGTTTGTAAAAAAAAAATAACAGACTCCAAAAGAACACAAAAATAACTTAGGAATTACTAATTTGTTTGAAGTCTTTGCCTCAACATCATAATTGGTGATTTTCAAGAGCGCACGAATTACTACAAAATATACCCAAATCACTGCAGGTGTCCCTAGAATACTTGCAGAGTTCCCTCGGTTTCTCGGAGCCATTCATCAGATCTTTACTTGGTGACAAAGACACCTAATTCAGAGTATTGCCTATTCCAACAAAAAAAATTGGTTTATAATTTATAAACGACGGTGATCTGAAGTAACACAAAAAATAACGCCGAATTGACAGTCTCCTCCTTTTTTTAAACGAAAATAAAAATTAATAGCACAGTACAACCAGAACACACTTAACGCCTTCACTGTCGGAGTGCCCTCAATGTGGGGGTCATAAGGTTTTTTTTACGAGTCCATGCTTCCACTTCTTCTTCTTAAATTTAAGAGCTATGCTCTTGTCGGTGCAGTAACCGCCACTCCGCGCGGTCTTCGGTCAGCCGTTTGACTTCCTGATACGACACGACAGCTACTTTCTCCTTCACCTGGTTAAAATAGGTCAAACTTGGCCTTCCTCTGCCACGTCTTCCTTCTATTTTTCCTTCTAGTAGGTTCAAAAAGAAATTGTCGTGTCGTTTCAAGTCTCCCATCATATGTCCCTTTCTACAATTTATGATCTTCAGTAAAATTATTTTTCTTTTCTTTCACTATGGGTTCACAATTTCAAAGTGGAAACATGTTTGGACGTGTGACTTTGTCAATTCATTTTGTATGGTGACAATTTCATTGACCAAGAGATCTATAAAGTCATTCGGACAAATAGGTATTTTTCTCAAAGTGTTGTGCTCAAAATTGTTATGTTCTACATTCGGATAGTCCCACTTAAAAAGCAAAATTCAAACTACGCCGAGGTCGCCGGGTCAATCTGCGAAGGGCGGGCGCATTAGCCTCGTGACCGGTCTCAAAGGGAATCGTTTTTATTCCACGCCGAGGATCCACACTAATGGACCCATTGATTTTCGGGAATCATACCCCCGCCCCCATTCAGTGTGACAGGCGAACTGTTACAGGGATAAAGACGTGTTTTTTATCTGTCGGGTGGCAGGTGAATGAGTTATGGATGATCGGCCTCGAGGTTTCCAGGCTAAGCTTGTATCGTTCGAGATTGATATACATAACCGTTGGTAGTATAAAACCGTTATGCGGTCAGATTACTTATGGAGTATGATGAGGGCGATTTGCTAGGAGAATCAATTAAACATCAACTCTTTCCATCACATAATTATATATTGTCTGCTCAGAAGGTCAAAAGAATTAATATTACTTTCCGATTTTATTCATATTTTTTTTAAATTCTATTACTGTAGAAAAAAAATCATAAATACAAATATTAGAGTTATTACAATTTTTCTTTACTTGTTAACGCTTCTGACGCTTGCCTTCGCCTTCATCATCTCTTTCTGTCATCATTTTATACCATTTGACAGAAAGAAATAATGATTGCGAAGGTAAGCATCAAAAACGTTAAACAACAAGCCTCCTGACCTGACAGTTGACGTAGCGAAGCCGGTAAAGGCTTAATGACATACACTCACCGCCTCAACGCAACTCAAAACAGACTGGATAATTAGAACAGTGCATACGCAATCGGCAACGGTAATGGGTCGACATTACCGAACCGCTGTCTAAGCCACCTGCGAATTAATGACGCTGAGTCAACCGGTGGTTAATTGCTGAGTCCCTTGGCACTCATCACCGCGGTCAAACGGAATTGTGTGTGTGTGCACTTTGATTTGTACAGCCATGATTGTTAAGATCAGTGGATTCATCCGCTCGTGCCTAAAATACCACATTCCTAAGATACCAGATTTTACAAATTTTAACGCTATTTATTATATTCCCATTATACCAGATATCCAAACTGAGGCATTCCACCAAAAAATCACTTCCTTGAGTAATCTTCGATTTATAATGTGATGCAAAGAGAATCTGGTAAGCTAGAAATATAGTAGAAGTGTGGTAGTATTTAGAAAAAATGTGGTGTTTAGGGAACGTGGTATTTTAGACACGAGCGGTTCCCACGAGGGCCCAGTGTGGATTGGGAACTTCACACGCACAATGGTCGTTCGAAAATCGTTATTTTCCTTTACCGTAATGCTCATGGTAAATTTCAAGTTTAATTTCGCACGTAAATTACAACAACATATAGCTGCGAGCCCCGGACTCACCGACCCAGTGCTGAAGAAGCTAGAGGTCAAACCACTAAACCACCAAGGCATGATTGAGTGCCTAGTTAGTCGATGAGATTTCGGAATTTTACAGTATATCCCAATTCTGTGGGAATAATGGATGGTAGGGGCGTGGGGGTTTCAAAGGGGATGAAAATTTCATTGATTTTGCCGTAGGATGCACTGTTTTCAAGATATTTTTTTACTAGAGTCGTGTTTTCGAATTATTTTTAATGGCGTCAACATCCTTATTCTGCAAGCACACACCACCCCACGCGTGGTGACAGGGATTTTTAGTTGACGGACATTATTAACCGATTTTGGTAAAGGCCGCAGGTTCAACGTGCATGCAAGCCACTTCCAGCCGTAATGATTGATTGGGTATCAATGAGAAAGACCTATGTGCAGCAGTGGACACGGCTGAAATGATGATGATGATGATGATAATAATAAATAATAAAAAACCATTTATTGCCCATAACAAAGAAAAAATACACAAAATTATGTGGCAAAAGGCTCAGGCTCAGCATGTGCGATGGGAATTACTCTTCACCGCGCTGGTTTTCAGCCTGCGCCCTGATGATGATGATGATGATGATGATGATGATGATCAGTCATTTTTGTTACACACGGGATACGGCGGTTGAAACGTTGCAGAGCCCCATCCAAACAATCTACTCTACAATTCCCGCTCTCATCACGCATTTTTGACAGTATATTAGCCCTCAATCTAGATAACAGTTTTATTAACCCATGATTTAGAGTCGCATTTAACTTTTTACCCAACTTCGGCTCCCGGAGGTCAGGCGGAATTGATCATCGCGCCAACAGTCCTAAATTTAGAGGGGCCGTTTTCACAGACGTTCTCATATAATTATCTTGATTTCCCAAGTCTCCTATTTTCTTTATTGATTACAATCAATTTGGATCATCAATTAATGGAGTATTCTCGGCGCTGGAAGCGGTTTTACTTACTGTTTGTGAATGTTGATGATTATTTTGTAAGTAGAATCATGTGGGGTAACTGTACGCACACCCATGCATTTCAGTCCGAAATGAATGGGATTGCGTACATACCCACTGCGTACAGTTACCCCACATGACTCTATAGAGTCATACCTACTCTTCATATTTAAAAACTGGTAAAGTGAGAGTTGGACTCGTAAATTAAAGGTTTCCTTTTTATATAATTTTCTCACATGCGGCCTTTTGACATTTTTCCATCATCATCATCGTCCCAGCCTATACGTCCCACTGCAGGGCACAGGCTTCCTGAAGCTCACGGTAAATTACAAATGTAATTTCGCACATGAATTCCGAAAAACTCAGAGGTGCGAGCTGGGATTTTAACCCACGACCCTGTACTTGAGAGGCCATGGGTCAAACTACTAGGCCACCACGGCTTTTACGTACATAATATCTATAGTAAATATTCGCATTTCCATCGGAAAGTGCGGTATCGAGTCCAAAGTTGTTTCAGAAAAGTTTTCCAATAAAATTGAAAACCTGCGCAATTAAGATCTGGAACAATTATAAGACGCAACGCACTCATTTAACTTCGTCGATTACCCAATCGCTTCGAAATTTTGAATTCCACAAATCCATCGCCAGTCATCTGCGCGAAGTTTTCCAATTACGGAAATTCCACAATAACCATGAATATTGAAACAAAAAATTCGATCCGAGCGAATAAAGCGGTAAACCGGTACACGGAAAGTCTATTATCTCTCTCTCTCGTTATTATTAACCTAATCCTACTATACTAGGTACTCATATTATAAATGCGAAAGTTTATGAGTATATTTTAACGACCGCTTTAGCCTAGTTGGTAGTGACCCTGCCTACGAAGCAAGAGGTCCTGGGTTCAAATCCCGGTAAGGGCATTTATTTGTGTGATGAGCACGAATATTTGTTCCTGAGTTATGGATGTTTTCTATGTATTTAAGTATTTATTTATCTATATAAGTATGTTTATCCGTTGCTTAGTACCCATAACACAAGCTTTGCTAAGCTTAATTTGGGACTAGGTCAATTGGTGTGAATTGTCCCATGATATTTATTTCATTTATTTATTTATATGCGTGCGAGTGTGTGGGTGTCTTTGCTAGGTACTCTTCCACGCTAAAATGACTGGAAAGCGAATCGCTTCGTTACCCATAACTTGAGGGTCGAAATTGCTCGCGTCCGTAGTCTGTAGTCCGTAGGTTCGAGACCCTTACACGTGCCCCTCATCATCATCCCAGCCTATATATGTCCCACTGCAGGGCACAGGCTTCTTCTCAGAATAAGAGGGCTTGGGCCGTAGTTCCCACGCGGCCCAGTGCGGATTGGGAACTTCGCACACACCATTGAATTCCTTCGCAGGTGTATACAGGTTTCCTTACGATGTTTTCCTTCACCGTAAAGCTCGTGGTAAATTTCAAATGTAATTTCGCACATAAATTCCGAAATTTCAGAGGTGCGAGCCGGGATTTGAACCCACGACCCTCTGCTTGAGAGGCTACAGGTCAAACCGCTAGGCCACCACGGCTTACGTGACCCCTGGGTGGTGCTAAACAAGCGATACAACTCCGGTGGTAGGCTTCAGCCGAAGCTGGTCACCACCTTATAGGTTAAGCCAGGCCACCAAGCAACTCGTCGTGTTCCGGCCTGTTGCCTATAGTAGCCATACTGGAGGAAGGGTCGGAACAGTCGTACCGGTTACAGTGCCCCGTATTTGTTGCGCTGTTGCGGTACGGTTTGCACTGCTTGGAGCGCGCGCACAAACCTCGCTCAGCTGCCTTCTTTCTAATTATTCCCCTAAATCAAGTCTAGGCTGAATGAGCATTTACTAGGCAAGCGTGCTCCATCGTAGACCTCATCTATGCTTTCTATCAGGCGTGATTGTGGTCAAACGCAAGCCTGAACCGTGGCCGCTAACGATGAGATGAGAGATGAGATGATAAGAAAGCTCAAAGTCCACACTGCATACTGGATCAAAATGGGGATACCATCCACATACGAACCTAAATTGTTGCTAATAAAAACTTTGAAATACTCGTAAATCTCAGGATCTTGGCCAGAGTCTACATAAATATCTACACACGCTCGAAGAACATAACCCTCCTTTGGCAGTCGGGTGAAAACAGATAAATAAGCAAATCTACTTGGCAGTTGACGCGAGGAAAGAGGCGCGCTAAGGCTGGTCCTTAAATAATTTTATTTCAACTCGTGACTGGGGCAGATAAAAACTTAAGTTTAGATGGGAAAAGTTTTTTTCTGCAGATCCCCATCTACATCATTATGGCGAATTGATATAATCGAAGGTTGAACTAATATTGGCTGTGGTTTTAATTGGGATGACGAGTGGGCCGTCTAGACGTTTCGATGGAAAATTTAAACTTTCCGGCTTTTTGCGTCAACTGTGAATTAAAGGATTTTAGTTCAGGCTTTGAAATCGGTCTTTGTTTATAGGCTGGCTACTTACTGTAGATTGGTTTAGTTTCTGCACAGCAAAAACACGAAATTGTTGTAATTTGGCCGCATAATACTTTTCTGGTATATGTATCATCGCCCCAACCTTTATTATGTCCCGCTGTAGGGTACAGAACTCCTTTTAAAATGAGAGAGTTTGGGCCGTAGTTCCTACGCAGGTCCAGTGCGGATTGGAAACTTTACACACACCTTTAAATTGCTGCGTAGGTAAGTGCAGGTTTTCGAACGATGTTTTCCTTCATCGTAAAGCTCATGGTGACGTCCACCAACAAGATGGACAGACGATTTGGTAAAAGCCGCAGGTTCAAGGTGGATGCAAGCCGCTTCCAACCGTAATGATTGGGTATCAATGAGGGAGGCCTATGTCCAGCAGTGGACGTCCTACGGCTGAAATGATGATGATGATGTAAGCTATATAAGTGTCTATACCTTGTGTTATATCTGACATTTAAAAATTCACGTAAAATAAATGGTGGAAAGAAAAAGGGGAAGCCTTTGCCCAGCAGCGGGACGTCTAATAGGCTATCAAACTATAATGATGAAATAGAAATATGTTTTTGGTGTAAATGTCTTCGTGCCAAGTTTCTGGCGGCGCATTCTTTGTGGCAATCATGGTCTTTCCGAAAGCGCTTGTAGATTCAAAAAAAGAAATGTAAAAGAGCCCTTAACAGCCCCTTAGATTCGATTTGTAGCATTCGAACATGGCGGATGTAGACAGTATCTAATTTTGCTATTACTGTTTCTTTGGCTAGTTGAAGTATAATATTGATAGTGTTTTATGCGGCGATTAACCTTAATTAACAGTGATCACAAAATTCTATATTGCTCTCGTGTCTGACATTTTTTAATGCGCAATGTCTTCATGTGGTTTCTGGAATTTTACTATCAAGTTGCAAAAACTACAATCACCGTACAACGTCGCTCCCAAAGAGAGAGCTTACTTTGATACTGGCGAAATTGTCTTAAAATAACAGCCCCTTACTTAAATATTAATTATGATTTTGATTTGAAACACATTACTACACTGCTCACCCGAGATGAGAGATGGTGCTGTCTTCAACAGATAGGTATATCCAAAATCCGATTTTTATTTTTAGTTTTCCAAAAAAATCGAATACTAAAATCTCCGAGTTTTTGTAGTGAAAAAATAATTGGCAAACGCAATAACCGAGTGTAAACAACAGCAGGTATCTGGTTTGGTGCCGTCGTTTCGTGTGCAAATATCAATAGAATATTCATCTATCGTCGGCGTAACGAGCCGGGATAAATAAATGCTAATAACTGGGGCAATCATGCTAATAGAATATGGCTATTATGATTTGGTCCAATTCAAGCGAAATACAATGGGCGTTTTTGTGGCAATTCGGTTTTATATAATTATAGCGGTTCTGTAATATTTTTTGTAACAACAATTTTTAAATTTTCATTTTAAATCTATACATATAATAAATCTGTAACAAGTCGGTGTCTGTACATTGAAGATATTTGAGAAAAACTGTCACTAGGGCTATTTATTAGCGCAATAGAACCCAAAACAATGATTTTTAGAATTATTGTCTGTTTGTCTGTTTGTCTGTGCGTTTGTGCGCGCTAATCTCAGAAACGGCTTAACCTAGAAGGATGCGGTTTTCACTGATATGTTGGTATTTTCTTGGATTAACATTTAGTGTTTGTTTCATTTGAATCGGTTCACAAATGAGAAAGATACGTTTATTTTAAGAATTTATCGAACTGTTTTTATAAGGGTTGTTATTATGAACGCGCTAATCTCAGGAACTACTGCCCCGATTTGAAAAATTCTTTCAGTTTTAGATAGACCATTTATCGAGGAAGGCTATAGGCTATATCATCACGCTAACACCAATGGGAGCGGAGCGGAGCGGAAGAATGTTTCCAAATTGGGGGTTTTTGAAGTGAAACTTATATATCTCGGGAACTACTGATACGATTTGAAAAATTCTTTCAGTGTCAGATAGCCCAGTTAGATAGGGCGGGTTGGAAGCGGGTGGGGGGGCGAGTTGGGAGCGGGTTGGGGGCGGTTTGCGAGCGGGTTGGGGGCGGGTTGGGAGCGGGTGGGGGAGCGAGTTGGGAGCGGGTTGGGGGCGGGTTGGGGGCGGGTTGGGAGCGGGATGGGGCGGGTTGGGAGTGAGTTGGTGGCGGTTTAGGAGCGGGTTGGGGGCGGGTTAAGAGCGAGTTGGGGGCGGGTTGGGGGCGGGTTGGGAGTGGGTTGGGGGCGGGTTGGAGGCGGGGTGAGAGTTGGGGGCGGGTTGGGAGCGGGTTGGGGCGGGTTGGGGGCTGTTTGGGGTCGGAATGGGAGCGGGTTGGTTTATTATGAAGTTTCACTTCTTCCGGAAGGATCTAAGGAGAGCCATAATTGATGAAAAAGCAAATTGGATAAAAAATAAGCTGCCCAAATTACTAATTCCACGCGGACGGAGTCGCGGGCAAAAGCTAGTATTATAAATATGTATTTATCCGTTGTATTTAACTACATTTTAAACATCCAAGGCAAGGCAAGAGCACAGACATTTGTGTTTTTCATATTAATATCTCCCCCAATCGGAGAGCGGACTCGGGCCTCGCGGTTCGTAGTCCGGTTCACTAACCACTAGGCTATCCAGCCGTCCATCAAGTATAGTCGACCAAGTAGTAAGGTTTACCATTTTTATGGCAGTTTCTACATCAGAATAAAAACAATAAGGCTGATTGTCACATTGATTTGTAAGTGACCCATGCATGATAAGGCTCAAATGATCATTGGATTTCGTTGACTTATGTACGTAGAAGCTTAATTTTTTTACAGCTTCAAGGGACTGCAGACATAAATTTTTGATGTTAATATCAACTTGAAACCGCCACGCATTCCTGAGAGGGGTCTGACAGACAGACAGAGGACAAAAAAGAGATCCTATAAGGCTTTTTCTATAGAGGTACGGAACCCTAAAAACAGTAAATGGTACACTTCAAAAAAAATATCCATCGTTGTAAGTTCATCAATTGTTTTCGCACAAGTGTATACAAATGGCGGCCTAAGTGCGCGGCGTTGAATTAGTATTCATCGGGGCCAGTCTTCACAGCGCACGTTAATACTCAGCCTGTGCCGAATAGTTCTTGTAAAACATAACGACGCGTGCGTAGGGGAGATAGGGGGTATGAATTGTAATGACCAATGGACGGAGGCTGACTTCAAGATAAGATGGTTGGTGTGAAACGTTTGAAATTAGCTAAGCATTCTGAAGGAATTTGAGAGGGAACAGTGAAACTGTGAAACAAAGCTAAAGAAAGCAACTGCACAAAGGAGTACCTACTGTATCATACTGTATCACTGTGTTTGACCACAATCACCCCTGATGGAAAGCGAAGATGAAACCTACGATGGAGAAACTTTGCCTAGTAAATGCTCATTCACCCTAGACTTGTACGGCCAAATTGTAGTGTTCAGGGAACACAGTAGCAGGCAGAGAATTCCACTCCTTAGCTGTACGGTTGATGAAGGAAGAGTGAAAACGCTTTGTGCGGATTTCGGGAATACTGACAACGTAAGGGTGGAGGCACCGCCTACTTCTGGTCGATTTGTGGAAGAAAGGAGCAGGTGGAATAAGGTCGTGCAGTTCCGAAGCACATTCACCGTAAAACTGTGTTTTTAATACAAGCTTTTTTGCTGGCTATGCTTTTTGTTCCTGGTTGCCAAATTACTCGTCAAGACGAATCAAACGAGCCCAAACTCGATGCCATCGTTTCGTTTTATTACAGAGTTCCTATGGCCGTACCCTCCAGCTTCATCAGCAGATAATCTCCATGTCATAATAATCATTGACATCGGATTTACGAGTAATACATGCATGCAAGTTTGAGTTGAAAGATTCCACGCGAACAAACATACATTGCAAATTAATAAAAAGCTTGTAAAAATAAAGGATAGCGATTTCATGATCATCATTATCCCCACTGCAGGACACGGGTATCTTCTTAGAATGAGAGGGCTTGGGCTGTAGCTTCCAAGCGGGTCAAGTGTGGATTGAGAAAATCACACAAACACCTTTGAATTTCTACACAGACTTCCTCAGGACGTTTTCCTTCACCGTAAAGCTCATAGCATTATTTTAAATGTAATTTCGCACATAAATTTCGAAAAACTCAAAATTGCGAGCCCGGGCTTTGAACCCACGATCCTCTGCTTACCCAAGCACCCGATCACAGGTCAGACCACTAGACCACTAGACCACTAAACTACCACAGCTAAACAAATATATAGTTTGTAAAATTTAAACAACTGCTTATCTATAAAAGCAAATAATATCCGCAATCCTCCTCTTCATTTCCAGATCATTGAGCATTTCACAAGAGCCCTGCCTAATCGAGGATCTAGATGTCTTGTCTGGATCGCTAAGCTGCTATCAAGAGATGCACTCCGAGTCAAATGCCATAAAAATGTGCATGACGCGACGTATTGAAACTTTCCGTGGAGATAAAAGATAATGTTTAGTTTGATAGCGACTTGGGATTTCAAAGGACTGGAATGTAAATTAGAAAAAGAAAATACAACACAATACAAATATTCTTTACTAGCTTTTGCCCGCGACTCCGGCCGCGTGGAATTAGTAATTTGGGCAGCTTATTTTTTTTTTATCCAATTTGCTTTTTCATCAATTATGGCTCTCCTTAGTTCCTTGATATAAAAAAAATTACCCGCCCCCGCACCCCCGCGCACACCCGCGTTCACATTCAACACCGTGCACCGTACTCCCAAGTCAAGCGTGCCTATAGGAGTTTTACTTCAAAAACCCCCGATTTTGAAACATTCTTCCGCTCCGCTCCGCTCCTATTGGTGTTAGCGTGATGATATTTAGCCTATAGCCTTCCTCGATAAATGTGCTATCTAACACTGAAAGAATTTTTCAAATCGGAGCAGTAGTTCCTGAGATTAGCGCGTTCAAACAAAAAAACCTGTTCGATAAATTCTTAAAATAGACGTATCTTTCTTATTTGTGAACCGATTCAAATGAAACAAACACTAAATGTTAATCCAAGAAAATACCAACATATCAGTGAAAACCGCATCCTTCTAGGTTAAGCCGTTTCTGAGATTAGCGCGCACAAACGCACAGACAAACAGACAAACAGACAATAATTCTAAAAATCATTGTTTTGGGTTCTATTGTGCTAATAAATAGCCCTAGTGGCAGTTTTTCTCAAATATCTTCAATGCACAGACACCGACTTGTTACAGATTTATTATATGTATAGAATAGATAGATTGAACACCAAAAACACTAGGTACAGTACAGATAACAAAACTTAACAAATTAAAAATAATAGGGACCAAATTTTACATTGAAGGGAAATATCGTGAGGATACACAAACCTGACGTCCGGAAAGCCTAGTTGTAAGAGAACCTGAATACGAAGCTTGAGTTTCCGGGTGCGATTCCCGGTCGGGCCAGATGTTACTATTTGTTTGAAAAATACGAATGTTTGTGCTCGAGTCGAGTCGATGTTTAATATTATGTAGGTATCGAAGCATGTATTTATTTATATATGTGTGTTCTCCGTTGTCTGGGTGCGCCTCGATAGATATAACAACATTTGATATAACTGTAACATTTGGTATAATGCTACATTTGATATAATGCGATTTACTCAAAAAGTAAACTTCGGAGGATTGATATTAATTCTATTTGATATGCATTAGGTTAGGTTTGGTTAGGTTATTTTATAAAAGAATCGTAGAATGTTTACTTCTCGAGTAAATCGAATTATGTTTAACGACCGCTTTAGCCTAGTTGGTAGTGACCCTGCCTACGAAACAAGAGGTCCGGGGTTCAAATCCCGGTAAGGGCATTTATTTGTGTGATGAGCACGAATATTTGTTCCTGAGTTATGGATGTTTTCTATGTATTTAAGTATTTATGAAATGATGATGAAGTTTTAATAATTAAAATGATAATGGTTATGGTTATTTTAATGAATCATATGAATTACATTTGACTGCATTACTATTTTTTTTTTTTATATTTTTTATATTTGGCATTGGCGTTTTTATTATTATTATTTTTATTATTATTACTTCTATTGATGAATTATTATTGACTGGATTGTTATTAATTTATTGTATAAAAATTAATTGATGTTTATTGTTTTAATTTTTTTATATTTATGTTATCATTTGACATTAATTTTGGTATTTTTATAATTTTAAATATTATTGAATGGATCGTTGTAAGGTGAAAATTTAATTAATTTATTGTTATTATTAATCTAATTAATTGGATAGACTATTGCACGTCTCTCAGAGACAGGACATGATATAATGCTACTATATACCTTATTAACATCTTGTAAAAACTCATGACTATGCAATAAATAATTTTGAATTTGAATTTGAATTTGAATTACGGCTGAAATTTAATGGTGTGTGTGAAGTTCTCAATTCGCACTGGGTCCGCGTGGGAACTAAGGCCCGAGCCTTCTTAATCTAAGAGGAGGCCCTGCAATGAGTCATAATTATATAGGCTGGAATGTTTATGATGATTCATAAATTGAAATAAACCCACTCTCATTTTGGCCTGAATCTTCGAACACAACCTTGGCTATAAGTAAAATATTTTGATCAAGTAATTTCGTTTATTGCCTGTATTTTTTAAGTGCTAAATATTGTATGTCAGCTGGGAGCGAAGTTCATGCATAAAATTATAGAATAAGCAGAACGCGACACGACACCGTGTCTACCTGAACATTGGTGTGGTGCGAGTCATAAGTGCAAGTATTTTAACTGAAACAATTACTTTGCTCACCATAGCTACGTTTATGTAAAAAATAAACACAGTTAAACAAAAACAAACAAAGACAAGGTAGATAAAGGAACTAGATCAGAGGCCGTATTCTCTAACGCTTCTAAATAATAAATAAAAAAAAATAGTTTATTTACCAAAAAAACACTTGTTACAAAAAATGCGGTACATCTATCAGACCCCAAACTAGGCTGAGCCTGTATCTTGGTAGCCTGCGAGTGCAATTAACTGATTAACAGAACTAAAGTGTTACAGAAGATGTTATAATTATAAGATACAAAATAAATAAAGCGTGTAAAAAGGATTACGCGATTACAGTGTGTTCGAATTTGTGTGCATACATGTGCATACGTGTGTGTGGGGTGTGTGCATGTGTGTGTGTGTGTGTGTGTGTGTGTGTGTGTGTGTGTGTGTGTGTGTGTGTGTGTGTGTGTGTGTGTGTGTGTGTGTGTGTGTGTGTGTGTGTGTGTGTGTGTGTGTGTGTGTGTGTTTGTGTGTATGCTTGAGTGTGCGCTGAGGCGTATTGTCTAACGCTTCTGACGCTTGCCTTCGCTTTCACCATCTCTTTCTTTCATCATTTTATATCGTTTGACAGAAAGAAACAGTGATTGCGAAGGCAAGCGTCAGAAGCATTAGACAATAAGCCTGCAGGTGTATACAAGCTTACTTGTAACGACTGCAATAAAATAGTTCACTGAAACAATTACTTCGCTCACCCGCGACCTTACGATAGTTACGATTATGCAAGAAATGCATGATGCGTGATTTGGGTTTGTGTGTTCGTACAGTGTGGAAGTGGAGGAACTGCGTGAACACGCATTCCTTGCATAAACGTAACTATCGTAAGGTCGCGGGCGAGCAAAGTAATCGTTTTAATTCGTTGATATGGACCTCCGCAAAGTAACGCCTGATTCAATAAATTATTGCATGTTTTTATTTTTATTTTATTACAACAACTTCTATTACTTACGATTTTTAATTAATTATATGATAAGTATATACTTCAATGTAAATTCGTAAAATTTAACAAGTTTTCTGATAGTTAAGGGGTTTTACGAAACACGCCGTTTATATTCTGACTTATATCATTGACAACCCTATCTATATACACATTAGGCCCTTCACTCTTAGTTCGGAAACTTGAAATACAAAACAAATAACAATTTAAATAATGCCTATGAGATGCCAGCATACCTGGGATCGTGCAGCACTCTTTGTTTGGACTATGCATGCCCTGATGAGTTCGATGTAACTCCTGTCTGATGTCTTTTCTGAGCACTACTGGAATTACAACTTTATGACCTCGTAGAAAGCAACCATTTTCTACCTCCAGCAGGCTTTTTGTCTAACGTTTCTGACGCTTGCCTTCGCAATCACTATTTCTTTCTGTCAAACGGTATAAGATGGGGACAGAAAGAGATGGTGAAAGCGAAGGCAAGCGCCAGAAGCGTTAGACAATACGGCCTCAGGTCTAATGAAATGAACAAAGAACTGATCGAGCTAAATAAAACTGGGATCGCCTATATATTGGCATAAAATTTAAATTCATAGTAAAACATTGGTTTGTCATTATTTTTGTTATTCATAATATTTTTCCCCGTCGAAACAGTAAAGTTTTCAGAAACTGTTAAATGGTCCTCCTGTGGAACTCTATAATATAATTAATGGATTCAGAGTAAAAAGAGTTATGAATAACCATACATTATGACAAAATATTACACTATGACCTTTAAAAATTATGCGAAATGATAATAATATGGACCCAATAAAACCGTTTAAAAAATCGTCCGACGCTTGTAACTCGCAGCTTTTCCGCACACGTTAGTCAGCAGCGTTCAACCGCGGCCCGCTGTGTTCAGCTGTTTGACTCCGTTTGTTGATATTGAAATGAACCCTGGTATTAATATGTATGATGCGAACAATCGAGTGCCAATGTTTGTTCGAAGTTTCGATAGCAGTGCCAGGTGCTGCTAATTTAATGTGCTAATATAACCACCAGCCTATATACGTCCCACTGCAAGGCACAGGCTTCCTCTCTGAATGAGAGGGCGTGAGCCATAGTTTCCATACGGGCGCAGTGTGCATCGGGAACTTACTTATATATTTCAAAATATTTTTACAGCCTTACAGTTTAATTAAACCAATCCGCTATAACTTCACACACACCATTCAATTTATTCGCAGGTATTTATATCACAACTACTCTTAAAAAACCTATGAGGGCTATGATCGAAATTTCTCTGCGGGATCGCATTAGAAATGATGAAATCCACGCAAGTACTAAAGTCACTGACATAGCTCGAAGAATCGCCAGACTCAAGTGGCAGTGGGCAGGGCACATCGCTCGTAGAACTGATGGCCGATGGGGCAAAAAGGTTCTCGAGTGGCGTCCACGGTCCAGAAGACTCAGAGCAGGTAGGCCTCCAACAAGATGGAGCGACAACCTGGTTAAGGTTGTGGGAACACGTTGGATGCGGGTGGCATGGGACCGATATGTTTGGCGAGCCCTAAGGGAGGCCTATGTTCAGCAGTGGACATCTTTCGGCTAAAATGACGATGACTCTTAAAACTGAGACAGGAATTTGAGTAAAAATACTTTTTTTGAGCTGAACTTTTCGTCAACGGCCGAAAAGCTTTCAGTACAGCATGCTACGGCAGTTTGTCTTGCGCTTGACTTGCCCGGAGCACTCCCAAGCCCCCAGTTTATGACTTCCAACTCAAGTTAACTCGTTTGGTTATATTCAAGCCCGGTCTCAGCAAGGATTTGATTCACTGGCGGATATGAAGGCGTGGCAGACGTAAGCGATGGAAATCAATGGGAGTGTTGAAAATGAGATACGAGTGAGAATTCAACAGGATATTTGAAAGGATATTTTCGTTTCGTCCCAGCCTATATAAGTCCCACTGCAGGGCATAGGCCTCCTTTTAGAATGAGAGGGCTTGGACCGCCATTCCCATGCGGCCCAAGTGCGGGTTGAATACTTCACACACACCACTGAATTTCTTCCCATGTTTGTGCAAGTTTCCTCGTGATGTTTTTCCTTCGCTGTAAAAGTCATGATAAATTTCAAATGTGAACGACCGCTTTAGCCTAGTTGGTACTGACCCTGCCTACGAAGCAAGAGGTCCTGGGTTCAAATCCCGGTAAGGGCATTTATTTGTGTGATGAGCACGAATATTAAATATAACAAATTTTGTTCGTGAGTTATGGATGTTTTCTATGTATTTAAGTATTTACAATACAATACAATGACTCTTTATTGTACACCAGGAATAGTAAGCAATACAGAAAACAGGTACACAGAGAGTAAGTACACAGAGAGAGTATTTATTTATCTATATAAGTATGTTTATCGTCGTCTAGTACTCATAGTACAAGCTTTGCTTAGTTTGGGACTAGGTCGATTTGTATAAGATTGTCCCCTAATATTAATTTATTTAAATATTAGGGGACAATCTTTGCGAACATAATAAGAAGCGCAAAGCGCAACGTATTGTGCGTTCGCGGCGAATCCGTGTAAATAGGTCTCGAACGGGTCTTTATAATGTGCCTTATATACGAGTATACGAGTAATGTACTTATTTAGGCATTTTTTTTAGAACCCATAAAATTTAAAAAGTAATATTACAATCATTCACTAACATATTATCATTTAATTTCAAAGCATTACATTAAATTAAAACAATATTCTCAGTTAAATAATTAAATAATTAAAATCATAATAACATGGAATTAATTTTTTTTAAATATATAATCTAATAAGTATGTAAATATGCTGCCCTGCAGACCCCAAAAACGCAGTAGGAGCAAAAAAAGCGATTAGACCATATGTTCCTTACAATGTGCTTGTTATAGTTCAATATTCAATGTCTTCTTGACAACGGATTTGAATTTGTATCTGTTTGATCGTTAATATTTTTCGGAATTTTGTTATTAAAACGTATCTATGCGGTTTCCCAGAGTGGCTTTTTTGTTTACATAGTATTTAGTAGGTAAGTTACAAGTTAAATAAAAGTTTTAATTAGTAGAGATTGATCCAAAAATTACCGTTATCGAAGAATCCTTTTCATTCGGTCAACCTTTTTTTTATTTCCTGTAATGAGGTATTTTTGTAATGAAATATTTTGGACTGGCCTAGAATTCGGATATTAAAAATTCTTGGGCTTTTTATTAACTCGATTGAGGATAAAGTTTCAATTTCAACGGGATTTCTTTCAGGCTTGAAGTATTTTTAACAAATTGAAAAACACACTTTTCATCCTACTAATATTACAAAATCTGAAAGTTTGTGAAGGTGTTTGGTTATTTCGATAAATGAGTGTTTGGATCTTTGAATGTTTATTTGTCAATCACTCCATTACGGTTGAACGGATTTAAGTAAAACTTGGCGTACCTAGATGGATAAAGATCTGTGGCCGTATTGTCTAACGCTTCTGACGCTTGTCTTCACTTTTACCATCTCTTTCGGTCATCATTTTATACCGTTTGACAGAAATAAATCGTGATTGCGAAGGCAAGCGTCAGAAACGTTAGACAATAAGCCTGCTGGATTGAGACATAAGATACTTAGGGGCTGTTTCACCACCCATTGATTAATTTTAACTGACGGATAAATGTGATGCCGTCTCCATCTATTCTCCGTCTATTCCGTCAAATAAATTTGATCAATGGATGGTGAAACAGGGGGTTAATATATGAGTTGCCGTGGGATAATAGTTTTACTTTAAACGAGAATAGAAGGCGCTGTACAAGAACGTTGAAGTAACTCAGCTTTCAAGAATAAGTGTTTTAACTTCGTCTGCAATTCAAAGATGGCGTTGTTCTTGCGAACGTGGCCCTTTAAAAATTTTACCGTTATCTTTTTTCATGGCTATCTAACAGTAAGTAAGACGGGCGCCGCTGCGGGTGAGGACGCGCGAAGCTAGTATAAAATAAATTAAATATTTGTAAAACTTTTTCCTTTCGTTTGAAATAGAGTCCTCGTTTGTACAAATGAAGCGAATAGGGTAGAATGAAGAAGTTATTTTATAAAAGGTTATTTAATTACAATGAAATTTAACAAAGACAACTTATCTACGAATGAGAAGCTGTTCAATTATTTATTCTAAACTTTATCGAGACTAGAACACAAGATTCTATACATTTCGTGATACACGCTTTACCATTATACAATATCAAATGGAAAACTAAAATAAATGTATGTACTTAATGTAAATTTATAATTGTCCATAAGATAGAAAAACAATACAAGAAAAATCTTGATTTAACAGGAAACTACTAAATAATTACCAAAATGCTTACGAAAGTGTGAATATAACTTTCAAGCGTGAAACTTTCTCGCTCTGTAAAAGGAATTAAATATGAAATAATTAGGTGTTGTCTCCAGATTTTAACTGGGATGGTAATGAAATATTCTTGTCGACTTCAAAACTTTTCGTTAAGTTTGGTAACTTAAAATAGTAATGATTTTCGAAACAAATTTCAAAGCTGCTTATTTTAACGACCGCTTTAGCCTAGTTGGTAGTAACCCTGCCTACGAAACAAGAAGTCCTGGGTTCAAATCCCGGTAAGGGCATTTATTTGTGTGATGAGCACGAATATTTGTTCCTGAGTTATGGATGTTTTCTATGTATTTAAGTATTTATTTATCTATATAAGTATGTTTATCCGTTGCTTAGTACCCATAACACAAGCTTTGCTAAGCTTACTTTGGGACTAGGTCAATTGGTGTGAATTGTCCCGTGATATTTATTTATTTATTTATTTATTGATATCCAAAAAAATAAAAATATGTAAAAATCTTAGAAGGATTGACACAAATTGACCCAGTTTCAAACCCAGTAAACCCAGTAAAGCTTGTACTAGCGGTTATATAAATAATATAGACGGTTAAAAGGCAAAACGCATGAAGCGACGTTTTTTGAACTTTACATGAAACCCGGCTCAAACGACGGAGAAAAATTCGCTGATTTCAAATATGTATATAACTCATTTTGACAAAAAGTGTGGCTTCATGCGTTTTGCCTTTTAACCGTCGATATGTAGGTATATATAAAGAAAGGCCTTGCGTCTGTTTCAGGCGAATTATGGCGTATCGTATTGCCTGTGCACAATGTTTTTCGTAGCTGATTAGCTCAAAGCGAGAGCGACATGTTACTTGTACAAGTCTAGGGTGAATGAGCATTTTAAGGCAAGCGTGCTCCATCGTAGGCCTCATCTTCCCTTTCCATCAGGCGTGATTGTGGTCAAACGCAAGCCTATATTATATAAATAAAATTGTTGTGGAACTCTTTTGGTTGATAATAATGATGCTGATGAATATCTGCATTAGGCATAGATAGAAAAAGCAGTAAAGTGAATTTGAATGGTATAAGGTGAATGAGGTTTTTCATGGATATCCCTAAATAAAGGAACAATTATTCAAATTCAAACAAAACAAACGCACCAACAAATTAGCGGAAAACCTAATTATCATGGGGTGAATTTATGAAACGTCCAAAGCGATAATTAGTCCGGTAACATTATTCGTAACAAATTCGTTTTTCATTAAGCCAAGTTTCGAATTTAAAAACATTAGGTAACAAGTAAACTCCATTATAAGGTGGCGTTAAATATGCAAAAACGACGGTCCGACCCAGGTCTGCAATCGAGGCCGCGTTAAATTTAATAGCTCTTAGGTAGCCAGTTCTAGGGACAAAAAAATAAATCCGTGGACCTTGCCTTATTAGGGTTCCGTACTTGAAGAATGACAGACGGTACGTAAGATCACCACGCTGTCCGTCTGTCTGTCAAAGGGCTGTATCCCAAAACACCCGAGCGAAATTTCAATTTCAAACCCAGTAGACTTCGGGATTTTACCCCATCATCATCGTCCCAGCCTATATACGTCCCACTGCAGGGCACAGGCCTCCTCTCAGATTAAGAGGATTAGAAGGAGATTTTACCCCAATCGCGTGGGAATAATAAATAGCTTATCACTCACTTGACTTTAAAAATTTACTGTCAATGTACCTACGCACTCACAATCTTCTGCACTTATGTTAGTACCTAGGATTTTAAAATCTACAAACACAAAACCATCGGAAGCTTTCAAAAACGGAACAGAAATTCCTTGAACAACTATAAAACAATTTCTGAAGCCGCCAGCTGAACTGAACAACAAGGGGCAAAATGGCTGTCGTGCTTCAAACCACATCGTTTCAACGCCGACTGTCTATCAACAAAGATACAACTACGGCTGATACGCCGTTCGAAACTCTGAATGGAACTGTATAAGGCTGAATAAGATTGTTGGTATTTGTGTTCGCTGGACCGCCTTGTTTATAAGTAGTTATAGCTTGATTGAAACGCCGGCAGCTGATTATACCTCTAATAGTTTCTTGTTAGTGCCAGGCCGTACGGCAATGGAGTTAAAAAGTTTTTCTTTTCTTACTGAACAAACGTCGGAATAGGTGTTCAGATTTTCATTTTTTATTAAGCGACAGCGACCCGTATTTCAAAGAATCGCCTATTGAGTCGTATTAACGACCTCTTTAGCCTAGTTGGTAGTGACCCTGCCTACGAAGCAAGAGGTCCTGGGTTCGAATCCCGGTAAGGGCATTTATTTGTGTGATGAGCACGAATATTTGTTCCTGCGTTATGGATGTTTCTATGTATTTAAGTATTTATTTATCTATATAAGTATGTTTATCGTCGTCTAGTACCCATAGTACAAGCTTTGCTTAGTTTGGGACTAGGTCGATTTGTGTAAGATTGTCCCCTAATATATATATATAATATATTTTAAATTCATGGAGGAATTTCCTTTAGTTTACTTCATCATCATTACCATCATTTCAGCCTATTATACGTCCCACTGCAGAGCACAGGCCTCCTCTAAGAGTAAAATGGCTTGGGCCGTAGTTCTCACGCGGGCCTTGTGCGGACTGGTTACTTCCCGCACACATCACTGAATTTCTTCGCAGGCGTGTGTACATAGTTTACTTACGTAACATAATAAATTGCAGATGAAGGGTCCACTGAAAGAACATGTGTGGTCACTAAGCATCTTTTTAACAATTAAAAAAAAGAATGATTATTCACAAACTTAAAACAAAAAACAATTCAGTTTCCTCAGCTGTACGTGTACGTTTTTATTTTTGGGCACCTTGATTGCTCCCATGTTTATGATGGCGACTGTGCAGCGTCTTGCTGCTATGCTAGCTACAGCAAAAGATTCTCAACAAAATGAAACAATAACTTTTCTTCTAGCTCCAGTTGTAATTAAGTACACACTAAAACGCAAGTCCTTCAATTAGACAGTTGTTGAGGCATGGAACTTTACTGCCTAGTTGTTTTTGTGGCTCGTATTTCTTGAAAATGCAATCCCTCGAAGAGTAATGAAATACAAAATTAATAAATTAAAAGATTTGAGTATTCTGGTACCATTAAAATAAGAAAGTTATGGATTTAGATGCAACTTGGCGTACTGATAGATAAAAATCTGGATTGAGACATAGGATGCTTAATATCACTATTAATATAACTTTAACCAAGAATAAAGGGTGATATCCAAAAATGTTAAGGTTAATAGACGGCGTTGTCAAACCGAATGTTGTACATTAAAGATATATACAACCGAGTCTTTTTTTCAGGCCAAAGTAAGACTGTAATGTTTTCTCTTAAAAGAATTTTAAACGCGGCTTAGCCACGAATTTACGCGTAGCTAGTTTATCAACGACATCGTTAGAACAATATCATTCAATGCTCTATTTTATAGACTGTACCTACTCTACTTATTATTGTAGCAAAGTCTAATGATACAAATACTGTACGAAATGTGCTACGAAAGTACAAAAGATGACTTTTAAAGACGACTAGCTGTAGCCCATGACTCCATCTGCAAATAATTCGTTTATTAGGGGAACTGTGCAATTTCCCTAGATAAAAACTATCTTTTTTCCTTCCCAGGGTCTCAAACTCCATACCAAATTTCATCTAAATTTATTCAGCGGTTTTATCGTGAAGTGAAGAGGTAACAGATAGGCAGACATACTTCATATCTATAATATTAGTATGGCTAAATAAAGAGCATGCCAGCGCCTAATACGGCCCCTGTAGATTACCTACAATTATGCAGCATATTTTCCCTAAATACCCCCTTAAACGGATTAATTCATAATCGAGATTTAATTAAAGAGAGATTATTAAATTTCACCTTTTTCGCTCACAATATTCAACTTTTATATCATCATTTTAGACTAATTTTGTTAATTGAAATGGAAGAATTTGGATAAAGCTGCGCGCTTAATTGCTTTGACCCAGTCTGTATTCGGGGTTTGAGATATACGATAATTTTATTGCTGTCCTATTCGCGCGTGCTAGATAGAAGAGTGTGGCGATAGCTATCAGAACCAATTGTGGGCTTAAACAACTTTGAATAGGGCCTTTGGACAGAACAGTGTCCTCGGAGTATAAATTCGTTTTATTTTCGTCGCTCTATTTCACTCCAAATTCTAATAATTTAGTATTTGATGGCTGCAAACTTAATTGACATTGCAATGATGACACAGGCTACCGCGATTGTGCATTTTTCAATTATCCGTAAATAAGATGCGGAACTGATGTGTGCTCGTAGAACTGATGGCCGATGGGGAAAAAAACCTATGTCCAGAAGTTGATGTCTTTCGACTGAAATGATGATGATGATAATGATGATGATGATGATCAAAATCCGTCAAACCGTTTTAGCGTGAAAGAGTAAAACATCCAAATATCCATCCATACCAAAATGTTCGCGTTTATATTTAGTTAATACTGGTAAATAGGTCCAATACAAAGTATGACTGGCTAGTGGTATTTTCATCGTTGCGCAAATTTTTCTACTTTACCAGCCAGTGATATCAAATCATATGAAAAGCAAACAGCTTACATTCACTTTATAAAAAATAAACGTCTGCGCCTCGATGTAAGATCTCATTTCCGCACTCATGCCGGTTGCAAGCTTCAAAAATGTAGGCTGGGAATGTTGCCAGTAAAATAAAATTACTCACACTTTTTCAACTATTGAACGTTAAAATTGAAAAATTAGTTTTCTCCCCGCGCAAGTTGTACGTATGTTTCGTTTCATAATTCAGAATGGAGAAGAGTTTAGTAATACTCTTTTACTTCCTTTATCACCCAATAACATTTATCACAAGAACATCGCCCAAGAACTAAAGTCACTGACACAGCTCGAAGAATCGCTTGACTTAAATGGCAGTGGGCAGTGCACATCGCTCTTTAGAGCTGATGGCGGTTGGGTCAAAAAAGTTCTCGGACGGGAAGACGCGTCGTAAATATGCCTCTAACAAGATGGAGCGACAACCTAGTTAAGGTTGCTGGAACGCGTTGAATACGGATGCCCCAGGAGCGGTTTGTTTGGGGAACCTCTTGGGGGAGGCCTATATATGTTTAGCAGTGTAAGTCTTTCAGCTGAAATGATGATGGTACATTTGTGTGAACTATTTGCGTAAAACCTTTTTCTCGGTAAGTTATATTCTTAAGAATTTTTGTATTAAATTTCACTGTTAAAGTGGAACGTATAATAGTAGTTTTGATAACCTAATTTAAACCCTAAATCTATTTGGCTCAAACATTTCCGCCGTCAAACAACTCAAACGGCCATAAAAAAAACAAATGACAACATACCCCTTAAGTAGTTATAATCCAATAAAAACAAAAGCCTGCCGTTCCTCGTCCAATCATAGCCGCCGGTTCCGCTGCACGATATTGTTTTGTTCGTCGATCATTAAGGGGCATGAAGTCATCAAGTCTGGCAAACGCTCGGCGCGTGTCCGGGGTACCTAATTTTTCCCTTTGGGGGAGATAATATTTTGTTTTTGTAACCTTTGGCTGGGTAATTTGTGAGTTATTATGCTTGGTTTGATATGGATTGCGATATTCAATGTGTTTCAGTTGCCTTTGAGTGAGAGAGTTATTATGAGTGTAATAAAATAGACTAATGCTCTTTCATTTTCCAAACATATGTGTGACAGATTAAAAGCTAGCCCACTTATAATTGTAATAATAAATGACAATTCGGAGCTGTGGCAGCCCAGTGATTTAAGCTATGGTTTCTCAAGCAGAGGATCGAGGGTTCAAACTCGGGCTCACATCTCTGAGTTTTGTGCGAAATTCCATTTGAAAATTATCACCAGCTTTATAGTAGAGGAGACGTGGAAGATCGACCTTCACCGATCTGTTAACTCGATGAGACATGTTTTTTATCAAATATAATTTATAAACAAATATGCCTATGATAACTTGCCTATCGAAAAGTGTTCATAGATTTTTTTTTGTTTTATTGTGGAGTGCTTTTAGCCATCTTCCAGCTCCATCATCAGACCCTGGTTACCATCGGGGATCAAAGTACTCGTCAAGACGAATCAAACGAGTCCAAACTCGATGGAGTAATCCGTAATTTCATTAATTCAGTATGGCCAAAGGCACTCCACAATAAAACGACACAACCCTATCGAGTTTGGACTCGTTTGATTCGTCTTGACGAGTACTTTGATCCCCGATGGTAACCAGGGTCTGATGATGGAGCTGGAAGATGGCAAAAGGCACTCAACAATAAAATAAAATAAAATAGCTATGAACACTTTTCGATAGGCAAGTTATCATAGGCATCGAGTTAACAGATCGGTGAAGGTCGATCTTCAACGGCTCTTAGACCATTACGGTGATGGAAAGCATACACCTGCAAAGCCGCACCGGGCCCGCGTAGGAACTATATCCCAAGCTGTTATAGAGAGAGAGAGAGAGAGAGAGAGATGTTTATTTACACATATTCGATACAAACACAGAAAAAAAATACATTTGACAGGAAATATTATTATACAAATAAAAAGTATCGAATAGTATTAATTGGGCCCCACTCAGCATAATGTTGTGGCAAGACACAACGCTATTATAAATAGAAGGAAGCAGTACCCAGCAGTGGGTATACGGGCCAGAATGATGATGAACTTGAAGCAAAAAGACACTGTCTAAGACGTAAGCCACACAGAAGAGACGTGGGACGGGGGCGCGTCGCAGTCGCACAGCCCCTTGAATCAGTTTCCATACTAAGGGGCTGTTTCACCACTTTTTTTAAAGTTCGAATTAGCTTAATCATAACCTTATTTGACAGATGAACATAAAATTTCTGTTTCACCAATCTTGATTAGCACTAAGTAACGGACAAACTGTTTTTTAATTTGTGGCATTTAGCATTTTTATCCGTAACATAACTTTTTAATTAGTCAGTTAATTTTTTTGTGGTCATGGTTGGAGAGCCCTTCAGCCGGTTTCAGAAAAATAAATCAAAGTATTTTTTATTTTTTAAAGAAAGAAGTCATGCTAAATTGCAAACGAGGATTCAAATATCAAGATTTGAATAAAAAAATATAGGTACGCTTTTAGTATGTAAAAATAAATCCAAAATTTCGAAATATTTTTTAATTTCAGACTTTTTTTTCAGTGGCACAATCGTTTGTTCTACGTGAACTTGTACATCGCCATTAAAAAAAAGTTAATCTGTCAAATGGTTTGGCGCCACTTTTCGATTCGTTTTACGTGATTTTATTTTTCTTTGTTATTGTTAACAAAGTATCGTAAATAAATACCGTTTTTGGATTAATTATAATGTTAAACATTTGTTTATGCAAAAAAATAGATGTATCTAAAAAATACATAGTTTACGATTTTTTTTGCTTTAACAATGAGCGACTCTTTGAACGAAAGTGTGCGAACAGGAACGCGTGATCGTGAAATGTGACGTTGCCATTCCCCCTCTATGTTAAACCGACGATTAGTTAAGTGGTACTTAGTTTGCACAGGACCGGAGTGGTAAAACTGAAAAAAAACTAGCCGACAGATTTGTCCAGTACTTAGTTTATTCATTGGTTACGTGACCAGTAGTGTTAGCATTTATAAATATTAAATAGAATTATGTTATATAAATAAGTAATAATAATGATCTTAATTTGAAATAACGTAGGTACTTTGCTATACTCGGATCCGGAAGTACAATTCTTGTTCCGCGTGCTGTCTTGCGATTGGTTAAACGATGGGACTGGTCGGAGGACGCTTGGAGGGGAGACGGAGCGAAAGACAGCACGCGAGAGCAGAAGACAGACCGTGTCTTGGAGCGATTGAGTTAAGACGTGACGTAACTTTACTGTAGAGAGTTGATAATAAAATCATTGTTCATTGCATTCTGGTTTACTTGAACTATCCCTTATAGTTCAGAAAGTGGGATTAGCTGAGGTTTCGTGCAAAACTAAGTGAAAAGATCGCAACGCCCACGAAAAGGTACGTTTACCCTTAATTATTTGATCCTTTAAAGTATTCAAATTGTGTTAATTAGTGACAGCTTGAACCAAAATGGCGCAAAAGTAACGGTCCCGGTGGCGCCACTTTTGGTCTCAATACGGATGACCTGGACGGTATTTCCTAAAATGCCCTATTGCTGGTACGAACTATTGATCGACAGGTATTCACTTTCTTGTCTATATGAAGTGTATTGGCACTTTAATAATTACTATAAATTATTCTAACTCCTACCCACATAAAATATATTTTTTTTTAAGTGAAGTCTGGCAACCGATTTTTTCTTCGAATAACGAATAAATAAAATTATTAGTATTTAAATAATGTTTAGCGGATTTTATTGGATTTTGTAAAGTATGTCTTATCCACTAGTAAGTATGGTTGTCATTAACTTTTAAATCAAGCTTATTTCTTAAAACAATAGTGACATTGATTGAAATCACTTGTCAATAAATATCAATAAATTCAAAAGCAGCTGAGTAAAATAATCATTTATTGCAAACTACCCCAATAAAGTAGTGGAGTCATAAAATATTAACTACCCCCTTAACGGATTAACTTTAAAATACCGAACAGCCTCTTTTGTTGTCGTTTTCAATTTCAGTGATCACGATGGAAAGTGGACGACCATCGTGTAAGCGTAGAAGGGAAGAAAGGTCTTCCTCAGACGACTCCAGCTCGCCGGATCGTCGTCGTAGTAGAAGTGCAAGACGCCGCAGCACTCGCAGCCGGGCGGCGAGGCGGGAGAAGAGAGCGCGACGCCGGCGGCAGTCGCGCAGCAGGTCGCGATGTCAGCGGCAGTCGCGCAGCCGGTCGCGACGCCGTCCTGAAGGTGAGCGGCCACGGCAACGAGATGGCGAATCCCAATGTCGTCCTCCCGTTGATAACGAGCCCAACGGGATCCCAAGTGAGCAACAGCCTTTAGCTAGTACCTCGAATGACTTTATTAATTTTGCTATGCAATTTAAGGAGTTAATTCAGACTATGAAATCAGCCGACAGTAATAGTAGCGATCGATTTCCCACCATTAATGTTATTCCCGAGTTTGATCCCGCCAAAAGAAATCAAACTGTTGATATGTGGATCCTTAAGGTCAATGAGTGTGCAAAAATTTACGACTGGACAGAACGTCAAATTATACACTACGCTTTGCCTAAATTAGTAGGTTTAGCGCAGAAATGGTATCAAGGGCTACCGAGCCTTTTGTTTTCATGGTCTGAATGGCAAGACAAACTGCGATCATCTTTTCCGAGTGACGAGAATTACGGGCAATTATTGACGGATATGCTGGCTTATAAAGCACGTTTCGGCGAACAGTTAGAAGAATATTTTTATGAAAAAATGGTTTTGTTAAATCGCTGCCGAATATATGGCAAGGACGCAGTAGACTGCGTATTACTGGGTATTGAAGATAGATCAGTGCGAACTAGTGCTGAAGCGGCACAATTTACAGATCCTGACAAATTGCTAGTATATTTGAGAAATGTTAAAGCAATAAAACGAACCGATAAAACAAATGCGCCTGTACATGCCAGCACATCCGAAAATAAACGCTCTAAATTCTTTAAATCAGTGCAAAACAATAACGAAACTAAGAATTCTACCAAGTGCTACAATTGTGGGGAAGAAGGGCATCCATATTTTAAATGCAAGCAACCAATTAAAAGATGCGACTCATGTCATAAAGTAGGCCATGTTTCTAGTGATTGCAATGTCTCTACAAAAAAGGAAAGCACTGCTAATAAGGCCGTCTTACGCGTGTCATTAGAGCAGGATAATGATGTCAAATATTTTAAAACTGCCAGAGTTAATGGTCAGGAATTAGAATGTTTCGTTGATTTTGGCAGCCAATGCACCATGCTAAAAGAGTCCGCAGCTCGTAACTTATCGGATCAATGGGTTCTTAATAATTTGCCGGTACTAAGAGGTTTTGGAGATTCAGTAGTTAGCTGCATAGGTAAATTGACTGTCACAATCAAGGTGGATACTGCAGAGGCAACTTTAGAGGCTCTTATTGTGCCTGATGACTTCTTGAAAGTCCCTGTTTTGCTAGGCCAGACATTTACCGAGCAGGAACATGTAGTGGTGTATAAGACTAACGATATTCTAAGTATAACGACCAATACAGTGCAAAAGAAGATGGCTGTACAATTACATGTCCTTGAATCAGTAAATGTCAAAGGTTATACGGTAGTTGTTGTTTGCTCCCTTCCTTTTTATAATGGCGACTTATTTATTGAGCCTAGTATATGCCTGCAATCAAAGCGAGAATACGAGATCGTACAAAGCGTCATCAATGTCAAAGATGGCTGTGGTCGAATACTAGTGAAAGGACTAAATACCGAAGGGTTTATGTTAGACAAGGATACTTTACTGGTGCGTGGTATACCTTTAAAGCAATGTAGCGTATCTGTTCAGACTATTAGCGTAAATAGAATTGAAAGAAATTTAGAGAGTACACAAAAATCCATGATTGACGAAACGATGATAAATTTAAATAGCAATATCGAAAAATCAGATAAACTAAAGCTAATTGAGCTGTTGAATGAATATAGAGATTGCTTCGCTTTTTCAGTCAAGGAATTGGGGTGCGTTAGTCATAGTGAAATGGACATAAAGTTGAGTGACCCAACGCCGGTAGTATACAGACCGTATCGGTTGCCTCATACAGAACGAGAAGTAGTTAGGAATATGGTTCAAGAATTGGAAGAGTCTGGTATAGTCCAACAGTCTTCGTCAGAATATGCATCACCAATTCTATTGGTTAAAAAGAAAACTGGCGATTACCGTCTCTGCATAGATTTTCGTACACTTAACAAACGCACGGTGAAGGAACACTATCCTTTACCAAGGATAGACGACCAATTAGATAGTCTGGCAGGAAATAAATTTTACACCACATTAGACCTCGCTTCTGGATACTACCAGATACCCATGTCCGAAGCTTCTAAACATTTAACTGCCTTTGTTACGCCCGACGGGCATTTTGAATTCACTAGGATGCCGTTTGGCTTAGTGAATGCGCCGTCGACGTTTCAAAAAGCAATTAATAATATCTTAGGCAATGCCAGATTCAAAGACGCGTTAGCATATATGGATGACGTAAATATTCCTTCGAAGACTGTTGAAGATGGGTTTAGGAAACTTCGCGAAACTCTAGAGTTATTCAGAACGGCAGGTTTGACTCTAAACCCAAAGAAATCTCACTTTTTAATGCAATCTATCAACTACCTAGGATTTGAAGTTAGTGAAGCGGGTATCAGGCCAGGTAGTAGTAAGATAGAAGCAGTAGAAAGATTCCCTAAGCCAACCGACCAGCACAAGGTTAGACAATTCGTTGGACTTGCTAGTTTTTTTCGGCGATTTATTAAAGGGTTCTCTGTTATTGCCAAACCGCTAACTCGTCTTTTGAAGAAAGATACAAAATGGGCCTGGGGTGAGGAAGAAGACAATGCTTTCTCTTCATTAAAGAACGAGCTGATTAAAAGACCCATACTTTCTTTCTATAACCCCCAATGTGAGACCCAACTACATACTGACGCCTCGAAAATGGGTTTAGCTGGTATGTTACTTCAGAGACGTGACTAAGCACACCTTTTACTGCAGTTGCGTATTATAGCAGGCAAACATCGCCGGAGGAGTCTAAATTCTCTTCTTACGACTTAGAGACGTTGGCTGTTGTTTCGTCTATCCAGCGCTTTCGCGTTTATTTGCTAGGTATTCCCTTTACTATAGTTACCGACTGTAACTCACTACGTGCAACGTTCAAAAAAAAGGACATGTTGCCGCGAGTTGCTCGTTGGTGGAGTGTATTGCAAGAATATGATTTCAACGTTATTTATAAGCCTGGTACGACAATGTCCCACGTTGACGCGCTAAGCCGCAACCCTGCTAACACGGAATCTACACCCATCCTTCAAGTTCGAAATGTAGACTCAAATTGGATAGCGACGGTACAACACAGCGATCCCGAATTGCAGAGAATTATTTCCATACTAAACGACGAAGAGAGTGATAAGATAGTAGACATTAAAAGGGGTTATTTGGTCAAAAGGGGTCTCTTATATAAGAAAACAGAGCAAGGCGATCGCTGGGTTGTACCAAAAGGAGTTAGATGGCAAGTGTTGAAGGCTAACCACGACGACATTGGTCATTTTGGCTTCGACAAAACTTTTGACAAAATAAAGAATAGTTTCTGGTTTGCTAAAATGAGACGATTTATAAAGAAATACGTTGATTCTTGTTTGGAATGTGCTCATACTAAGGTTCCGGCAGGTAAAAGGGCTGGTGAACTTCACCCCATACCAAAAGTTGACTGCCCTTTCGACACTATCCACATTGACCACTTAGGGCCTTTTGTTCGTAGTAAAAAGAAAAACTCTTATTTGTTGCTGATAATTGACGCGTTTACTAAGTACATAATGTTGGTACCAGTAAAGAGCACCAAAACCATTCACTCCATTCGAGCAATCAAAAATTACTTCCACACGTTCGGTGTCCCAAGACGGCTTATTTCTGATCGAGGAACCTCCTTTACGTCCAATAAATTTAAAGAATATTTACAATCACTCGGCATTAAGCATATATTGAACGCAACAGCTTCACCGCGCTCCAATGGACAAGTTGAGCGCTATAATAGAACGGTTTTGTCTGCTCTTACTGCGGCCACATTTGGCAAACAAGAACGGTTATGGGACGAGTGTGTGTCCGAAATACAATGGGGATTAAATAATACCGTTAATAAAGGGACAGGTAAAACTCCGTCTGAAGCACTCTTTGGTCTTCAACTAACTGGTACGTCGGATTCGGTTTTAAAGTCACACATTGACGGCGACGAGATAGAAAGTTTAGAAGAAAAGATAGATAATATTAGGGGTGAAATTACCGAATACGTGCAGTTAAATCAAAAGCGACAGAAAGAAGTATTTGACAAAAAAAGGAAAAAGCTCACTTTTCAGGTCGGTGAACTGGTTAGGGTAGAAAGAGATATACCAGCTAGCGGCCAGAGCAAGAAATTAGTGCCCAAACTACGTGGCCCTTACCGTATTACTGCAGTATTGCCCAATGATAGGTATTCAATTGAGGACACACCATTATCTCGAAAGGGTAATAGAGCATTCAATGGTGTTTTCTCGGTTGATAAAATTCATCCTTGGATGGTTTTTGATAGAAACAACGATAGAGATTCTAGTAGTGAAACTGACTGAGTCCTATATTTTGAAAAGTAACAAATATCACATCTTCCTTACCAGTTGTAGTAAAACAAAAGAAAGAGCGCTGCATAATAAAGTTGTGAAGTGTTAACGATATTTTAATAATATTATTCATTATCTAAGTAAATAAAGTGTTCTCCTGTGACACTAGGTCATGCATGGGGCCTAGTGTCGCATTGAGCAATACTAGAAACGTGAAGGGGGCTCTAGTATTGAGTTAAGATAAGAATGGAAGTAATTAGAGACATGCAGGGGCTCTAGTACTTTCTTTTTCATGATTACTTATGGTATATTGGAAACATGAAGGGGTTCCGTATACAAGGTTAATTAAGAGCGAATTATTAACTTTAACACTAATGTAGCTTTCAATATTATGAGGAATTATTATTTGGGAGTGTAATTATTATTATTAAATTATGGTATATTGGAAACAGGAAGGGGTTCCGTATACGAGTATAATTAAGAGTGATTATTAACACTAATTAAGCTTAAAATGTTATAAGAAACTATGACTTGAATGAGTAATTATCATATTATGGTATATTGGAAACAGGAAGGGGTTCCGTACCTATACAAGTATAATTACCTAAGAACGAATTATTACACTAATTAAGTAAGCTAATAATATTAAAAGAAATTATTTTTTGAATGTGTAGTTATTATTATATTTAAGAAAGGCTCGTATCAAAGTAGTATCAAACTGTGAGACATACATGGGCTGGAAATAATTATTATGATAATTATAATTGTTCTAATATATGATAATTATAATGTATAATTGTTATAATAGAATATTAATACTTACGTCTAGGATAGTAACTAAAGAAGTAATTTTGTATTGCTAGTTATAAGGATACACTTGGGACATGTATTGCTCTTTCATGCAATCACCGATGGTAATTAATTATAGTTTCCATATTTGTTTCATATAACTCAATTCTGCCAAGAAGATAATTTAATGTATGAAAATATAAAAGAATCAAGAATAATAATTATTGTTGTAATATGATAGTTTCTGTTTTCTCGAGACGATAAAAAGTCAGGAAAGGCCGACTGTTAGCATTTATAAATATTAAATAGAATTATGTTATATAAATAAGTAATAATAATGATCTTAATTTGAAATAACGTAGGTACTTTGCTATACTCGGATCCGGAAGTACAATTCTTGTTCCGCGTGCTGTCTTGCGATTGGTTAAACGATGGGACTGGTCGGAGGACGCTTGGAGGGGAGACGGAGCGAAAGACAGCACGCGAGAGCAGAAGACAGACCGTGTCTTGGAGCGATTGAGTTAAGACGTAACGTAACTTTACTGTAGAGAGTTGATAATAAAATCATTGTTCATTGCATTCTGGTTTACTTGAACTATCCCTTATAGTAGTTTGACAATAAGGTGGTGAAACACCCCCTAAATGTATAGAAGCGTCGCGATCGAAAGCAGACAGAAGAGACGGGGCGGAGACGCGGCTTGCGGACAAACGACGGGGACTGTCTCTTCTGTGTGGCTTACGCCTAATTTAAAGCGACGAGCGAAGAAAGGGCGTTTGAGAGATTCGGGCAAATAGCGAGCAAACCTATGGGAATCGAGTTGTTACGGGATCACGCCACTGGTTTCCCTGGTTAGGTCAAGTGCGGGTGCAGTCACGCACCCAATTTACTGCTTTCTGGATTTATTTACGATTACTACCCCGAGGTGAGGAGAATCGTAATAGAACCTTTTCTACGGAGCGATAAAGCCTTTGTATCGGAATGTTTAGTTAAACAGTTTGATGTATTGAGCAGCAACGGGCGATTTCGTATCTGTGAATTTAACGAGCAACGTTTTTAACGATGTCGAATTACTTTCTTGAACAAAATCGTTAAAAAAGTAATTTAAATTCGTTAAACAAAAGTTGTCTCTCCTGTGGACATAAAATTAGCGAATCCGATTTAGCACACTTGATATTTATTTAAACGGGTTGAAAGTTGGCCAGGTGACACGCTTATGTAGACTTAACTAAAAAAAGGGCACCTCTGTTATACTTAGATCCACCATACAAACTTTCACGTTTATAATAATTATAAGTAGGATTTTCTTAACGACGAACTGAAATAATTACTTTGCTCACCCGCAAATCAAAGTGCGGGGAGCAAATTAATTGTTTCTGTTCATAACACTGTTCAAAACATTGAAATAACTTAATTTATGACCTCTGTCAGATCCTGTATTCGGGTTACACGAGCCGTCTATAACCGCTGACGAATAGTTGACGTGGCTAATCCTTCTCTTTGGCATGTCTCCAGACGCTTGTGTGTTCGTCTGAGGCACAGGATTACAACTAAATTTACAATGCCACGATACTGCGTGATACTCCTATCGGAGCTCGGACTTACGGCGAAGGAAAACATCATGAGATAACCAGCACACACTTGGGAAGAAACTTAATGGGGTGAGTGAAATTCTAAATCCGTTCTGGGGTGGGTTGGGAGCTATGGCCCAAACCTCTCATTCTGAGAGGAAGCCTGTGCCCTGCAGACGTACGTACACAGGCTGAAATGAGGCGCAGAGATCTAACACCAGTATAACTGTAATCGTACCCCACCAAGAACCATGTGACTGTAATCAAAATTTAATCGCAATACATTTAACAAAAGATTTTGAGAACACCATTAAGAGCTATAGCAACAAGGAACAAAAGGTTTTTAATCAAACACTTAGACGGTAATCGGGCTTTTGTATGTATGAGTAAGCCTGATTCCAATGTGCAGCGCTAATCACCGCAGATCATCCACTTAGCGGCATCCAGTGGAATTAATGCGGAGCGCTTCATATTTATTGCGAGTTTCAAGCGGTCGCGGAAGTGGAAGAAGCTTTAAACGACTCATTATCACCATTATTGCAGCCTCTGCTGTATTTACATGGACCTCCCTGGTCTTCTTCTTTCCTCATCATTACGATTGGATGCGGGTTACATCCACCTTAAACCTGCAGCCTTTACCAGATAGTCTCTCCATCTCGTTGGTGGACGTTCCATACTGCGCTTGCCAGCAACTATAATGTTTTTATTTTACTTGATGAAATCTAGTCCAATGACCAAGTAACCTCGATATAGACTACTGGCTTTTGCTGCCTTGCAAAGCTTTTTCATCTCTTTCGTTCAACAAATTAAAAAATCTGGCAAATCATCATCTAAAATTCCATCATCATCATCGGTATTAGTTAGTTATAACAATATACAAATCCCGTTTTTTCCTTGTCCTGTTTGAATTTTCAAAATCCAGAAATCAGTTTTTCGTTAGAAAGTTTCATTCAAGAAAGACGTCCCAGATCAAAATGGTTGGTAGCGGATGGACCCACAAGCTACCTCTTCTTCTGTTAGACGCTAAACAGCCAACGGTGGACGTTTTCCGGAACACATTATTACACTAACTTGCGGCAGTGGCTACGTTGTCTCAATTACATAACATAACTCCCTATCCCATGAGAACTTTGAAATATTGCTGTCCTTAATTAATTTTCTAGTCCCGTCTAGATAAATTAAAGATCTATGCCAAATTTCAGTAATTTAGCTATAAAGGTTTAGTAGGCATTGGTGAGCCTGTCATTCTGTTAGTCTGTGTTTTCTTTGGGTAATCGTGTAATCGCGTCTCTTTGCAGGAATCCATTTCAATGAACCTGGCTTGTTCTTGCGCTAGAAACGGTACAGTAGCGATCTGATCTTACATCGCAGCATTCAAGGTGCTCAAAAATATCTCAATACGACTGTTGACGCCCTCTGATGATGTCAAGCGATAACAACGCTACTGTGCACAATCAAGACCGACGACCGCACGAGGGCGCTGCAATCGCGACGGTTGTCAGTGTCAAAAACTTTTTTCTTTTTCTTACGACCGTAAACTTGACACCAATTTGTTAGCGAGACAAGAGCGCACCATTTTTCTTTATATTTGTACAAATCTTGTAAAAAAACTGAGAGTAAACAAAAATTAAGAATCCTTCATTGAAGTTGCCTCTGCCGAACCACCCAAGAGATTGCCAAAGCACAGCCGCAACAACGACCGTACCTATTGTCCATCGCGTAGGTGAGTGTTCCTATATTTTTGAGCGCCTTAGCTGCTCCGATGTTTATGATGACACTGCACAACGCTTTGGTAGCGGAAGCGCAAGGTAAAGGATATCCAAATCCATACTTTACTTTATTAATATTATAAATGTGCAAGTGTTTTTGTTTGTCCTCCTTTCACGTCGAAACTGAGCAACGGATTGCCGTGATTTTTAGTATGGACATAGTTGAAGGGCTGGATAATGGCATAGGCTGCTTTTTTCCACGGGAAAATATCTCATTCCCACGGGAAAACACGGTTTAATCTACTTCGGTGGGGCAAAGCCGCGGGCATCAGCTAGTAGTTTATAAAAGCTAAAATCTTTTGACTTGGACGGCTCCATAATGCGTCAGGATTAGGCATCTCTATTAATATAAGCACGTATTGTACCGCGAGGACTCTTCACTCCAGCGTATGAGCGGGATTCGAGGCTTAGACAGAACCCGGCCCGATTAATTTGACGTCCCGACTTTACCTACCTGAACTAGGTTAGGTAACACCCTTATTAATAAACTCTTAATAAGCTTAAAGTACACACACTTACACCAGGCCTCATGCATGCCATGTACTTACGCGCGATATTTACCTACCGCGGGGACGATCTGCTACGATCTAAATTTCAGTAGGTTGTCACAAGCGCACGCCGACGCACGTTCATTCGTGTTCCACGGAAAAAATATGCCGCCTGGACTTTTATAAGTGAATGGTGAAACAGGGGGCAAATTTTAATATGACTATGCTAAAATTAATAGCTAATATAACAATTTGGGAGTTCGTATCGTGCTGTCCCTCTTACTCTTCTATAAAAAGCTATAAGCGTGAGCGGGATGGCACGATGCGAAGTTCGAAAATTGACCTTCGTATCTAGTATAACGCTAGGGTACTGTGAGCATGACAATTTATTCTGCGCATTACAATAAAATATCCTTTTTGTTAGGATTCCAGAGCTAAAATGGCAAAAAGGGAACCCTTTTATTTTCGCCATGACCGTTTGTCCCTTTGTCCGTCCGTGGCTTAGCTTAGGGAATATTAGTACTAGAAAGTGTATATAGCAATTATCCCGACAAAATGGTAAAACAACATGTAGAAAAAAAAAATATCCAAACTGCCAGCCCTTGTCACTGTCGGCACGCACACATTCTTAAGGAGACGGAGTAGTATAATCTGTGGCTATAATCGCGGTAAGTACCAAGATTTTGTACGGGATGCAGTATCTGTTACGAAGTAACTATTAAGTAATCTGTGCTTACGCATTAACCTCTCTCTGCTCTGTAACTTTGGACAGTATCTAAGAAGTAGTAAGAGTCTATTCTCTTTGTCACTCAAAAATGTACTCTGTGACTGCTATTTACATCGCTGATGGCGAGCTGGTTGATTTGGTTATACAGCGGCTGTCAAACTCGAATGTCTAATTATGTTCTTGATTTTCCCCAACAATAAAAACATGGCAATAAATATGGCAATATAATTAGACGATTAGGTAAAAGAGTTACTCAAGTGGTACAAATTTTTGATTCTAACTTCTATACGCTAGATCCATCCAACAGAACTAAAAAGAAATCAGTTCTTCTAAACAAAAACAATAGTACGTTTCATTAAATATCTACGTATAACGATGTAGGTACGACCGGTTAGCCTAGTGGTTAGAAAACCCGACTACGAAGCTTAAAGTCCCGGATTCAATTTCGGTCGGGGCCGTAGGAAAATACTAACGTTTGTGTTCGAGTCCTGGATGCCTAATAAGTATTAAATTTTTATCTAATATATAAAAATCTCGTGTCACGGTGTTTGTTATCGAACTCCTCAGAGACGGCTTGTTCAGCCGGTGTCTTATTATGAGGCTAGGTCAATTGGTATCAATTATCGCATGGTTTATTTATTTATATGAGTTTTGATACAAACTAGTGTTTAATTATATTTTTAGAGAAGCACAAGGGTACTTAACTGTATTGCACATGCTTGCTTCCGGAAGAGCTTGGATTTTTTGTAATTTATTCAATGTAGTCACTGCGAAGAAAGGCCTGAATCTGTAAATATAGAAAGACGTCCATTTCATAAACGTCACTTCCGTTACATTCAAAGAATCGACGCTGAAAGTATCGAAAAAGATTCAGTCAGATAATCTACCCGAGTCGCCCATTACTCCTCTTTACCCGCAAATACCCCGCACCCCAATCGATTTATGCTCAACCTAATTGAATATTTCCCGAAAAACAATCCACTATTTTTATCACAAATTCTCTCCGACACCTTTTTTATCTCACAAATACCCATAAAAATAGGGGATGAGCCAAACAACTCCATAATGTCTTAGGGAATGACTTAGTCAGTGGAGGGCAATAAATAAGGCCCGCGCACACACGATAAGCGAGGATCTATTGGGCTTATAAACCAGTTGGTGTGAGCGTGTGAGGCATGGACCGCTGCCCTTACGTCAGGGATTTATGATACACCTCTGGTGTGTTTTAAGACCTCCGCTCTGCTCCGAGGCAGTATTGTATGCCGGTAATTGAGTATTCGACGATGCATTTTGGTTGGGTCAGGTTAGATCCCAGCATAGACTTCCGTATAAATGGAGAGCGCCAGCAAAGATTATCTAAATAGTACCGCATACAGAATGGCAACTATCTGCGCCACAGAAGTGACAGTAGAAGTAGAAATGTCATGCGAAAGGCGCTTATCTGGCTTAATAGATGTATATTTTCCCAGCTTGGTCTGTAATAACGCGCTGCTCGGATTAATTAAATAGACCAAAACAGGGATTGCTCTAGATATTGTGATTGTCTGTACGCGGCTGGCCTCGTGGTGAGCGTTTTTATAATACATTGCTTCTATTTTGAGAATCATCATCATTATAATTTCAGCCATAGGACGTCCACTGCTGGACATAGGCCTCCCTCATTGACGCCCAATCATTACGGTTCGAAGCGACTTGCATCCAACCTGAACCTAAATAAAAATAAAATAAATATTAGGGGACAATCTTACACAAATCGACCTAGTCCCAAACTAAGCAAAGCTTATAAAATAAAGCCTGCGGCCTTCACCAAATCGTCTGTCTATCTCGTTCGTATCATCGTCGTTATCGTCGTCTCACACAATAACACACACTAACTTGGTATTGCTCAGATGTCTTCGCTTTATAAAGTTTCACTACTATAGCGTGTATTAAGTACAAGCCTTTACCTGCAACTCCGCATGCGTAAACCAATATATCTAGCATTCTAGCGTTTGAATTAAAATTCCTGTTGGAATTCTCAACAGTTACATTATGGTGTTCTTCATTTACGTTCTATGAAAAACTCCCCGGCAAAATTTTATTTCGATAGACTGTGCGATTAAGATTTTGAGAGTTTCCATAGATCCCGTGGGAATACCGAAATAAAAATTAGACTGTGTTATACCCAAACATAACAAAAAACGCAATAAAAAACTTTCGAACCACCCCCGTAGTTTAAACTGGTTAGGTTCGTTGGTTACCTTGCGTCCCTCAGAGCGGAAATAGAAGCCCCGCGAAAAGGGGATTCGTCTACTGACTTTTATTCCTCCCGGATTAAAAGAATACCTTTAAGCCATCTTGACTCTATCCTGGTTAATTTCATCCAAATCAGTAAGGGGTTTCAGTGTGAGGAAGTAAAAAACAAACACATGCGCATGCGCACATTCACAAACCTTTGCATTTAATAATGTTATCATCATCATCATCATCATTTCAGCCGAAAGACATCCACTGCTGCACATAGGCCTCCCCCAAGGCTCGCCAAACAGATCGGCCCTGCACCATCCGCATCCAATGCGTTCCCGCCACCTTCACCAGGTCGTCGCTCCATCTTGTTGGAGGCCTACCTACACTGCGTCTTCCGGTCCGCGGACGCCACTCGAGAACCTTTCGGCCCCATCGGCCGTCAGTTCTACGAGCGATGTGCCCTGCCCACTGCCACTTAAGTCTAGCGATTCTTCGAGCTATGTCCAATAATGTGTGTAATAATGTTAGCTAAATATAATATGAACATTTAGTACCTAAGCACACGAGTTCCGTAGCAAGTATTCCTCTGATTCAGCAAGTATCGCATTGTATTCATAAAACGGTATTTGTTCGGTTCCGGCCCCAGGACGTACACAGACTGAATACCTAGATCAAATGGACGCTAATTGGTTATTGAACCGTTAATTTTGTGGTCACCGATGTTCGAGCGTATGTTACCTAAGTTAGGCTCTATTCAATCGTTAAACAGTACATGGGCATGGCGATGTCTGTGCAGATTTACCACCGAAATACAGTTAATGGAGAAATTGACACTTAATCATGATCAGCACGGTCTATATAAATAAATAAATAAATATACCTAGTCCCAAACTAAGTAAAGCTTGTACTATGGGTACTAGACGACGATAAACATACTTATATAGATAAATAAATACTTAAATACATAGAAAACATCCATAACTCAGGAACAAATATTCGTGCTCATCACACAAATAAATGCCCTTACCGGGATTCGAACCCAGGACCTCTTGCTTCGTAGGCAGGGTCACTACCAACTAGGCTAGAGCGGTCGTTTATCATCATCATGGTCTATATAAATCGCGCTGCTGGGAACGAAAGGCCTTGGACATTTAGTTCCCATGCGCGAGGAAAGACAACCCCTCTGCCCTTTTATTCTTTATTTATTTAGGTTATTCGTCAAAATTTTTGATTAAAATTTTTGCGTTTAAGGCGTTACATTTTAAACATAGCGATGTTCCGCAAAGCACGTCACCGACATAAGTAGCTCGAAGAATCGCCAGACTCAAGTGGCACACAAGGTACATCGCTCGTAGAACTGATGGCCGATGGGGCAAAAAGGTTCTCGAGTGGCATCCACGAACCGGATGACGCTGTATATGGTAGGCCTCCAACAAGATGGAGCGACGACCTGGCTGTTTGGCGTGCCTTGGGGGAGGCCTATGTTCAGCAGTGGACGTCCTTCGGCTGAAATGATGTTGATGATAACGTTCCGCATACTGAGCGCAGTACTATGCGGAAAACAGTAGACCACAATTGAAAAATCCTCAATACGTTTACAGCGATGATTGGGCTAACTAATTCAACCATCTCCGTGGCTGTGATAACCTAGTGATTTGACTGGTCTTTCAAGCAGAGGATCATGGGTTCAAATCCGGCCTCGCACCTCTGAGTTTTTCCGAATTTGCGTGCGAAATTACATTTTAAATTTACGTTAAGCTTTACAGTGAAGGAGAACATCGTAAAGTGCACACACGTGCGAAGGAATTCGGTTGTGTGTCTGAAGTTCCCAAGCCGCATTCTCATTCTGAGAGGAATTTAAGCCTGTGCCCATCAGTGGGACTTATATTGGCCGAGATGATGATGAACCGAAACACTTCTTGGAATACTCCAAATTAAAAGTGGTCTTGTATATGTATTTAAGAATTTAACGTATGTTGGTCTTTTCAAAATATCCCTTTATGCCCTCCATTCATACCACACTCATGTTCAATACAGGTCTCGAGCGGGCGATTCTCGCGCAGCCATAACGCTCGCCTCTTAATAGCCTCCGTTAAACTATACGCCTGTTACAGTAATCGTTATTGTGATAGTAGCTAATTAAGAGTCATGCGATAACGTTGTCTATCGCGAATTCAAAAAGGTAACGAAAACGCTGTTTTAAAATAGTTTAAGAAAGAAAAAGAAGAAATACATGCATTCACAACAACACAAGACACATGAATAGTATTACAAATAGACAACACGAAGCCTACCGAAGGTTAGACTCTGACTTCATCTTTTTCTTTCTTTAAATGTGCGATTCCATTGCAGCAAAGTGGAAGTATGACGTGGAAAAATGACCAACCGCGATAATAAATCCACATCTTAACCCGTTACCCATCTTCTTATCATAAGGCGCAATAAGTTGAGTTGCGCGCTGTTAATTGCTGTCTCAACTTATTATGCATGCGTAATAACTTAAAAACATACTGTTGATATGGCCTAGTCTTTGGATACATATGCCATTCATCGAATTGACGGTGGTATTTAGATTTAAAATGTGAGGTGCTGGTATTAAAAACTCCCTTGAACAATCCTCGTCGTCGTGTTCAAGAATACATTGACACCAATGGCCATTAGCAGGTAATAGTCTATCGCACCAGAATCAAGATTAATAAGATAAAGAATAATGTTTCATTGCGCCAGCTTTTTTTAGTGTATTTGAATTGTCATCCAAACTATGTAAATATCAATATCAAATTTCAAGTCATTACAATAGCTAGAAGTGCAAAAACTTGCAAGATTTAACCCTAACAACCAAACATTGCAAGTTTAATAAAAGCTTGTATATAGCAAATAACAATAACCGTGTCTCATAGTAACCTCATCTAATGCCGATGTAACTTTCGTTTATTAAATGGTCCCCCGAACCAGATTTCGCATTACAAAAATAATTCTGCATAATAAACAAAATCTTTCATTAGAGCGGCTTTTGTCAGATTCGGGCCAACACCGCGAACCTGACACAGGCTTCATATTTAATTTACACCGGCATTATGATTCCAGGGCTGGATTTGAGCCGGCCGTTACGCCGGTTTACAACACCCTGTAGAGTCGTTGGGGCCGGACTACGTAATACACTGTTCCATTTATATCTAATTTGTGGTTATGGGGCATTAAGGATTGATTATTATGTAACGTGCAATTGAATTGCGGAATTCGATTTTCAAATTCGCAGTTTTATTTTTCTATTACTATTTTATGGCTGTTTTGGAGTTTAACGGCCAGTGTGTTTGATGTTTGAACGAATAGCAGCTTTAAGAGGCTTGAAGCCGCAGCGGTAGTTAAGCGACAGTTTTACTTCAACGAGTACTAAAAGTATTCGTTTCACGAGAGACGTTTCACGTGAGTGAAAATTTTCTAAGTATTTTACGAATTGTGGTTAAAAATTCTCATTAATATGTATCCACATTATGGCCGGCTAAGCGGCACGGTAGAAATTCTATTATACGGGACTATTCTTAGCCCAACGCTGTCAGAAATTTCGCCGTGGACTTTTTAATTAAAATTTTCCTACGGCAGAGTTTTGTTTTTCTTCCTAACTCTTCTCATCTAGGATACCTTTAAAAATGAACTTTCAGTTCAATTAATCCGTGGAATCGTTGAGCCGTTCAATACTCTTTCGCTTAAACCTTCTTTTGAAGTCGTTCAATGGCGGATTGTAGAAAGCTGTTAATAAAAAGCTAACACGCTCGGCCGAATTCTAAACGAAAATTTCCTAATTATCTTGACCCACTATTTTTAAACCGCCACCCTTTCTAGTTTTCCTTTAAATGATCCAGTTTTGTATTCATTGGATTTTTTTTTAATTTGGACTTAAGCCGCACTTGATTACTAACAACATTAATCCCTTCTACCCGAACGTTCTCATCTATCGCACGGTTGCGTGTAAAGAAAACCAATCAAAAACGTTTTCAGAACGTAACTCTTTTCATTAATGTCCTAGGCGATTAAAAAGACTGGCAACTCGTTGAAGCGTTTAAATTAATTTTCGAACGTGAGATTTTAATTCGTTTTATTGAAACACTTGAAGAGCGGTGAGTGCTCGGGCGCCGAAAAAGGGCAGTTTTTGTGCTGAATTAATATAGCGCGGATAATTTTGAAGTTTTGCGCAAAATTGCGAAGGCAGTTGGTATTTTAATTCAGCCACCGGTTGGGCCTGTTTGACGGGCGCGCACACTGAATTTGCCTTGCTAAATATTTCTTGTAAATTAAATTACGTAAGTTTGTAAAAAAATACTGGAACCTTCTGTAGGTGTGTGACGTCACACGTCGCTGTCTTCCAAGTGTAGCCGCGGAGAACCAATGTATTTTTTACTTCATGGAAAAAGTTAATAATCATCCCAGCGTACTGTTCCACTGCAGGGCTTAGGCCCTGAATGGGTTACGGAGTGCGGATTGGGAACTTCACCCACACCATTGCATTTTATCGTAGGTGTGTGCAAATTTTCTTCGCCATATTTCCACTGACCGTAAAGCTAAACTCAAAGATGCGAGCCCGAACGAACGAACTCAGAGATACAAACCCGGGCTTGAATCCACGACCCTCTGCTTGAGAGGCCATAGTTCAAAACAAACTAGGCGACCACGACTTCCAAAATTGCAAATTTTCTTGAACTCATTTTGGAAGCCTAGATAAAGACATTTTAAATAAACGAACTAAAACAATTACTTTGCTCACCCGCGGGTCGCGGGTGAGCAAAGTAATTGTTTTAGTTCATTAATATGGACCTCCGCAAAGTAACGCCTGATTCAATAAACATTTTAAATAAACAAAAAATCTTTTGAAACTCGCAATTAGTTAAATTATCATAAAAATCGATAAGTATAAATTACATTTCACTAGGAATCCAGACAAGTCATCTGGTTTTAGTCGAAAAAATATATAACTACTAGCTGTTGCCCGAGACTCCGTCTGCGAAGAATTGGAGTATAAAAAATAGCCTACCGAATTCTCAGACCTACCGAAAGTAGAGAAAAAAGTTTCATAAAAATCGGTCAAGCCGTTTCGGAGGAGTTCGATAACAAACACCGTGACACGAGATTTTTATATATTAGAAGAAGATTTGAAGAAGATTAGATTTATAAACAATTATCTTAATTTTAAATTATCTACATAAAAAAAATTGAAACATGTTATAAAAGGAAGCTCCCTTAGGCCTTGTTCCGAAGAAACTGGCAGCGTTTCTCTTTGAACTAAGCCACCTCTTTTTTCTAGGAAGCTGCCAGCGCTTCAGTCGCCTGTGACGTTGACTAGCCTCTTTGTAGTTTCTAATATCTGGTTTTTAATTTTCGATATCAGTTGCTGAGCTACCTTGAATACAGAAAGGTGTTATACAAAATTAGACCAAAATATTTCAATAATTCAATTCAAGTTTGAACACCGCTCAATTTGTAGAAACATAGTTGTCAATCACAATTAAAAATCCTAAAAAACTTGCCAAGTACGAACTGCTAAAGAATGGTATTCCCTCCTATTGTCTGTATTTTCAGATAGATACAACTTAGGGCTCTTCAAGGCTATTTACTGAATTTTAAATTAACTGTAGCGAACGATTATAAAATAATGTATGATTTTTTTACGTACCTAATAATACTGGATATCGTTAAAGACACTTTTCTAACACTAGCTAGATTGCGGTAGTCTTTTGTTTTGCCGTGAAAATCCCGACCTCTGATGATGATCAATGTAGAGTCAGCAAAAAACTTATTATCATTTATGTTTCTGTCGGATTTTTCTGCATTTCTGGATAGATATAATATAACTTATTTAAGGCTATTCAAGGGTAGAATGAATGCGCTGTTACTGAACTAGTGAGAAACGCCTTTGACCTCATCCTGCATTTTTCATCAGGTGAGATAGAAGTCAATCACGCAATGAAATGAAATTTATTGATTTGCATAAGACATGCTTTACATAATGGGTCTTAAACAATATAAATAAATAAATAAATAAATCATTTATTTCGAGTAACTTTACAGACTCATATAGGTACTTAAGTAAGTATAATCATAATCTCGCTAACAATATAGCATGCAAATACAAGAATAATATTAATTAATATCGATTAACTTACTAATTACTTTAGCTCCAAGTATGTAAATGAACTAAAACAATTACTTTGCTCACCCGCGACCTTACAATAGTTACGTTTATGCAAGAAATGTGCGTTCATGCAGTTCCATCACCACCACCAAGCTACACTGACGCGTTTTGAACTCAACCAGAGCTCATCTTCAGAGTTACCACAACCGTATGCTATGCTACCAAATGTTAAACTAACAAACCAAAACAAATGTTTTAACTTGTCACTGTAAATTCTCAAGTACCCACTTTATTTTTCTTATTCTCAAACTACCCCACAAAAACTAACTTTTATTGACATATTATAAAACTACCTTGAATTTTTGTTTATTTATTTATAAGGCATATTTTATTAATACTAACTGTTCAAATTCGACCCAAGCCGCAGTAAAGGAGAAGATACTAAATTTACCTGTTCATTAATAATAGACCCCATAGTGTTGTACCTAATTATTTCCATGCATTCCAGAGCATCCATAAGGGTCCATATTGGGTTCGCTAAAGTTCATCACCCGAAATTGATTTTCCTAACGATTTGTACTACTAATGATCACCGTTCCTAAAATTTTGTTTCCTAAAGTTTTCGTTCCTACAATTTATTTTACTATTAACGTAGTCTATAACACTCAGTTTTCCGAAAATTGATTTTCCTAACGATTTGTACAATAATGATCACTGTTCCTAAAATTTTATTTCCTAAAGTTTTCGTTCCTACAATTTATGTTACTATTAACGTAGTCCATAACACTCAGTTTTCCGAAAATTTTAAATAATAACTGCACTGTTGAAACTTTATAACTTATCAAACAAATTAGATTTTCCGGGTGGTCATAAAAAAAATAACTAACACCAAAGGCTAATGCGGGAGCTGCGCTGCGCTACGCTCCCGCATTAGCCTTTGAACCTAACCATACCGAGTCGCTTCCGCTCAGACAGTCTTGCTCGCTCGCTTCGCTCGCTCGCTGGCTTCAGTCGCTATCATTGGAGTCAGCGAGCGAGCGAGCGCAGTGAGCGAGCAAGACCTATCGGGGCAGAAGCGACTGACAACGGACAACAGATTGCAACGGAAATTATGAAGTTTAATGTATAATAATGTTCAATTTTATGAATAAAAACAAATCTACATAAAAAAGATATGATGATGAATAATAGTGTAAAAGATGGTTATGTTGAGAAAATATAGGAAAACAAATAGTAGTATGATAGATGTTTATTGCAACGGACATTATGAAGTTGAATGATTAGGAATTCAGAACGTTAGGAACAGAGTAGTTATGAGTTGTGATTATTAGGATGTACATTTTTAGGAACAACATTTTCGGACTTCCAATAATCGGCATTGAAAAATTAGTTCAACTTTGGCGCACCCCATCCAGACGCAACCCCTTGCCGCAATAATGTAACACTTCATAAGAATCTGAATCTAACAATGAATGATTTGATTCCAACAAATGTTTTGCAAAATTCGATCTATCTGTATGCTCATTCCTATAATATGCCGAAACATGCTCTTTAAATCTAGTATTAAAACTTCGGCCTGTATGTCCTACGTATATCCCATTGCAGTCATTACAAGTAAGCTTATACCCCCGATCTAGTTCCCTTATCTACCTGTTCTTTGTGGTTACATAGCCTAGAGTACAAAGAGTTGTTAGTCTTAAAGGCAACATTAATATTGTTTGATTTTAAAATGCCATAAATCTTATCAGACAAACCCCCAACGTAAGAGATGCTAGATCTATATTTTTTAGTAGACTGAGAAAATAAAAATAAAAAAGTAAAAAGTAAAGTAAAGTAGTCCAAGTATGTAAGCCATCGACGAAGTTTAAAACAGAATTGCTTAAAACGGAAGGTTTTTCATTGCTTCTTGTCCACGGATCAGTTTCATGTAAAATAAGGGTTCCTAGTTGACTACGGAACCCTAAAAAGAATACGTACCTGCCTCCTTGAGTCTGCAACGGTTTTATTAAAAACAAGCGTCAATGATGTTCCAATTTTTACAGTGTCAGTCGCATTCGCCTCCAAGAAAAACTCATTTTCGGTGCGTGAATTTTCGAGACTTTCAGAATTCAAAATCCTATCGCATGGAAATAGACATCCCGCTGCGTCCGGTGTCTCTTTATCTTTGTTGATGTAAAACTGGACTTATTTTTATACTAATATGGTTTAAAATATGTGTATGGGTGACTGGTAAACATTCTCGTGACATGACAGGCCCCTCTTTCGTTTGGAAATATCTGTCTTGGTCTTGACAGGAAAATATAGAATGTCGGTGTCACGTGGAGATGAGCTTCGCCATTTGTAAAGAAACTAGCTTTTACTAGCGACATTGTCCGCGCAGATTTTTTTATATGATAGGGCAGGTGGGTCACCTGACGAAAAGCAAGCACCGCCGTCCATGGACACCCATAACATAAGTTAAGTTACGTTTGCGTTGCTGGCACTTGGAGAAAAGAGTAGGTTCGTTTTTTGAAGATCCCCAAATTGTACCGGTCCGTAATAACACTGAGACGCTGCGAACGAATTCTAGTAGATAAAGTATGTATATTATATGTCAAAGCTTCTACATATCTATCATTGAAGAAAACAAAAATCTGACTATAGCAACATCTAAACATTCATCATCGGTAGTAACAATTTGTATTCTTCTTCTTCTACTATTTCAACGCGTTTTCGCCCACCGTTTTGCATACGCCTCTTCAATCTTTTTCCATCCAGATTATCTGTTTCCCTCTTCCAGATTGTTCATGCTGTCTTCTTAATGTCATCGGACCATCGGGCAGATGGTCTCCCCACAATTCTTTCGCCTAGCCGGGGTCTCCACTCCAGAACGCGCTTGCTCCACCGTTCATGCTCGTCAGTGTCATTAGCACACGTGGCCCACGCCCAATTGGGAATGTCTAAAAAAAATTACCAGTGGTTTTTATATTTTTTTTGTATAGAAAAGTCAATTATAAGAAACTAATTTCAATATTTTGTCATTTAGTTCTCTACTTTTTTTTAAATTAATTATTAAAACTATGTTAGTTGATGACGTCAGATTATAATTGAGGGCTCCCACAATGCCAAATTTCTAAATCTATCTAAATGCGTACGATAAGGCAACCCCTTTAATTATTTTTTGCGTAGTGGTACACTATACACTGTGTCACTTTACTGGCACTGACAAAGTGCTAGATGTCAGACAGCGGGTCCAAATCAAACTCCGTAGTATAATCCACGCGTAAATTGTGAAGAATTCTAACCACACAGAATAAAGTACGACTTGAACCGGTCACGCAATTTACACCAATGTCAAATGAAGGTCATTGCTTATTTATTATATAATAAATTCATTACATAATATTAAAATTAAATAACTACAGAAAACGATTTAAAAAGCATTTATCTCGAAATGGTTTTCGATTTTCTATACATTGCAAAAAAATAGACATCCCCAATTTAGTTTGGCGACTGTGACCCACGTCGAATACTTTCAAGCATTGTCTAATGAGCTCGTTCCAGACTCAATCATCATTATCATCATCCCAGCCTATATTATATCCCGATGCAGGGCATAGGCTTCCTCTCAAAATGAGAGGGCTTGGGCCGAGTAGTTCCCGCGCGGGCCCAGTGCGGATTGGAAACTTCACATACACCATTGAATTTCTTCTCAGGTATACAGGTTTCCTCACGATATTTTCCTTCACCGTAAAGCTCATGGTAAATTACAAATGCAATTTCGCACATAAATTCGGAAAAACTCAGAGGTGCGAGCCTGGTCTCGTACCCACGACCCTCTGCTTGAGAGACCATAGGTCAAACCACTAGGCCACCACGGCTTATCAGCAGCAGCAGTGGCAGACTCGATCGCGCAGCGTTTATTAATTGTATTACTAAAATGACACTTTCAAGATTGGAGTGAAAAGTGTTTAAAAACTTCAGAAAAACTCACATTTTGAACATTTACCGAAGCCATGGAAAAATTTAAATATTTCATACCAAAATGTAATGAAAAGCGCTAAAACAACACAACATAATTAAGTCATTTAAATATGATAATATTTTGCATCGTTTAAGAAACGTTTAGTACAATAGAATGCTGCAGAAAAATAAAAAACCAGGCAAGTGCGAGTTGGATTAAAACATAAAAGGCCCCGTTTCACCGTATACCTAGTAACAGGACTTCCTTGAATTTTGAACCATAATGTTTTTTTAATATTTCTTTGTTATAACTACTCATGATAATACATCAACATCTCGGCCTATATACATCCCACTGCGCACAGGCTTCCTCTCAGAATGAGAGGGCTTGGGCCATTTCTCACTGACTTACTTCCCAGGTGCGTGCAGGTTTCTTCACCTCACACTAAAGCTTACATAAACTTTGGCACATAAATTCCGAAGAACTCAGAGGTGCGAGTCTGGGTTTGCACCCTCGATTCATCTGCTTTAGAAGCCATTTGCGGGATCACATTAGAATAATAAAAAATGTGTCTGTGGATAGGGAACCCTAAGAAAGTAATTAGAGAGCTATCCTTGAGAAAAAAATTAAGAGACAAAGATTCCTTTGAAATTAACGCCCGCGGATACAAGGGGAACGGGCGGTGAACGGGCGTTTATTCTACATCTGGAAAAAATACAATTGTGCAAATTGTATTAATTGGGCGGAGTGGGGTTACGGGTCTGTTTTGAACTCATTCCGTTGTCCGTTTAGTTAGACTGTCTTGATTTGCTTCGGGTGATTAGGTTAAAAAGATTTTAGCTAATTTTTTTGCTGACCGAACTTGATCATTACCTGGAGTTCACGAAACAATTGATTCAAATTTACTTTTAGAACGAAAGAAAGTTTAGTGGAATAATATACCAATGCGTTTTTTTTTCGAACGTTGGCCGAACGCACTACCGTGTGTCTTAGCTTTGTAGAACAAAAAGATCATCGTCTAACCCCGATAAAGCAATACCAAAAATATTAGACAAGCAATAGTAATAATTGGAGCAGTTAAACATTGAATCATTTGGTCATAAATATTTTCTAACACACTCATAAACAATCAGAGGGCGATGGTGAGGGCTATGCTCGGAGTTTATCCGCAGGATCGCATTTAGAAATGATGAAATCCGCGCAAGAACTAAAGTCACCGACAAGCTCGAAGAATCGCCAGACTCAAGTGGCAGTGGGCAGGGCACATCGCTCGTAGAACTGACGGCCGATGGGGCAAGAAGGTTCTCGAGTGGCGTCCACGGACCGGAAGACGCAGTGTAGGTAGGCCTCCAACAAGATGCAGCGAACACTTGGTTATGGTTGCGGGATAGCGTCGGATGCGGATAGCGAGGGACCGATCTGTTTGGCGACCCTTTTAGCCTCCGCCTATGTTCAGCAGTGGACGTCTTTCGGCTGAAATGATGATAATGATGAATCGTAATAATCATTTGGTCACAAATATTGTCTAACACACTCATAATAATTTCCTTCTATCGCCATGGTCTCCACAGGTAGGGTAATAATTTGTAATAATGAGCGCATTTCTTTGTTCCGGGGCGTTAGCCTACCATTAACCAAACTTCAGCGGGGGCGGTCCAACCTCGCACCGCGTAGTGGGATATGAGGCCAAGTTACTTCACCAGTTGGATTTATCCTATGCTCTCTTCTTCTAATTGTAAGTCGCTAAATTCTAGAAAGAGCGGTCCTGGTAGTTGGTGGAGTATCGTAAGCACGGTTATCTGTCAAAGTATAAGGATCTTTATTCAATTTAGCCCATAAAAGCACTTATGAATGTCGGAAATCTACCACCGGTTCGAAAAACTGTTGAGAAAAATCCAGCAATATATTTTTTCAAAACAGATTTACAATATCGTGAAATAATACGGATCACTCACGTCTCAAAGCGAGTAGTGCGCGTTTGGCAGCAGCCGTAGCGTTTTCTTGAGTGAATCAACTTTTTTGTGTTGTTTGTACTCGATCCCCGGTTGCCCAAGTGACACTTCATACTAGGTATTTCATAGAAAAATGCTTAGGTTGTCCAAGGGACAAAATTTGTGTATCCATAGCAGCGGGTAGCGCTAAAAAGTTGATTCACCCTCCTCCGAGAGGACGAGCTACGGATTAGTCCGAAACATGTCGAGCTAAACTCGTTTTACGACGTGTACGTGAGAAATCCGTATTATTTCACTATGAGTGAGTCTCACGGTAGTTTCATGTGTGCAGATCTACAATGTTGTTTAATTACTTAATGTACATCCAAAGTATTTTTTTTTTTTACTAGCCTATAATTTTGTCCCACTGCTGTATTTAAATCCAAAGTATTTAACACAACTAAATATTTTGACACAATAATACGCCCGTTATTTGAAGCTAAGGATGTTGCATTGAAGGGAGCAATGCAGATTGGAATTATTTCCAAATCTTGTCCGTCCATGATAATTATATACCTAATCATTCATTTTACCGTCGCCACTTATTCCGAAGATATCATAAAGCCTTTGTCCGTTGGTTTCTTCACATAGTACAGCGCATCGTTGCATACAGGCACATAATAAAAGCCAAATATCCAAACTATTTAAAAACAATACCAATTTAAACAATTGAAATTAATTCACAAACAGTGTACGAAAAAAACAAACCCCACCTGTGACAATTTCCTATTTCCCTCTACAGAGGTAAACACAGTTCTTCCGAAGCACGCGCACACCATTCCGGCTTTTACCCCGAACTTCCCAAGAGCCATTATTCCCTGCACTTTTGTACTCCGGTGATTCGGCGTTTCAGAGCGTAACATTGTTTGAGTCCCGTTTTTTCTGTAATTGTCAATGAAACAATATGTTGATAACGTCAGCAAATAAAAGTTACTGGAAAAGGTTTTGGGCAACATTTTGGCTGCTAACGGTGCATTGTTAGGTGGGACGATTTTATGCCTTTGTTGAAATAGTCCGTGCGAAAGACATTTAAATTTACAAAGGGTAAAAACGGGACTTCGCTTTCCGTCCGTCCGTCTGTCACCAGGCTGTATCTCATGAACCGTGATAGCTAGACAGTTGAAATTTTCACAGATGATGTATTTCGGTTGCCGTTGTAACAACAGATACTAAAAAACAGAATACTTAAAATAAATATTTCCTCCAATATAAAAGCGTCAGTTTTTTTTGTTTTTGCTCGATTTTGATAACGGCAACAGGTAGACGTTTGAAATATTCACAGAATATTTAGTTAGGTATATAATAATTAAATTAAATTAAATTTCGTGCGCGAGTCCGACTCGCACTTGGCCGGTTTTTTTTTAAATATTATGAGAGCGGGGCAAACGAGCAAGCGGATCATTTGATGGAAAATGATCACCATCGCCCATAAATATCAACAACTACTCAATCTAATCTTTATCTATCTTAACCTGTTGCCGGCCTTTAAAAAAAGGACAGGGAATTGGGAGGGGTACTGGGCCCCCGGTTTTACATATCACTAAATAACGACAGGATTGTCTTGTCTATGGTAGGTTTAATAGCGTCTTTTTTTACATTCAATCTAGAGTATTAAGTATTCAAGTTATCGTAGGCATCCCTGGTGGACATGTTATTCTACCAAGCCCTAACGAACTGGTCTTTTAATTAAATTTTTGTTTGTTCCGTACCTGACGTTTGGTAGCGGGTTAGCTAACACAAACGTGGAGTGAAAAAATCAAATTAAAATGAACAAATATTCCCTTTTTCGAACTAACTAAGTTCCTTTATCTAGCTCCATATTTTAACTTCCCTGCAATGTTATGTGCGAAAGCGATAATCAAATGGCCTATATTAAGAAACCTGTATCTGTGGCTGCATCTTCATGTTTAAATAAAAGTATCAAAATCGATGTTTTAATTAATACTTCCATTCTTCTTTCGAACATCTTCTTAAAATAAAACATGTTATTTGGTTGTGACTATCAAACTAGTCGATTTGTAATCGTGTGAATCAACTTTATCGTGTTGTTTACTCACTTCCCAGTTGTACCTACTGTCCCCACACTATATTCATAATCTTATGAATAAAAAAAATATGAAAGTCATTTGTTTCGAATTCGAACTTTCAAAGAACTGAAAATAAAGTTACCGTATTTTGTGCTGTGAAATATCTGGAGAATAAATTAATAATGACGGAGAATAACTTTTGATATGCATAAGATAAAGTTATGTATACTGTACTGTCGTAAGTAGGCATTTAAACACTCGTGCGATATTATTATGAAACTCGCCTTCAGCTCGTTTCATAACACCACACTCGTGTAATGCCTTTCATTACGCACCAGTCACATAAAATAACTATTATAGCTACCTACATGTAATAGTATCGTTGAATCATCTTAAATCGTGATCTGTTGTGTGTAACATTTTTCATAACAAAATTTCGCTTACTTTCTTCGTGTAGGCACCTATTTTATGTTCCTGACAGGGACATTGAAAATGAAAACAAAGACCTTTTGCACGAAATAGGTAGGCGTCACGTTGTACTTACGAAAGTAAATATAGGTACTTACACCGTTATACTTAGTCATCAAAAAACTTTAGAAGGTACCTATATAAGTACTCCAACTGAGAAGTGTCATAAAAAAAGTGTCGGTAAAAAGCGTACCTACATATTATATCAGCATGAACTTGGAATTAAAACTATAATAAAATTTAAATCCATCCAATTTCTTGAAGATCTAAAATAAAATGGTGTGTTAGGTGAGTGGAAATTTTGTGTAGATATACACAAACAAACATTTAAATCCCGGCATAAATATCTATAGTAGGTATACTATAAATAAATAAAAATCGTCAAATATGTTGCTAAACGCAAAACTCGAGAACCACTGCTCTTAGTCGGATAATTATTTTTTGTTGCGTTCGTAAATGTCAGGAATAAGATTTATGAGAAAAAAAAACTCTAACGGGGACAAAGCCGTGGGCATCAGCTAGTTACATCTATACATATAATAAATCTGTAACAAGTCGGTGTCTGTACATTGAAGATATTTGAGAATAACTGTCACTAGGGCTATTTATTAGCGCAATAGAACCCAAAACAATTATTTTTAGAATTATTGTCTGTTTGTCTGTTTGTCTGTTTGTCTGTGCGTCCGTGCGCGCTAATCTCAGAAACGGCTTAACCTAGAAGGATGCGGTTTTCACTGATATGTTGGTATTTTCTTGGATTAACATTTAGCGTTTGTTTCATTTGAATCGGTTCACAAATAAGAAAGATACGTCTATTTTAAGAATTTATCGAACAGTTTTTTGAAGAATTGACTGACAATCGCTCGCCGGACTTCCCCGAACGCAGTCCCATCTGGAGGGCACGATCTCGCAGTCCACGTGGACGGGAGTCGTGGGCACAGCTATCTATATACTAATATTATAAAGCTGAAGAGTTTGTTTGTTAGTTTGTTTGAACGCGCTAATCTCAGGAACTACTGCTCCGATTTGAAAAATTCTTTCAGTGTTAGATAGCCCATTTATCGAGGAAGGCTATAGGCTATATATACGCTAACACCAATAGGAGCGGAGCGGAGTGGAAGATTGTTTCAAAATCGGGGGTTTTTGAGGTAAAACTTCTATAGGCACGCTTGACTTGGGAGTTCGGTGGTGAATGTGAACGCGGGTGTGCGGGTGGGGTTCGGAGGGGGGGTATTTTTTTTTGTATCGAGGAATTAAGGAGAACCATAATTGATGAAAAAGCAAATTGGATAAAAAAAATAAGCTGCCCAAATTACTAATTCCACGCGGACGGAGTCGCGGGCAAAAGCTAGTAATAAATATATTTACCGGCAGTAGGCACAAGTTTATTTATTTTGGTTCGGATTAGTTTAGTAATGTCCAACACCGAGATATTACTTCTACATTTTGTATACAGCAGCTAGCATTGCAATCTATTGTGCCATAATCCACCAAACAGCCCTTGTGTGCTAGCTTGAATTGAAACGCAGGTCAGCGCCTACACAAATTCACATAGCAATAGCAACGAGCCACGCTTGATTGCAGCGAAACAATTCCCAGGCGTGAAACTGCACACGTGTCACCAACTAGCTACGGCCACCATGTGCGGAGAATAAAAATAAAAAGCTTGTTTGCAAAAGGCCTCTGATTCTTGTTGGTTTGGCTACCAGCCGTTTTATTAAAGGCCAGTTTTAACTTGTAACTACCATTTATCATTTTATTCATTCTAAATTTGATATTTTTTATTCTTGTATGAAACTAATTAGGTATGCATCAATTCAGCTTTAACACCGAGGTACAATTGAAACTTTTATTTTTATGGATTCGTTGAACTTTGTAATAAGTAAAGAAGAAGCATAACCCTACTGACGTTAACAATATAAATGAGAAAGTTTGTGTAGATGTTTGAATGTTTGTTAGTCAATCACGCAAAACAGCGAAACGGATTTGAATGAAACTTGGCTAGATACGGATAGACATAAATCTGGATAGGGACACATAATAGTAATGCGTTGCTTTGGGATAATATTTTAAGTTTAAACAAGAATATTGAGGTAGGGTCCTCCACTTTCAAGATGAGGCGTAGACTAAGTCTGCAATCAACAGATGGCGTTTTCTGCGCGAACGTTGTGCTTTAAAAATGTTGCTGTAAATTTCCTTTTAGTAACTAAAGTCTAAAGGGAAAATTACTAAGTATAAAAATGACGACATTTTAATTAGATCAATTTACCAAAAACAGTGTCGACGGAGCTCCGCTCACGCGAAGCTCCTTCTTCTGTGTGCTTTTGGCCCTTCGGGCCGATGGAAACTTAACATAACCTAAACCTACCTATGTTTCTGTGATTAAAGTTAGGAAAAAACTTCGTAATATTTTCATGTCATCGTTAAAATTTTTATACTTAGTCATTTTTCCTTTTAGATTAGACTTCAGTCGCCCAAAATGTAAATATTTCTCATGAGGCTATCGAAGTCACGGTATCCTATTATCTCGTCTCATTCGTTTATCGTTTGATTCTTATTTCATCTCATTCTGTATTCGTCCCTCATTCTTTATTCGTCTAGTTCGCTATCCATTATTATCTTAATTGGTCAAATTCTGCCACTTGTCTCTCTCTTAATAAGTCTTATTCGTTTTTCATCACGGTCTTCCTTGGAATCATTCGTTGTTCTTCGCTTTCGTTTTTTGTCTCATTTACTTACGAAAATTTATTTACCAGCACCGACCGTATCGAAATAATTTTGGCTATCGTATCGAAATAAGTTGAAAAACAAATGTGGTGAGATAATAAGATACCGAAGGCACGGGCTAAAGCTAGTGCCTATATAAAATAGTAATAACTACTTACCTACTTAATATTAACATTATGCATTTTAGGGGATTCACTTGATGAAATCGAGCAATATCCTAGCTAGGCTGGTTACCAAGTAACCAATTTCCATAGTTTGACATTACTACATTATTGGCGTATACCTTTAACCTCATTACAAAGCAATTTATCTACTAAATTATTGATGGGTACAGTTAATAGCAATATTTAAGATGGTTGAAGCTTTCCTTCACTTCATAGGAATAATATTTTCCTTGTTATTTACTTTACCTTTACGGCAACACGGCGCTGTATTTCTTTTGGGTATTGCCGGTGCCATTGTTGTGTCTCATCATAATGCCTCATTACCTCGTCTTCAATCCAAAACCAGGCAAAGAAAAAATAAAAAAATCATTTTATTTCTCCGAATACAATCAGATAACATCTCTTAATGATAAATTTTACTTCACATAAAATTTTCTGTTGAAGAACCGATACTAAGATTTTTTGTATGATAAATATTTTCTGAATGTGATATTGGTGAAGACTACTACAAAAAAGAATACTTAAATCAAGCAATACAAAAAAAAAGGCAAGATGTAACTAATTTATTCTAGTCTTAAATTACATGCAATCAAAAAACCAATGATGATATTGATGACAGTGAAAAGATGTTTGTGATATTATAAATAAGCGATGGAAACAATTTGGGTGTTTAAATTTTAGAAGAGTTTTCCGCAATCAGTTTTTTTGTGAGCGGATAATTTTGATTTAATGATGAATTAATTTATCGCGAAAATGTACGATGTAATAGCTATGCTAATTTTGACAGAATGAGTGGATGTTTTGTTAAAATCTAAAGTCGCTTATAGTAAATGCCATGCGGCGCTTGGTGTTCCAATTCTTCTTCAGGCTTCGGTTTTGGTACATAGGGATTCTTTCTTGGATCCGCATTTAGTCTGAAATGAAATGAAAGATCATTTATAACTCACTGGGACCAACCCACAGCTTCAGATATTCTTCAGCTTCTATAACAACAACAGTGCTCCCTTTCTTTATAGTGTCTGTCCATTTAAATGTTTATCTTTATTCATTACTCCCTGTGGAATTCCATTTACTTATCCGGCAAATATATAATGTTGACGTCTCTCTTAATTTGTTCGATTAAACACAGACGTCATCACAAAGATGTTATACCTGTAATTTATCAGGAACTTAACAGAGAGTGGTAGAACAGAGGCCATATTGTCTATATTAGACAAATTAAATGTTCTCCCAACCACGATGGCTTTTACCGCTTTTTTATTAAAACTATACAAGATAGGGCAGAAAGAGGTGGTGACTGCGATCGCAAGCGTTTGCGCGTTAGACAATACGCTTCTCGTCCTAAGTCCTAAAGTATGACGTTGTTATAGTCAGAACATGTTGCAGTGGGATAGCTACATTCACCAAAACTTACTTGTAATGGGCTATCGCCTGGCCACAGTCAACGTTGTACCACCAGTCACAAGCAAACTTCTCCTGGTCGAAGAGTGTCCCGTTGGTGCAGAGGAATGAAGCGCCCTGGTGGCCTTCACGCCCGTCGTGGCACACATGGTAAGCCTGAAAATTTAGTCTACCTTATAACCATGGGCAAGACAGCCTTTTTGCAACGAAAGTGTTTTGGCACCATAATGATTTGGGGTAAGATATGTTTATGTACCGAGAAAAGGATATTAGACTTGGTACAGTCAAGTGTAAAAATATAGATGCATGCAACTTGCTCATATATAAATAAGTCCCATAGCCCTTTTGTCGTCGAATTAAGGTATCGGTACATAATTTTGAGAAAATTAAATCAATACATATTTTTGCACTTGACTGTAAAAGGAAATTTTTCTAGCAAAAACATAAGGTACAGACGTTCAAAGTTCACAGGAAGTGGTAGGAACTGACTTAAAGTTGACGGGCGGCAGCATGATGTGTTGACAAAAACTGTTCGTTTGACTTAACGGACTTCCTTAGACCAGAGTTAATGATATAACTCCAAGTTAACTGCTAACGTAGGGTTAAGTAGTGTCGTATGGAAATGTCATCCCTGACTCAGCGTTAAAGATTTTAATTTTTAAACCCTAGATTCAAGCGGCCTTTAAGGTGTCTGGAGATAAGTTATTCGAGCTGTGATAAATTCTGGAATAGATATTCATTTTAGAGATCTCAGGTGATGTTTATAGACATTTTGTAAAGAAAAAGATCTGATAGTTATAATTATAATTCAGTTGAACAGCATAAAAGTCCGATTTTATGTTGCCTGATCCAGATATAAACTTCTTAGTCTATTCGAGGCGAGAAATAAAATGACATGGTCGCAGTCAGTCGTTTTACCGGGAACATTTCAATTGAATTCGGATTAAATCTACCAGGGAAACTATTTTATACCGGTTTATTTTTCCCTGAACACCACTAACAATCTTTGAGGAGTCCCACAGAAGTTCTTATTTCTCTGCGTTGTACATTTTCTTTAAAAGTGAAACAATAAATTCAAAAGAAATCTGAAAACAATCAACTTCCAAAGCACGCAGCTGGAATGGAAATACACTAAGACTTACCAGCTGTGCCTTGAAGCCTGAAGCGAAATAATAGGACGTCATTTTAGCCTAACATTTCTTTGTAGGAAAAGTTGTGGTAGCCTAATGGTTTGACTTATAGCCTCTCAAGCTGAGGGCCGTGGGTTCGTAACCGGGCTCTCACCTCTGAGTTTTTCGGGATTTATGTGCGAAATTACATATGAAATTTACCATGAGCTTTACAGTGAAGGAAAGCGTCATTAACATACCTGAAAAGAAATTCAATAGCGTGTGAAGTTTCCAATCCGCATTGGGCATGGATGGGAACTACAGCCCAAGTGCACTCGGTCACAGAGGCCTGTGCCCTACAGTGGGAGATATAGACCGGGATGATGATGATTTCTTAGTGAATTAACCGACAGAAACGCAATTACAAGACGTAACTTATTTAAGGGCAATAAGTCCCCGGTTAACCCTTGAAATGTCCCCTGTTGTTTTAACCCGTTACGGTGCCTGCAGGCGTTGGGGTCGCTTGGTGGACCTTTTGTGTCTGCGCTGTGTCCGAATGGATAATTAATCTATGCCCGAGGCCGTTGCACGGGCCGCTGCAATATGATTTTCGAAAACAGGACGATAGTTTGGCGAGCCGTTAAAAATTGGAAAATAAATAGAGGGTAGTTTTACCGGAATGAGTTTGTAAAATCATTGTACAGTGTAGTAAAAAAACTTTGAATTTGACCAAGAGATTTAGAATCCAGGAATACATAATAAAGAAACCTGCACACATCTAAGAAGAAATACAATGGTGTGTGTGAGTGAAGTTCCCAATCCGCATTGAGCCCGCGTGGGAACTACGACCCAAACCCTCTCATTCTGAACGGAGGCCTGTGCCCTGCAGTGGGACTTATATTGGTTGGGATGATAAACCCTAGCTTAGTATAGTTAGGCGAGCGTTTTATCAGTTTATTGATGATTTTACTTCTTGAAAAGTGCGGTTGATATTTGGCTCAAAGGGGGTCCCGAAAATCGCATTGCATGGGGGGGGCCTACATAGTTAATTCGGCCCTGGCCAGGCCTGAGCGGCGAGCGTCTCGGCCGCGCAATTAACAGAGAAAAAGCTCTTCACTTCAACACTAATTGCATACCTGGCATCCAGTTTCCACGTTGGCGTACATCCCAGGGTGCACAGGCACGTGGGCGCAGGAGAACCTCGTCTCAGGGACCTCGTGGTATATGGGGTAGTCAACCCCAGGCACTCCTGGCACGTTGCGAAGGTCTTGTGGCTTCTCGTGTTCCCTCAGGGGTTTTCGGATGACCACTTGCTCGTAACGGTCGTCGTAGGGCTGGTATCTCTGGAAAGAAGATGTGTGTTGGTATATGGAGTTTTAGTTAGAGGAGTGTGTCGTTAGTTTGAAAAGCTCGTATCTCAAATCAATATGAACCAAGCTGAACCTTGATGCACTCTTCACTAAAGTCCACTTAGGCTGATCATCGATTTTGAGATACGACGATTTGGTTTGTGGACCTGGAAATATTACTTATCGTATATTGTATTTGATTCTCTGACGGGTTTCCTCATTTCTGATTTGATCCATCAGCGATCAAAAACATCGACAAAGTTCTATTAGCAAGATAGAGTGCCAAGAGGCAGGGCATATTTATTTAGACGCCGTGCGGATTAAGGGAGAACCTTTTTTATTTAAATAAAAGATCTTACACACAGTGAAAGGTCAGTTAATTGAAATCATATGCTGCTAAATATTATAAACTAGCTTTTGCCCGCGACTCCGTCCGCGTGGAATTAGTAATTTGGGCAGCTTATTTTTTTTTTATCCAATTTGCTTTTTCATCAATTATGGCTCTCCTTAGTTCCTCGATATAAAAAAATTACCCTGCCCCCGCACCCGCCCCCCCGAACTCCCCCGCACACCCGCGTTCACATTCAACACCGTACTCCCAAGTCAAGCGTGCCTATAGAAGTTTTACTTCAAAAACCCCCGATTTTGAAACATTCTTCCACTCCGCTCCGCTCCTATTGGTGTTAGCGTGATGATATATAGCCTATAGCCTTCCTCGATAAATCTGCTATCTAATACTGACAGAATTTTTCAAATCGGAGCAGTAGTTCCTGAGATTAGCGCGTTCAAACAAAAAAACCTGTTCGATAAATTCTTAAAATAGACGTATCTTTCTTATTTGTGAACCGATTCAAATGAAACAAACACTAAATGTTAATCCAAGAAAAAACCAACATATCAGTGAAAACCGCATCCTTCTAGGTTAAGCCGTTTCTGAAATTAGCGCGCACAAACGCACAGACAAACAGACAAACAGACAATAAATCTAAAAATCATTGTTTTGGGTTCTATTGTGCTAATAAATAGCCCTAGTGACAGTTTTTCTCAAATATCTTCAATGTACAGACACCGACTTGTTACAGATTTATTATATGTATAGATAGATGAGAAAATTTCTGAAGATGTTTGTTAGTCAATCAAATGAGTGAACTGATTTGAGTGAAACTTTGGCGTACAGAATAGTACAGATATAGGAAAATCTGGATTGAGTCGTAGGATACTGAAGGCCCTACCGAGCTTTTGGCGCTAATCGAGTTTAGGTAGGTATTCTATGCACTCGTGTATGTGTGCGTGAGAGCGGCTAGAATCAAAGCCGTGCGTAAGCGTAAGCGACAAGAGTTCCCCGTCCGATGGCCGAAGGAGAACTAACGCAACTGACTATCGGACAAGGGGGAAGCACGATGGCTCAAGACAGGTTGGTTAGAATACGCGTGTATTTAGGTATTTTCATCGTATTACTAAAACAAATAGGTACATATTTTAAAAATGTAGCAACACCACGCCCTAGAAATTATCTTGTATTATTAACATTCAAAAAGTCATGACCTGCCGTGCAGTATTTACGTCGTACTACGAATTTAAATATTTTTTAGAGACGACTTTGGATTTTTTTTTATCGAGCGAACTACAAGTAATCGTGTTTCAATAAACACTGGTCATTAGAGTGAATCCTCAAACATCTTACACATGAATTCCAGGACTAAAGCTTTGCTAGTAATGATACAGCACGAGATTAAATGAATAAATAAATAAATAAATAAATAAATATCACGGGACAATTCACACCAATTGACCCAGTCCCAAAGTAAGCTAGGAAAGCTTGTGTTATGGGTACTAGGCAACGGATAAACATACTTATATAGATAGATACATACTTAAATACATATTAAACACCCAAGACCCGAGAACAAACATTCGTATTTTTCATACAAATATCTGCCCCGACACGGGAATCGAACCCGGGACCTCAAGCTTCATAGTCAGGTTCTCTAACCACTGGGCCATCTGGTCGTCAATGCAATAAATGCGCCAAAAGCTCGGTAGGGCCTTAGTATATGTAGGTACCTCGGCTATCAAAACGACGCGTCTTTGCTTTGTCTTTAGCATTGTCCGGTTGTGCTTTAAAAATATTACCGCAACCTTTTTTAAGCCAAACTTTAATGTTGCAAATGTTTTTCGTCAAGGTATTTCTAACACGGGCGAATACACATTTTAAAGCCAGTATCAAATATAAGTCCAACAAATTCGCACCAAATAATTACTTTAGTGGCAGTTTGGGGTCAAATTAACCTGTACGCTATTTTATCTGATCTCTATAAAGCGTTACGTAACTCTTAAATTGACATGATATAAATCACCTGATGACATTGACTTACTTATATAATGGTTACGTATGGATTGGATACAATAAACTTTCTAGTACAGACCTAGTTCTCAGTTGTAACATGATGGTATAATGGCTTTATGCAATAGGGTATTTAACACCGTTGACTAATAAGTAATAATTAAAGTCGCTCAGTGCTGGGCTTGAATAGTAAGTATACGCACTAAGTAAAAATAACTATTTCCTGAACAACTAATCATCAGAGGTACGACCCGCGTTGGGGGGGGGGGGGGTTTATTGAAAAATGACGAGGTATAAAAATGCCTAACTTTTTTCCCAACTTTAATGGACACAGAAACATAGGTAAGTTTAGGTTATGTTAAGTTTGCATCGGCCCGAAGGGCCAAAAGCATACAGAAGAAGGAGTCATAGGAAAACCCACTAGGCTACCACAGCTTTTTTTAAATAACCGCCGCAGTATTACGGGATCTATTTTGCCTGCCATGAAATTCAATGTACAAATTATCATTGTCCTGAATTAAGTATTTAATGTTTTCTTTTCATTAGCCTACTGGCTGTTTCCCGCGACTCCTTCTGCAAAGAATAGCGGTATAAAAAATAACCTACGACCCATTCTCAGACCTACCGAGTATAGTCAAAAAAAATCATAAAAATCGGTCAAGCCGTTTCGGAGGAGTTCGATAACAAACACCGTGACACGAGATTTTTATAATATTAGATAGATTAGATTATAGTGTCACGCTGCTAGGCAATGGCGTCTTTTACCCTCCAATTCTTTAAAACTATTTTTTTATTATATAAACTGTACATTTTCGCCTTTTTATAACCATTGAAATTATGAGTAGGTATGAAAATTAGGAAGTTTATAGATAACAAGGATTCCGGAATATTATGATAAGATATGAACTGCAGGCACCACCTTAAATGTTTATTGAACCCTTAGCGATTTGTGCAATTATTTGTACTGTAACACGCAACCGCAGTGTCAGTGACATTCACACGACTTTTACCGTCGGGGTGAACGGCATAATTGTCGTTTGTAGAAAGTGATGCAAGCGCGGTTGTGTTGACACGGTCAAAATTAAACAAGTTTAACAAAACACATTTAAACGTTCAATTGAAACTACACAAGATGAAATTTTAAACATAGTACAAAATTGAATTCTGCTAGACTGTATAATTATTATTATTTATTATTATTTATTTATTCTCAGACAACATAGATCCATTTTTTTGTTAGTAAAAGCTTACAAGCTAAGTTAGTTCAACTAAAATTTATAATCGAAAATTCATAATCCATAATATGTGTCAAACTTTGAATTTAAATAAGAAATAAAACTTAAAAGCATAACTAAAATTGAATTAGAATAAAAATGAAATGTCCAAATTAAAAATAACAATTAAAATTTAAAAACAAAACTAAAATCGAATAAGAATTATTTACTTAAATTAAATGTCCAGATTAATTTTTTTATATTATAAGCAGACAAATACAGTTAGAATAATTATGTAATTACAAATAATGTCAACTAAAATATAAAAAATGACAAAAATAAAATTTTCTGAATTAAAATTACTTTAAAATAAAACAACAGACAGTGGGGGGGACCAAATTTTAACACACACTACAATACCCATTCAAAAACATTTGTTACCAAGCTTTTTTAATAACATGTGCTTTGGTCCAGTGATGCAATATCGGACACGACACATCCTCCGATATTGTACGTAGAAGGCTGTTACTGCTGCCCCTCATCCTATCCATGGCTGATGATATTCGTTTGCGTATCACAGCTCCAAAACTATCTACGCGCGCCTCAGCAAACATACCGTAAACGTATAATGAATTAGCTCAATTATTAAAATTTGGGATGTTCATAATTGTTGAAATGGGTCATTCTACTTTTCGTTGACCAGTAATTTTTTGTAATGTGCTCTTCAAATATTTTTTTTACAAAAACTGTAAAGTGCTCGGTTTTATCATTACAAATTTAAATAGGGGCATAATTAAGCTTATATTTAAAATTATCACTATTAATAAAAAGTAATCTTTATTATCTATAAAGTAGGTAACGCAGTGGACATGCATGTCCCCGCCATTTGTATGAAAATTGGTGTATTCTCCGCTGAATTACCAATTTTTTTTACAAAATTGCTTTAAATTTAAAGTTTTTTTGCTTTTAAAGATTAAATTTAGTTATTTCAGTTTTTATATAAGTTATTTATACTTCAATAAAATTACCAGGGATGCCTTATATTTCACAAAAGATTAATGGTTACTTAAAAGTAGAATGGCCCATTAAATCAACACTCAATCTATGGACACCTCAAATTAAATAAGACTAATTAAAACAACTTAGTTACCTAATGCATAATATTGTTCAGCATAGCAAAAATGCTAAAATTAATTTGATGATATCGAATCACATTTTAAAACTAAAATTGTGCAATGATAATTTTTTTTTGTGTATTTTTAATATATTTTTAAATCACTCTTTTTTACCGTAAGGTACTTGGGTAAATATTTTTACATACAAAATTCGTTCGCATTGTTAGGTAGTAATAAATTAGGTAAAAGTCCCAATAAACATAACATTTTATCATAAACCTAACCATTCGCCGTAAACTAGCAAACAACTAGTCCTAGGTATCCTTTCCAGACACAATTGCAAAACAGACCTTTCAAAAAGCCCTACTGGCTCGCTTGTCACGGCCGCCCGCCGTTGCGCAAGGCACCGGAATAGCAGGCCCTAAGGCGTTTTGGTACAGTGAACTAAGACCAATTACTTCACGACCTGAGACCATAGAATTATTTCCATGGTACCTATTTACCTACCCTGTACAACTTTGTTTTTTATTTATTTATTTTATTTTATAGTTTTTTCTAGATTGTTCAAAGAGTAACGCTACAAAAACGTGACGTCAACATAACAATCATCATCAGAACAATATGTTTACCTAATCTATTTTATAGTTGTTTGAAACTTTTATGTTGCCTTTAAAAGAGCAATTTTTGTGTATTTATTTCGAGGATCTCACACGCGGCTCTATCTATGTTGACGAAATTTACTATATGGGGGTTATCGGGGACAAAAATCAATCTAGCTATCGAGTTTTAGCCCGAGAGAAGCTCCTTCACTCAGGTACCTACTAAACTTTATAGAGTACTTACCTACTCAGTAGTGTCAGCCTACTCTTTCGCGAAATTAAAAGTCACAATGCAAATCAGTTACAAAATCCATCCGAGTAACTGCATCCTCATAAATTAATATTCAACGTTTAATATAAAAGTTTGCGTTGAGAACAGAAAAACTTTATGGTAGGTAAGTATTTTATTACTTGCCGGGAAACTTTTAATTTTCTTAGTTATTACTTCAGACTTAAGGATCTTGATTAAAATAATGAATTTTTGCTGTTTACTTACAATATTTTTTTATTCGAAACTTTGTACCGAGACCAGGTTGAAGTGCCTTGGATCCGAAGACACGATGTTTTATAAGTTTCTTAAGAGTATAAAGAAAATCTAATAAAGATTTTTCTTTGTACAAGATTTTTCGGACGAACTTTTATGTTGGGAAAAGTTAAGCGTGATTCAATTTAAATCCTTCGTGAATCTAGGTAGCATCGTGAACCGCAGAAGAATCACAGTTACTGACAAAACTCGGAGACTTGCCAAACTTAAGTGGCAGCAGGCCACATTGCTGGTAGAATCGACGGCCAATGGGACAGTAATGGTACGTGTCCACCTAATCAGTTGTCGGCCGAAGTTGTTCAGGCGTCGTCGTCTGAACTCGGCCAATCGAACGAAACGTACAGTCAAGCAAATTTGATTTCTAGGCCACTATAAAGAACCTCGTCGCATTAACCACACTAGATAATTACAACGTCGGTGCGGATCAAAGGATTATCAACTTTCCAATCACAAAATGCAATAAACGTAAAGAGTTTTATAATCGTTTTCGTTAGTGACAATTTAAGTAATTAATATACAAGCAAACTCCTTTCCTATTGATTATCGTTGACACATGTTCACAAAGATCAAGATGTCATCATGACAAACATCACGCAATAATTGCTGTCGAAGAAATCGATTCATTATGACATGGTTCAATAGTGGTCTAAATAGGAATCAAATTGGTTGACTTTACATATGTAAAGGAACGAGAGCGCCTACATTGCTACCGTGTTGTATGCGTCCCGTAGCAGTGTAGGCGCTCTTGATTCTTTACATACGTTTGATTCGATCGGCCGAGTACGGACGACGACGCCCGAACATACTTCGGCCGACAACGGATTAGGTGGACACGTACCGTAACGTAAGGTTCTAGAGTGCCAGCCGTGAACCGGAAGACCTGGCGTGAGAAGGTGAGACGGACCGACGATCTGGCAAAGAGCTCAAGAACTACTTAGATGCAGTCAACGCAGGAACGATTGTTGTGGAAGTCCCTGGGGGAAGCTATTGTACAGCACTGAACGTCTTTTGGATGATAATGATGAATCTAGGTTCATTTTAAAAATAGACTTAGTACATGTTTCGTTAATTCTGATATTTTATGTGACAGATATTTGTCATTCCGTCTTTGTTTTATTCGAAAGTATCATGCCATTTTTGTACTGTATAAAACTTTTACTAGTATGTTTACTTATAAATTATATAACATCTTTATGATCAGCTTTTTAACTCTATTTTCTTTTTCGCTAAGATGGTATCGGTGGTAGATTAGTTTGCCTCTAATCTACTTTCACACACGAGTTATCCTCAAATTCTGCCAGTCCAATTAGACCAAAGAATTAGACCCACTTGTAATCAGATTGTCTTTATATTTGGTACGGTTAAGTAGGATGACAACGCAAGAACAGTCCGCAAAACAGCTTGTTCAAATTTTAATAAAAACTTAAATACATTGGCTTGTGGCACAGAAATAAATAAGCAATCATCACAAACAAGAATCCCGTCCATGGCGTCCGTGTATCTCAGTATTCAGGTAATGTCCCATTTGCCGGCGTCAGACAATAAATATTAATAAATCCCGATCCCTCCAAGATCCTTCAAAAAAACACTCGCTTTGCCCCCGTTAATGAAAACAGCATCCAAGATCAAACAAACGGCCGAATCACTCACTCATAACTCAATAAAAGACTCCGGCTCACAAAAAAAACTCCTCGGCTAGGTGAGAATTTGTAAAATTACTCCTGAATACCAATTTTGTAGCGACGCCAAGTTTCAAACAATTTCCACTTTGAACAGCTTGATCAAAGAAATGGAACTAAAAAACAGGCCTTCTGGTACGAAAATGAGAGTCAATTTAACCAACAGTAATTCGCCTTTGAGGGGCTCTGGGGGTCCCGAGAAAGGAAAATTGCAAAAGTTAGTGCTCCCTTATGAGAGGCCGAGTTATTGCTACTAGATATTTTAAGGTCGCAATCCGCAAGGCGCATAGGGAGACTCATTAATGTTCGCGCTGTTTTAGTTTGCCAATTAAGTAGGTTATAATATAATTTATTGAATCAGGCGTTACTTTGCGGAGGGCCAAATCAATGAACTGAAACAATTATGGTAAAACCGGGAAAGTTGCCCCACTTTTTTAAATCACTCCCTCCATATCTCATAGTAGTAAAAAAAGTAAGACTTTGTGTTTTCATCGACCAATTTATAAAAAGTAAAAAACATTTTCTTGAATATTTTCAGAGTATTAGTGATTTTAGCAGACCTCTTAATTTTGAGATATCTATCCCACTTATGGGATAGTTGCCTGATCCGTATCTATGCCGTGTAGGATAGATGCCCTCCCCCCAAACGGGACAACTGTCCCCTAAAAACTTTGATCACAGTTTGTTATCTGTGTGTTATGAGTGTATACTCAGATTTTTTTTAATTTGCAGATTTTTTTGTCCCCTAATATATATTAAATTGTGGTTGTCAAATTGTTCCGTGCATTGGTCGATATTCAAAGTATACAGCGTCAAAGAGGTGACTACATTTTGAATCAATAATTCTGATGACATACCTTTACAAGCGTGTCCAAACAAACCCATGATTAAGTTTAATATACCTTGTACGTATATTAGTCAAATTAATTTTCTAGATTAGTTTCTATTGTTTTTTTTGTTACAGAATCTCGAATTGGATCGAAACATGTCGGGGATACATCAAAAATACACGAGTGTACATAGTACATCCAAAATTACGCCTAATATATACGCCTCTTGAAATAAGTACTTATTCTTGAATGTAAGCAAAGCTCAGTGCGCTCCCGTCCTGAACGCTATAACTTCAGTTTATACGCCAATTATAATGAAAACTTTACTGATTGCGAATTATGAACGGCTCTTTGAAAGTTTTTTAAATTATTATGCTACTCGCCCTTTCACACAATAGTGGATACAATATTAAATTTAAAAGTAAGTTTCCGAATTCGAGCTGAATTATTTTATTAAAAAGTTTTTTATTTCCAATCTTACTAGTATTATAAACGCAAAAGTTTGTACGGATGGATGTATTGATGTTAGTTGCTCTTGCACGCTAAAACGGTTTGACGGATTTTGATGAAATTTTGCACACAGTTTATAACTGGATTAACATGCTGATACTTTTATCCCGAAAAATTGCATAGTTCCTCCGGGATATCAATAAACGAACTCTTTGCAGACGGAGTTGCGGGCAACAGCTAGAAAGTTTTACTTTTTTTTGCTCCGGTTTTTCTACCGAAAACTTTCGCACTTCGCCACTAGGCCTAATGACATGTTCGAAGACCACTGCACTAAATTGTTTCACCACTAGCCCCTTGCCAATTAATCCATTTACATACGAATATTGTCGCAAGTATTATGTACCACCTCTTGGTTATTATAAGTTAAACCTTGTGTCTTCTACGCGAAGACAAAGTTTGAATGCACTTAAAATGTAACATAGGTCTTTATTACTATGGCACTGCGATATTTGTCCTACAGCTGCCTAAGATTGCAGAAGCAAGATAGATGTGGCAAATGTAAATTTAATAGAAAAGGTTATGCTCTACAATTTTTTAATTCTGTTACAGTCACTATAGGGCATGTACTATTGATAACTGGAACTGCCAAGATGCACAAAAATATCTCTACACTTTTAGGGATTTAAAGCATAGATTTCTCAGATTATATCGATCCAGAAATGTAGTATAAATGATTTTTCTTATTCTAAAATTTCATTTTGATAATTTCGCCAGTGCAACAGACCCTAATGATCCTAAAAGTTTTTCATTTTTCATAACAAATAACGTCATAAAAATTTACAATGAGTCACTAGCTCGTTCTAAAGCCTTGTTATCCTGTAGTTCGAAATCATTCATATTTTTTTTTTTGAAACAAAAGCAAAGTTAAAATTGGCGATTAGACCTCAGATTTTTATAACGTTTTTTTTCATGGGCTCAAAAATCTATCTCATGACTCCGGCGCATTTGCCATACCCACACTATATATCAATATCACACAACAGAGAGCTCCTCTAATATTAACGACCGCTTTAGCCTAGTTGGTAGTACCCTGCCTACGAAGCAAGAGGTCCTGGGTTCAAATCCCGGTAAGGGCATTTATTTGTGTGATGAGCAAATATTTTGTTCCTGAGTTATGGATATTTTCTATGTATTTAAGTATTTATTTATCTATATAAGTATGTTTATCGTCGTCTAGTACCCATAGTACAAGCTTTGCTTAGTTTGGGACTAGGTCGATTTGTGTAAGATTGTCCCCTAATATTTATTTATTTATTATTTATTCTCTTCTGACATCTTGGTTCTATGACTGCAGCTAACAGGCAAGGCAGACTAACATACATGTTATTGGTGCAGTCCGCCGGCCCAATATTTGCTCAACCCTCTCGTCAGGGTTCGATTGGAATAGGTTTTATTTCGAGAAAACATTTTTGCCTCAATGATTCGAATCCCAATTTACTTGTATGAATCTATATGACATTATTTCGTTTTTTTAGCTGAAATGAATCTGAAGATTTTTCACAGAGTTTTTTATACTTATAAAATTACCGAAAACTATGAAATTAACTATTTTTATACGTTAGCGGGTTTTAATGACACACGGTTAATTATGGTAGGTATATATTTAAATTAAATACGTTCTGTGTTTACTATAAAATTAACAAGTCAAATTAATTTAAAAATAAATCAAGTTTTGGTATAAAGATATTTTAATGCAAGCTTCTTTGCTCACTGTACTGGCATTACATATGTCCATACAAAATTTCAAGTTACTGAAAGTGGGTAAAATTTGATTTGCAAGATTTAAACGCAATTTATATACTTATCTACTTACATTTTAGGTACAACAAAAACATGTAAAAAGGTATTTTTAAAAAGTACTAAAAAACATATAAGCTTCGACAAAAATGGCTAATAAATGGCTATAAAGCCATTCCCCCAACTGGGTCGGTAACAAAGCAAACTGCTCAAAAAAATGGGCTACAAAAAAGTATTTCATTTCGGTAGTGCTTACCGTGATCAACTAAAACCTATGAAAAAAACGAAAACACGTTGCCAGTTGACGACAGGCAAAGCGAAAAAGTAGCGACATCGATCGTGGAGGAAAAAAAACACATTTCTATTCCTCTCGTTAGTTCTACGTACCTGTAAATACGCGGCATCCGATACAAGCCCACAGAGTAGCGCCCCCGTCAACGCCCGCAGAACCGCCTTGCCCATTTCGCCGCACATTATGCCTATCGTATCACTGTATAGCGCCGCTGCCGCAAAGAGACTGGCTGTGCGCGTGCACCGAACTGGCGAGTTAATTTTCGCAAGTGGTAGGAGGTGAACTTTTTTAATGAACTAGTTGTAGTATGGAGACCAAAAAGTTGGAACACGTTCAATGGTAGTTAGCCATACGTAACAATTGACTGGAAATAAATCCATTGTGACACTAAAAGGAACCATACAATAAAATTGGGATCCCTTGGTTTCCCGTTTATGTCAAATCAACGTTTAAATACCTAATTTATTGAATCAGGAGTTACTTTGCGGAGGTCCATATCAATGAACTGAAACAAATACTTTGCTCACCCGCGACCTTAAGCTTAAAAGAATAGAATATAATAGAATAGAATTTTTTAACACTCTTAGAAAAAAAAAGATACAATATTATTTTCTACATTGAAGCTATAACTAAGCGTGTTAAATGGATTAGGCTCAGCGTGTGCTGTGTGCATGCCAACGGAGGTGCGCACGCACACAGCGCTGGTTTTCAGTCCAACCCTTCACACTTTTTTTTCAGATCTGTGGGTAAGTTCGAGTACACTTTTATTTTAACCCATATATGCCCAGTGGGTCGTTTTTGTCCCAAAAAATAGGTATCAGTTAACGCCCGAGTTTGCAAAGTAAAATGCTCATTTGCGACGTCTAACGCCATTTATAAGATAGAACTAAGTACCTTTTTCTAAAATAAATAGATAATTTACGTTGGTCGGTAATTTTGCGATTTTTGTTGTCATTGCAAGTTAGGACTTGTTTTCTGATGGCAAAAAAGTGCATCTTTCCTGAGAAAAATGTTAGTAATATTTTTTTCTTCGCAAGTATTCCTGTTATATTGCTATGATTATAAAGATAAATAGTTAACCTATCATTAAGTATAGAAATGTCCTTTAATATAATTGTGTTTGGCAAAGAGATAGTCATCATAACTTTGGCGGGTCACTAACGACCCTGTGGGCAGAAGTATATTTACTTGCTATTTATTTTTTACAACGATTGATATAGCTTAGGCTTTAAGGTCGCGGGTGAGCAAAGTGATTGTTTCAGTTCATATCAACGTTTGTCATGAAGTATTATAGAAGCGTACTGTTATCAGGATTTTTATAATGCCATTTTATACAGGGTGTTACAAAATAACCCCTAAAGCCTGAAACCCCATGAACAGTAAATAAAACTGTAACTTTTCGCGCTGTTCTTTTTTTTCTATACAAAAAATTTTTTTTTTATTAAGCCTATTTTTGTGTCCCACTGCTGGGCAAAGGTCTCTCCTCTCTTGCTCCACTCCTGCCTATCAAGGGCGATCTCCCGCCATCCCAAAACAAATATATACTAATTTAATTCTTTACTGGAGTACTTCCATACCCTTCAGTTATTACGGGTAATTTTGTAACATCCTGTAGAATGCAGTAGGTTAGGTTAGTTTAAAAATAATTGTGAAGAAAATATTGTTTCAGAAATAAATCACTTTTAGTCATAAAGAAAATTATGGAAAATTATGGCATATCAATTTATGGAAAACCCTGAGGGGAAACCATAGACACCACATAGGTACAAGACACCACATACATGTATAATTGCATAGGTAATTTTAGTCTCACAACGGAAAACTTTCATTCTAATTTTGAGTGTCATTGGACGTTATTCTTAGAGACTTTAAACAAAATAGTAGATTAAGTGAAATGAATATTGCTTATTAGCCTTTATGAGCTAGATTGTATTTAAAAAAAAATAATAAAAAATAAAAAAATTGTTAAGGTTTCCATCTTTTTGAACTCTATCCAGGAGCTTCAATTAAATTTGGTTATGGTAGGACATGAATTGTAAATGTATTTTTACTAGCTTTCATTTGATTGCAATTTTCAAACTTGATATGAATATACACCGTGAAATTTTAGCGGTTGTTTTCCCGAAACGAGGTGATTTAGTATCGATTGTACAATCGATTTATAATTACTATTTTGACTAGAGTCAAAAATCCAATTGTGAAAAACGAAAGTCGAAAATGACCGCAAACCAATAGTAACGCTTCGTTGGTACCTAACCTATCATACGATCGTACGCTATTTGTACCAACGAAGCGTTACTATTGGTTTGCGGTCATTTTCGACTTTCGTTTTTCACAATTGGATTTTTGACTCTAGTCAAAATAGTAATTATAAATCGATTATACAATCGATACTAAATCACCTCGTTTCGGGAAAACAACCACTAAAATTTCACGGTGTATATTTTGTAAGACAATTGGAATACAGTCAACAAAAGTAGAGCCAGCCAAGAAACTTGTATCAGTACATTGTTTGCATCCATTATTTTCTTGTCAACTACAATTACGACTGACGTAGAATATTTTACCCAAGCAAAGAACTAAATTCATAAAAAAAGTTTTTAGACTATTTTTACTTTTGAAAATTGAGGTCGTAATAGTTCTATTAGAAACCTTGCACCACACTTACATTCTAACTCAACATTCTAACTTTTCCTGTGGCTTAATTTCGAACCAAAATAAAGGTCCTTTCTATTTCAATCACATATCATCACCTATTTAAAAAAAATGGAAAGTGTCATCGACCCCGTAAGGTCAGCTCCAATGAAGCAGTAACATGTAAGCCTCCATTAGACGCTTGCGCAATACCGGTCGTGATCGCCGGTTGGCGAAACATCCCGACGATAACCGAGCGCCGGCGGAGTTTCGCGAAGTAAAGTGAGGACCTTTATTAACTATCGGATATTGTAGGATAAGGAAATTCTCGGTAGGACATTGTGCAAGATCCGTCCGGGTTGCTATCACCGTCTTACTTTCTAATCCTGCCGACAAGCAGCAGAAGATTTTGTACCCACTGGCACGTGAGGTAATGAAAATAAAAAATAAATTATGTGGGATAATATTAAAAATTTCGCACTTCAAGACAACAAGGACTTAGAACGAGCAAACGCATTCTAAATTGTTTAGACGTTATCTGTTATAAAAATACTTTTACTAGACTTAGACTTTAGGATTAAAAAATGGCAACGTTGCCTATCATTATGGTGTATTGCACTACAGAATTTTTCTAAATAATTTTTACGCACAATTAAATATCTCCCGAACTAATCCAAATCGAATTGACATTTGGCTTGAAAAAACCTGACGAATAGATGTCTTTAATCTGCTGAGTTACTTTTTGGCCACGGTGTTGTTGATGTAGGTGACGATGAATTTCAAACACCATAAATGTTACAAGCTTTTTATTAATTTACAATGTATGTATTATGTATGTATACAGATCAAATCTTGGAAGTCGAATTTGACCCTCTTCCAGAGGTCGGATTCACTTGAAATTTGGTATACTTAAAATTTGGATGACAATGCAAGTACAGTCAACAAAAAGTCCAGTCGGCGAAAAAGCTTGTATTAAAAATACTACTACTACCTACTACTACTTAAATTACTGACGAAAACATACCAACACTCAAATCCTAATTATTTTTTAACTTCTATGAATTCCAAGATACATACAAAGCGGACCCTGACCTTGACTTTTGAACTTTTATTTTCCTGTTCTTGCAGCAAATTCAAGAACCTTAATGAAATTAATTAAATCTTTAAAATAAACCCGAGCTTTTATCTTAAAACAGCAAGATAGCGTTACTAAGCTACTCCTCTAAGGAGGAAATAAAACGTGGATAAACTGGGAAGCACTGAGCTAAGTAAACTGCAATCCATCCCTTTATCTCAACCCTATAAAGTTTTAGTATTTGATACAAGGTAAGCAATAAGCGAAGTGACAAAATTGTCATCTCACAGACCTCTATTTTACCATGCTGACAGGAGCGACAATATGCTGATCAAAAACGATAGGACCGCAAATTAAAATCAAGTACGATGGGCTGCAAAAGTGCATGGACATCTCGGGGCGATAATCGCGTGAGCAGTGTTTGATCGTTTGATGTTAATAACATACCCGCGCGCGCGAGCGCGCTCACGCGATTATCGCCCCGAAATGTCCATGCACTTTTGCAGCCCACCGTACTTAATGGATTTTATTCACCTCAAAGTCATAATAATAAAGAGATAGAAAATTAAGCTACGCATCGATGGATGACACAAAAGAATTAAAAGAGGGAGTGAAAAAAAATACAAACTAAATTGAATTTTTAATAGTGCTTTCCTGAAAAAACTAGATTTTTCGGAATTTTCAGATGTCACCAGTCGCTCAAAAAATTTTCATTTGACATGTCACAGACAATGGTCACGCTGGTGCAATAAGGCTCAGGTGGGTAATTCTATAACTAGCGTTTGAACCACTATCAGCTTTCTGTCGCATATCTACAGGGTGTACCGGAAATCGACGATATAATTACATTTGAAATTTACCATGAGCTTTACCGTGAAGGAAAATATTGTGAGGAAAACTCACACTCGCGAAGAGATCCAAGAGTGGGTGTAATTCCCAATCTGCACTGGGCCCGTGAAGGAACTACGGCCAAAGCCCTCTCATTCTGAGAGGAAGCCTGTGTCGTGCAGTGGGGCGTATACAGACTGGGATGATGATTACCTAGTAAAAAGGCTTCTTGCACAAGACTGTACTTCCGGAAATTTTCTTAGGCGCAATACTCGTAATTACTCTGTATTGCAAAATTTCGTCCGTACCCGTCTGTTTCTTTTAATCATAATCAGGAACAACACGCGAACATATGTAATCGTAGTTGAATCATACAATTATGAATTAACAACTATGTGCACTATGCTATAAGGTAAACGTACCAAAGCTCGACACCTCAACGCCCATCCCACCTAAGATGACACCCATCTAGGGTTGCCATCTCTAAAATTCGGCAACCAGCACAAAAAGCGTACGATCCCCGGATTTGGGAGCTGAGAAACCGGACACGTCATTGTTTTTTGTTTGTTTTATTTTAATCTGTACTACTACTAGCGGAACTACAATCTAACTACTATAATTCAAACCCGGACTACAAATGGAACCCCGCCCGGACGTTCCCCGGATGCTCTCTAAACTAGGACAAATCCGGAGAAACCCGGACGGATGGCAACCTTACACCCGTCTATCACCTTTCTTACTATGATATAAGATTGAAGGTGCCATGTTTTGGGTTAGTGTCGAGCATAGGGGCGTTTACCTAATTGTATGTCTGAGAAATGGCAAGTATGTTCCATCATCCCATACGTTGGGCACAGGCCTTTTCTCAGAATGAGAAAGCTTGTGCCGTAGCTCCCACGCGGGCCCAGTGCGGATTGAGAACTTCACACACACCATTGAATTTCTTCGCAGATGTGTATGCAGGTTTCCTCACAATGGTTTCCTTTACCGTAAAGCTCATGGTAAATTTCAAATGTAATTTCGTACATAAATTCCGAAAAACTAAGAGGTGTGAGCCGCGATTTGAAATCACGACCCTCTGCTTGAGAGGCCATAGGTCAAAATACTAGGCCACCATGGCTTATCAGTTAGTCAAATAAAAGCTTGCAAATAACAGAGTAACGTATCAGTAACAGCAATAAATAGTTAACTTGCACACAGTGTAACCATCACGTAACAGTTACCGTTGCTAACTACCATAACGTCCATAACGCTTTCAGTTTTCAAGGCCAGTTAAGTTCACTCGTACGTTCAGAATTGTTTGTATTGTTACGTTGGCTGTATAAATGTAAAACAGGTGTCCAAAACTCAACGATATGCTGGTATAGTATAAATCTTCCCAGGTGAATTTTTTGCTTCGAGCCATTACATTAAATTTGAACCTTAATACTATGACGATACCGTTTGTTTTGAAAGATAAGGGCTCGAAGCGAAAAATTCACCTGAGACGATTTATACTATACCAGGCGATAGGTCCAGTTTATACTAGTACTGGAAAAAAATAACAGAAATCCATGTCACAATGTAGATCATTGTTATCAACATTGTAGATCTGTTTGAAATAGTACATTACTGCAGAGACCAGTAAGTAAGCCATCCTGGACGAGTAGAAGTTTGATGGCCGAACCGCTAGGTGAGGCCAGCAATGATACGAGTCCAGGATGGTGATTACTGGGCGAAGCTTGTATAGTGCTTTTCTCAAAAATGAAAATAGTTGATAAAAATAAAATAAAAGTACACATTGAAAAAATAAAGAAAATCTACGACCCGCCATTAGCTACTCACTCGCTAACCTATGTCTGTCTATCTATGGTATGATTGTTTTTTTTTAATGGTACCGGGCGGCGATGTTTAGATATCTTAGTGTTGCCGGATAATCGATTATTAATTAATCGATTATTTTTCCCCTAAATAATCTAGATGTCGATTATCCAATCGATGTATCGATTAAATCGATTATCTCGATATAATCGATACTAAGATTCATACAATTATATCGATTTTATCTACATAATCGATTTACTCGATTAAATTGTAAAATATTAACAATCGATATAATCGATTATCGATTATATCGTGTATTTGACCCATTATAATCGATTATAATCGATTAATTGTATGAATCTTAGTATCGATTATATCGATATAATCGATTTAATCGATACATCGATTGGATAATCGATATTTAGATTATTTGTGCGCCGCAATTATAATCGACGATTAATGGATTCACCAACAATTGTCCGGCAACACTAAGATATCTGCCAACTTAAAATTACAAACGTCATCATTTTAATAATAATTTTCTTAATTTTGAAACATTTGAAACACGAAAATTGTAATTACAACAACATAAATTAGTGAAAAATGTTCCAGTTATTTAATCAGAGAACTATCAAATTTGCATACATCCTCTTAAGTGTGAACTTTTTTATTAATAGTTTACGTTTTTCACTGACGTAGAAGCACGGGTCGGGTTCCAAATTTGAACACTTGATATGTAATGGAATTTCATACTTACTTCCTGGTCGCTAGCAGCTAGTCTCCAGGATGCGTTACTTTCTACTACGTTTTTGATGACGTAATGGCAACATTTCATACCATTTTTGAGAAAAAACTATTTACGACCTTGTTGAGTTTCTTGCCGGAGTCTCACAACAGGGTTTTTCCGAACCGGTAGTAGATTCTTCAACATTCGTAATGTGCATCTTAAAATCTAAATTTTTATAAAAATATTTTGATTTTAAAATTCGTCGCTTAAAACAATACCAAGCAAGTCACAGATTGGCCGTGTGATGTTTTATGCATTAATTTTATAGAATAGGTTATAAAACGTCAAATGGTCAGTTTCTGACTTGTGCGGTATTGTTAGCTAAGCGACAGTATTGTAGTAACAACAGAAAACTAGTCATTTAATTCCACTAAAGCAGAAGATATTTGAAAATGGCATCGCAATAAGATTCCTTTCCTGTACCTTCGTCAAAGCCCGGAGACCTTGAATTCTACTCACATACAAGATGCAGCAACCTTGTCGTCCTTTACTTTCTTTAGGTGTGCGAGTAAGACTGATGTAAGTAATGTGACTATTTTTTGGTACCTGATGTGATTTTGGACACAAAATAGTACATTACAGCAGAGGCCGGGACTTAAGGGGTTGCCGGCCGAGTATCTAAGTCGATACGAGGCCGTCAACCCCTGTTCCGGCCGAGGCTTTTATAGTGCTTTTCTCAAACATGCACCATCACCAGCATCATCATCATCGTCGTCGTCATCATGATGATGATGATGATGATGATGGTGGTGATGATAATGATGGTGGTGATGGTGATGATGATGATGATGATGATGGTGGTGGTGATGATGATGATGGCGATGATGATGATGGTGATGATGATGATGGTGATGGATGATGATGATGATGATGATGATGCTGGTGATGATGATGATGGTGATGATGATGATGGTGATGGTGATGATGATTATGACGATAACGACGATGATGATGATGATTATGACGATAACGATGATGATGATGATGATGATGATGGTGATGATGATGTTGATGGTGAAATATTTCTCAAGGCAGATCACCATTACCATCACCATCACCATCTTACCTTACCTTAAATAAGCTTAGTGGCAGAATGTCATAATGTACCAAAACGCAAATATTGCCTATAGTTTTTTTTTAAATGGCTAAATGCTATGATGCCATAGACCTATTTATAAACATCATGGTGCTGTGTGACATGAAACAATAGACGATCGCATTGCCGGCCTAGGCCTGCAACAGTGTATTTTGAGGCCTGTTTTAAGGAACACAACGTAAACATTACATAGCATGTTTGAGAAAAAGCATTTTATTTAATGTAAAAAGTTTATATACCACATTCAATCATCATCATCTCATTCTATATATGTCCCACTGCAGAGCACAGCCATCCTCTCAGAATGAGAGGGCTTGGGCTGTTGTTCCCACTCGGACCCAGTGCGGGTTGGGTGTAGCGGTAATTTGTTTTTCACCTCACTAGCTCGGAAAGCCCTTTTTGTTTGTTTGACATCTATTGAGAAAATCGCTTTTTATCCACAAGTGAAGAAAGAGTTTTGACATTTGAAGGCAGCTTAAGTGATATTTGACAGCTAACAAAACGTAAAACGATAAAAGTGCTGAATTTTTAACATCACAATTAATGAATTGCATCGAGTAAAAAACACTAAATACAGTCTTACAACTTTATTTTAATTCATAAATATCAGCATTCAACATTAACCTTCATTCTTGTTGTAAAAACGGATAAAATGTTCTGACAGACCAAGTAAGTCGATGTGCGAACAAAACGCATCCGAAATAATAAAAAAAAACTTAAGTCAAAACGGTATACAATTTAACAGTAATACAGTAATGTGCAATAAAGTTCAGTTTGGTTTATTCATTGATTGGAGATACGAGTTTTTTCAAAGTAGTGACGATATGTCGGTATTGGAATAGTTCCATAAAGACTGGATTTGCTTAGGCTATTTTGCATTATTTTTGATTTTACCAATATTTCTATAAGTACTTCAAAATTATTGTATTGACAAAGAGGTAAATAAATAATAATTGATAGTACAAACCCTTTTTCTTATTTTCCTCGCTGTAGTGAGGTGAAAAGTTTTGTGTTATACACGGGTGAAAAGTTATTTTACGTCTCGTGTGTTGAAGCACTCGCTATCGAAAGAATTCTATTTTTGAACCACTCGCTTCGCTCGTGGTCAATCATAGAATCCTTTCGATAGCTTGTGTTTCAAAATGAACACTCGCAGTTAAAATACAACTTTCCCCCCTTGTATAACAAATAACTATTAGAACTTGAGAAATATGTTGTCAATATTTTTGAAATATTTTCTACAAATTACAATTAGCAATAGCACGGAATCTCCAATTGAGTTTAATTTTTTATTCACAACTTGTTCAAAACAAATACACGTTCGTCTAGCGATTACGTGTCGCTATTTACAATTTTCTAAAAATGGGACATTTTCTGTTGTTTTTCGGGACACCAGGTCCGAGTACTTAAGAGCGGGACAGTCCTTGTTTAGGACGGGACGTATGGCGACGTTAGAATAGGTATTCTAGGTAGATGATTTCGTCAGACGATCTACTAAGTAATAATAATAAAACCGGTGTACCTATTGCGAAGTGCAAGTTTGCATATAGGTAGTAACCCTAGTGCAGGCACGCGTGTTACATAGGCATTTTGTAAAATAATCGTATTTCTAGTTCTTTGTACCTACTGAAAATTATTTGAATAAATTAATCTTATCTTATCTTATCTTATTGTTAGTAGAATTCTTGACGGGTCAGATGTTCATACGTCTACTTTTGAATTAAATACATAAATGGCGCACTGGCTCTAAGATGTCAGATTTTATTGAGGGTTTGATCGTTCGATTAGACTTTATGATCAACGTTTAGCATCAAGGTTTATTTCGTAAAATGTTAATGTGTATGTGGAATTTCCTAACGTCGTTTATTACTACGACACAATTACTATTTTAACAATTAACACAAAGTTTCATAGACAAAGCAAATTAACATAAATGGAATACTTATTTGAACACGGAAATCCGCAAAGTAACGCATTTTAATAAAACGCATTCGGATCGGACGTAGTGCGAATCCGCTCTAAGAAGGGATTTTCGTTATTCCAGCGGGATGGAGAGATACCCAATTAATTATTCTTCCACGGCACCAAAGCCGTGAGATAAAGCAAGTACTTCTATAAGGTAATTAAATATAATGCATAACATTCACGCATATAACATGCATGCATATTATTGCATATAACCAAGGATGATATAGACTGGATTGGCAGTCGCCATAGTACGGATCGGCCGCGGTTTTTGTAGTTTGATTATTAAATCTAGATGGCGCTGAAATATAGCCAGAGGCTTTGAAAGCATAACAATAAGACTACAGATGTTTCATATACTACAAATGTATTATTTTTCAAAAATATTGCATAATAATACATTTGTAGTAATATGAAACATCTGTAGTCATATTGTTTTGCCTTCAAAGCCTCTGGCTATATTTCAGCGCCATCTAGATTTAATAATCGAACTACAAAAACCGCGGCCGATCCGTACTATGGCGACTGCCAATCCAGTCTATATCATCCTTGATATAACATGTTTGATGCGGATGGCGCAGGACCGATCTGTTTGGCGAGCCTTGGAAGAGGCCTATGTTTAGCAGTAGACGTCTTTCGGCTGAAATGATGATAATGATATAACGTCCAACGACGTGGGATATCGCCCGACAGTACGCCAGTAGCTCGCCGTTCGATCCCACGCGGCGTCCACTAACTACTAAACTGGAACAACTCTGACCAAAGAGGGTTTAGCTAACACAATAACACGGATGTAGAATTGTAAGATGTATCAGTTTTAATCAAGAATTTATTAATCTTATCCAGAGATCGGGGGCCGTTTATAAAGTTCTGCCTTCTTCCTGCTTATTCCCCTAAATTCAAGTCTAGGGTGAATGAGCATTTACTAGGCAAGCGTGTTCCATCGTATGCCTCATCTTCGCTTTCTATCACGCGTGATTGTGGTCCAACGCAAGCCTATATTGTATAAAAAAGTCACAGACTTGGAGGAAGGTCTGGTAATTTTTGACGCGCGAGGCCGCGATTTTCATAGTAATAATTGATCAATCGAGCGCGAAGTCTCCCCTGTGTACATACATGGAAAAAGTTAAGGGTCTATAGCCAGAATTTTTAGTCAAGTCCACATCGGCGTGTGGGACGCCTGGCCAACTTTCAGTCCTTTAGGGGAAGTTGGGTAGTGAGTCAAGCAACCTTTGACGGGATAATTTGAACTGATTTAATTACTATTAATGCTATCTCATATACACGACTTAATCTCCAAACCACGTAGTTAATCTATAGTTGCTTATCGGAATCAATGCGCGTGAGATCGATAACGTTGCCTTCAAATCCCATCGGCACGATCCCGATAAGCTCATGCGCCGGCACAGGCCCATTCTTCTTCTCTTCTTCTTCTGAAAGTGCCACTCCATTACCGGAGGTTGGCCGTTAGCTCTGAAAACTTCTCCCTGTCTTGAGCCAACCGGAATAGTTGCTCTGCACTTCTGATTCTGGTCCACTCCCTAATGTTCCGCAGCCATGATTTCTCCCGCCTTCCAGAGCGCCGTTTACCCTGTATTTTGCCCATCAATATTAGTTGAAGCAGCTGATATCTGTCATGGCGCAACACACAGGCCCATAAATAAATCTTAAATTTGCTGACTCGGAGTCGCTAATTCTATATACACAGGAGAGACAACTATTGTTTCTGACGCTGTGTATGGTCCATTTAATAAACAGAGGGAATCCTCTATTGGGTCTTACAACACTTCTATAGATCCTTGATCCTTGCCTCGTCTATGTAACAGCGAGCAGAGTAAGTTCGGAAGGCAATTCGCGCTGTTTAATAGTTTATAACGCTATCGGCCGGATGTGCTGTGTCCGTAATAGGTGCCTGAACTTGGGATAAAGAAACTTATGGACTCCACATAAACTATGGAAACAGTAGAAACTAGTGCCTAGTAGTACATCGTATGGACGGGGTACTTTGACCCAGTGGCGGGGAACTTGGACCGATCAAAGATCGATGAAAACATGAACTAGTAGCAAATGTGAAAAAAATATAGTTTCATCGTCAAACTTGTTTTAAAGGCGCACTGCAGTTCCAATTTATCCCAGTTTACTGTACCTATGCTTCCAAACGCGGTCTCCACTCAAGAACTTCATATCATATTTTTAATTTCTAAATTTATATCTTAATCTTATTTTTTAATTTAATTCGTATTTGACATTGTAATTTTGTTTTCAGTTGACATTGTTTTGTATTTTGATTATTAATTATTATCCATTGTTTTATCTGTATACATCTGACGACCCTTTCGTGATTTTTTTATAATTACGTGACATGTCACAAACAACAATACACAATCACACGTGTAAACACAAACACATACATGCTTTTAAAATGTATGTATTTTTCAGAAGGCAATAAATTTATCTATCTATCTTTCCGTAAATATATCCATCTATCCAAAGGGTCTGACCTGAAAATTGCCCAGCTGGCGGAAACAAGGTCGCCCTAAACTAACTTGCCGTCGTTCTGTAGAACAAGAGATGGCTGTGTTAGGCTGCCTGTCCACAGGGTAGAGTGAGGTATCGTAGAGCAACATAAAAATATAAGAGTCTGCCAATAGAATTACATAAAATCTCCGTACCTCTTCAGTAGACTTAGGTATTTATTGTCTATTTATTCTGCGTTTCTCCTGTCTGCTGTTTCTGCCACCTATTTACATTAGTCTGTTCATATTTATAAATTTCTGAATAAATGGTTGTTTGGAAGAGATCGCTTTTTATTTAGCGATAAGACCGCCTATTGTCTGCCTTGTATTTTTTATTTTTGTAATGTCACTGTCAGTTCTAACATATGCTTCCGAAAAATGGCAGTAAACATGGTTAAGAAGCTCAAAGATCCTAAAGAAGGCTAGAGATCCATGGAGAGAGCCATGCTAGGGCTTAGTTTGAGAGACAGAGTGCGGAATGATTGCATCCGGAAACGCACCAAAGTTACAGACACCTTGAGACGCATTGCACGACTGAATGGAACTGGGCGTGGCATGTAGCACGCGGAGTGGATAACCCGCTGGGTTCCATAGAGTGCTGGTGTGGAGACTGCGGGCCATAAGAAGAAGTATAGGCAGACCCCAGATAAGATGGTCTGTTGACATAAAAAGTTACGCGGACCGTTCTGGCTCAGGAAGACTGAGAACAGGACGAAGTGGAGGAGATTAGGAGAGGGTTACATCCAGCAGTGGATAGAAAAAGCCTGAAAAAGAAGAAGAAGAGAGAATGTCACTTTGCCTTGGCTAAGTAGAGATTAGGTAGGAATTAACCTAAACTGCTCAGGACCTTAGTAATGACTAAGATAACTAACTTTTTTTTCATAATTTCACTTGGTATACCAAGTTAACCATAAAATATAACCGTGCTGTTTTCAGGATTTTTTGAAATTTCATTTTATAAAAAGCGGTTGGTTTGGCTTAGGTTAGTTTAATAAAAAAAAATGAAGAAAATAAAAAATACTTTATAACAAATGTAAATTATGGAAAACAATACATTATGTACGGCATGTAAAAGTCGGGCAAACGATAGAAAACCAATGAGGCTTTAGATTTAGTTCCCGAACGGGAGCTCTTTCAATAATTCGTACGTAATTTTTCTCAGAAAATTCGAACATTTTTGATAGAACGAAAGTTATAGTTCCTCCACGCACTAGTAGCAATGAATTACATTGAATGTTAGTTACTATGTAGCAACCTTTTTTTGGTAAACTTACTCAATTGAATAAAAACTAGCGTTAAGTTCCAATGCACTTTTTTACGCGCAACTAAATTATGCGTTTCTTATATTCAACTCATGCTTCATATTAATCGGCAATTACGTGTTCGAGTGTATTTCCAGTTCTTTAATTAACGCACAGTATTAATTACCATTCATATTCATGATCCTGTCATTTGGGAATCACTTTCGCGGTACTCACCAATTAGCTACAATACAGGCAATTGTTACCCAATTATGTATTATTTTAACGTCTAGGCAATTTATACTTAGTGATACTTATTCAGTATTTATATACAACTAGCTGATGCTCGTGGCTTCGCCCCCACTTAAGTAGATAGAAACGTGTTTTCCCGGCGAAATGAGATATTTTCGCGTGGAAAAAAGTAGCCTATGTCACTCTCCAGCTCTTTAACTACGACGTGAAAGAAGGATAAATAAATAAACAAACAATCATACTCTTAAATTTATAATATTAGTAAGGTATGGACTATCCTAAAATAGGTACAGTATAAAAAGAAACAAAGTGTAAATTTAAAAATAATAACAAAATAAATTTTGTTTAGTCAAGCTAATTATTTGTCTGAGGAAGCTGCCAGCTCTTCGGTCTCCTGTGACGTCGACTAACCTTTTTGCTATTTCTTTATAAAGCTTCTTAGCGCTAGGATCCAACGGACCAAGGGTCTCGACACCGAATGGGACAAAGTTGTACTAATTGGTGCCCAGACCTATGTATTTGTGTCCTTTCGCCTTTTCGGCCGCTTTATAAGTTTATGTAAATGTTATACGTAGATACAATTTTTGTACCGGCCACCAGACGTTAGAAATATATAATTTTGCACTCAACGTGCATGTATGCAAACGTGTATTGTAAAAATTGCGTGATTTTTAATCGGTAATGGGAGTTGAAAAATATTAATCCCAAGCCGAAATGGAATTTAACTGATAAGGTATCAAGTAATTAAGTCTCTTTTTAGATTTAAAAAAAATGTTATTGTTAAAACTTCCTCCAACCACCGAATGTGATCAATTGATCATCCAAAATTTGTTGAAGTTACGTTTAATTAATAATTGTTTTTTTTAACCTCCTGAGGTTCAATGTCCTATTATTAGGAACTAGCTTTTGCCCGCGACTCCGTCCGCGTAGAATTAGTAATTTGGGCAGCTTATTTTTTGTATCCAATTTGCTTTTTCATCAATTACGGCTCTCCTTAGTTCCTCGATATAAGAAAAATTACCTCCCCCCGCACCCCCCTCCCAACCCCCCACCAAACCCCCCCCCCCGCACACCCGCGTTCATATTCGCCACCGTACTCCCAAGTCAAGCGTGCCTATAGAAGTTTTACTTCAAAAACCCCCGATTTTGAAACATTCTTCCGCTCCGCTCCGCTGCTATTGGTGTTAGCGTGATGATATATAGCCTATAGCCTTCCTCGATAAATGTGCTATTTAACACTGAAAGAATTTTTCAGATCGGAGCAGTAGTTCCTGAGATTAGCGTGTTCAAACAAAAAAACCTGTTCGATAAATTCTTAAAATAGACGTATCATTCTTATTTGTGAACCGATTCAAATGAAACAAACACTAAATGTTAATCCAAGAAAAAACCAACATATCAGTGAAAACCGTATCCTTCTAGGTTAAGCCGTTTCTGAGATTAGCGCGCACAAACGCACAGACAAACAGACAAACAGACAATAATTCTAAAAATCATTATTTTGGGTTCTATTGCGCTAATAAATAGCCCTAGTGACAGTTTTTCTCAAATATCTTCAATGTACAGACACCGACTTGTTACAGATTTATTATATGTATAGATTATTCTAATGTGACATTGAACTCAACTCATTAGTGAAAAAGTTTAAATTTCATTGAACAAAATTTGACGTGGGTGGCAGGAGGATGTTTTTTTGCATCGGTAGCACAACTATTCAAGATTAGTTTTCAATAAAAAAAATGCAAAAAATAATTTATCCTGAATAACAAAACTCAATATCTTATTACGGGTATACAGTTTAAAAAAAAAATCAGAAAAATCGAAATTTCTCAAAAATGGTGGGACTTTTGTTAAGGTAATTTTTTATATTTGGTAGATGACCTGCCCATCTATCTCCCATTTGAGTTTGTCGTACTACTTACAGGGAACCCTGTATACACTACAACTACTTACTTTTAGAGATAATGCTTCTTACAAACGGTCCTTCGAAGGACTTGCACTTCTTGGGAAAGTGCACATCTCGGGTATGTTTATTTACTTTAAGCCATCGCAACCGAGTTGTATTTCCAGACAGAATCCCCCGTATACGTGCATGTACCGAGACCGGCTCCCTGCGGCATCACACGCAATTATCATTTTGCGGGAATTAATTAATTTCCATAATTCTGTACGAGACTGTAAAATTATTTACGTTTGACTATTTTAATTTGCTCTTGCTACAGCTTATATAATTAGACAGTGATTTCTTAGCGTTTCTTGATTATGAAATTGAAATAATCCATTTAAATAGTACGGGCGGGACAGGAGTGTCAGGAAGAACGTAGCCAAGTAGGTTTCTGTGAGATCTATATATCGCTAAGGTTGACTTTTCTGAGTGAAGTCATTAGTCACTGTTATCATATTATTGCAAGGGAAAATCGATCTCCTTGTATCATGACGTGCAAATGAACTTGAATGAAGGTAGGCCTACTCACACAATCCTAGCGCTTAGGATGCAGGAACCATTTGAATGCGAGCAAGGTAGGACCGATTCTTTGGACTGATAAAAGATAATGAAGATTATAAACATAATAGACCTCCCAGCCTATATACCTACGTCCCACTGCAGGGCACAGGCCTCCTCTCAGAATGAAAGGCCTCGGGCCGTAGTTACCACGTGGGCTCAGTGCGGATTAGGAACTTGCCACACACATTTGAATTACTTCGCAGGTTTCACGATGTTTTCCTTCATCATAAAAACACTTCACTGTTCACTGGGCTCGCGTGGGAACTACGGCCGAACCCCTCTCATTTTGAGAGGAGGCCTGTGCCCTGCAGTGGGCCGTATATAGGCTGAGATGATGAAAGTTCATGGTAAACTTCAAATGTAATTCAAATGTGATTGTAACTGAATGCAATTGGAAGGCGTTGTTATTGTGATGTGACCTAGTGGTTCCATCTATGATCCCTCAAGCAGAGGGTCGTGGGTTGCAGCCCGGGCTCGCAACTGAGTTTTTCGGAACATAAAGTGCTATAACAGAAATTTTCCTAAACGCACTGTCGTTTATCTACATTCTCAAGTGTACCTTCTGCCTGCCGTGATACACTACACGTACGTGCTTCAATAAAACACGTCTCGGCGCCTTATTGGGCCGCTGTACCCCGGGAATATGTAATGTATCGCGTATAATTGCACGCACTGCTTGTGTGTTTAGGCTGTGGGGTGACACGGGCGCTTTATTAACTTTAGGGAGGTTTTTAGGTATTTCTTATTTTTTAACCAGGTGTGGGTAAACCGTAAAGTTGTATTCATTGTCTCTGTGAATGTAATTTTAGTGGGAGTGTGAAATTCAGTTGTTTATCTTCTGAAGCATGATACAAAAGTTCGAGAACCTCTTCCTTCGGTTAGGGTTAATAATATTATTTAAAAGCAAAAAAGTTTTTCGGGTGCGCCGGCGGGATTCGAACCCACGTCTCAATTCAATCGTGGTTCAATTGGTAGAGCACCCGTTGGGGCGCATAACCGGGAGACGTGGGTTCGAATCCCGCCGGCGTACCCGAAAAACTTTTTCGCTTTTAAATAATCTTAGATTCGGTGAGCAGCCGTACTGCTAATAAAATAAATAATATTTGAATAAATAGATGTGGTACATCATTTCTTACGCATTTCCAATGTAATTTGGAACGTAGGAGTCGTAGCTTCTAATAGTTGCGATGGATGTTACCACACGCCACTGTTGGCGTATGTAAGCGATTAAGAATTTCGGGGGAGTCGGTTGGATGCGACGTGGTTCAATTGGTAGAACACCCGTTGGGGCGCATACCCGGGAGACGTGGGTTCGAATCCCGCCGGCGCACCCGAAAAACTTTTTCGCTTTTAAATAATCTTAGATTCGGTGAGCAGCCGTACTGCTAATAAAATAAATAATATTAGGGTTAATAATAACAAAAACAGCTGTCATTTTAAACATATTTTCAAAGACATATAAACTGTCTTTCTAGTATTTAAAATTACGAACAGCAGCGTGAACTAAAGTCACGGACGTTGCTCGAATAATCGCCAGACTTAAGTGGCAGTGGGCAGGGCACATCGCTCGTAGAATTGACGGCCGACGGGGACGAAAGGTTCTCGAGTGGCGTCCGCGGAAGACGCAGTGTAGGTAGGCCTCCAACAAGATGGAGCGATGACCTGGTTAAGGTTGCGGGAACGCGTTGGATGCGGATGGCGCAGGGCCAATCTGTTTGGCGAGCCTTGGGGGAGGCTTATGTTCAGCAGTGGACTTCTTTCGGCTGAAATTATGATGATGAGATACAGCAGAAATCGGCAAAAATTTGCATATACCGGAGTACTTTGACCCAACAAGAAATGTCAGATCCACTGTGTGGGTGGTTTTAACTGACTGCCCGCGTTTTTATTATGTTTTATGGGCCAAATTCATCCTTCATTAGGTTTTATATTGCCATATTGCCTATTTTATACATTATGCCATACCAATAATATGGCAATGTGCCATCATTTCAATGGTAACCCCTATGACCCCGACTTTACGTTATTTAAAATTACAATAGTTTTCTAAACAATGTTACAATAAGCTCTACTTGTATACATTAGCGTTAATTATAATGAAAATATCCAATAGCCTACATAGCAAGGATGGAGTATTAGACTTTTTTTTTAATTTTCCTTCTTTCTTTGTATTCTCTTATATGTCTGTATGGTACGCTTTTGGTCCGTACCAGTACATAACCATTTTGTTTGGTTGCAAATACTAAGTACAAAATAAAGAAAAAATAATAAACTGTTGAAATTTTGACTAGATCTCTTGAAAATATTGACGACCGCTTTAGCCTAGTTGGTAGTGACCCTGCCTACGAAGCAAGAGGTCCTGGGTTCGAATCCCGGTAAGGACATTAATTTGTGTGATGAGCACGAATATTTGTTCCTGAGTTATGGATGTTTTCTATGTATTTTAAGTATTTATTTATGTATATAAGTATGTTTATCGTCGTCTAGTACCCATAGTACAAGCTTTGCTTAGTTTGGGACTAGGTCGATTTGTGTAAGATTGTCCCCTAATATTTATTTATTTATTTATTTATATCCTCCTGAATCTTTTCCATCAGAGCATCTTCATTTGAAGCCAATTTTCGAAACAGCGTTATTTTTCTAATATTGTAGACATTAAAACTATTATCCACATTCCTTAGTTCTCTTTCCGATATGTCTGAATCTCAATACATTTATTATATAAATATTATACATTATATAAAGTGCAAATTATGGCGACGCATTATCGGAAGGGATAGAGTGCATTAGGGCGGTAAGTAAAGGAACTATGGACCGGGAGCCAGCATTCTAAAACAAGCATTAAAAAACTACTTTTATAAATAATACCCTTAGAAGTAAAAAAATACGGATAATCACATCAATGGTTTAGCTCGATGTTTCGGGCTAATCCGTAGCCCTTCTGCCCGGAGCCACACGACGCGGCAGCCGCCAAACGTGCTCTGCGCGCCACCGCTCTGCTCGCGCGGCTGCTCGACGCAACTGACAGCGACACACAACTACCCTCTTTTTCATCGTCATTTTACCCCACTTACCCTACCCTTACTCCCTTAGTACCCTTCGAACTCTAAATGAATACCGGTTACCCGTAACTCATGCAATGTCGTCGATCCAATCACGTTTATTGCTCCACGTAGCATAGCTATGGTGGAAACGGGTTCAACTAAGCTATGTTCTTCATATGTAAAGATGCGCAATCTGAATGCGTGCTATGGACCTTCCTTGAATGGCTACATACCTTAGCATTAGTGGGAACTGTAATAAATGGAGTCGTGCTGAAATTTTATCCATCGTCATTTTCATCATCATCATTTTAGCCGAAAGACGTCCACTGCTGAACATAGGCCAGGCTCGCCAAGATCGGCCCTACGCCATCCGCATTCAATGTGTAAATTTTATCCATCATTCGAATCAAATTAATGACCTCCACAACATGTGAAAGAAGAATACTTTGAAAACAAAGACTCCGACTTTATAACAAATGTTTCCAAAAAATACGAATACGATTAAAGTACATTCGAAGGCATAAATATTTATACAGCCATCGCATCAAATATATGCAAACACCAACCTTACGGTTAGCGGCATAGAGTTGTATAGATACTATTGTTTTTATTCTATTTTACTTGTTAATATTATCTTTCTGCACTAGAGAGAGAGAGAGAGAGAGAGAGAAAATAAATTTCAGACGTAATTCCGCATATAAATTCCAAAAAACTCAGGTGCGAGTTCAGGCTTCAACTTCACCCATGAGCCTTCGCTTGAGAGGCCGTAGGTCAAACCACTAGGCTACTACAACTTTTTGAAAAAAGTGAGTAAGATATTAACGTGAACAGAACCCAGCATAGGACAAAAAGATATTTTCGTGCCCAAAAGACTGCTCGATATTAAAACAAGTAAATAACCCTAAATTTGTGTAACAACTCCCGTGCCACAATTACAAGGTAGCATCTAATGCCACCATAACAGTTACGCGATAGTGCCACGCCGTCTTAATGGGCTATTATATTTTATACCGGATTCACACACTGCACTAGGCAGTTAACTAGCATTTGATTCGCATTCTCATAGGTATGCTCTTTGTTACAAGCAATGATTAACGAAAAATATCACACGAAAAATTTTACAAAAATAAATCCGTTTTTTTTCGCTCAACCAACTTGGCTCTAAAGTCATTATCCAGGGAGGAAACAGGGGACTACGATTGTATGGAGAAATAGTTTGGAATTCCTCGATGCTGTAAAAAATAAGATGGAATTAAGGATAATTAAATTAAGGCTACGTCGACTGCTAATAATTAAGAGCCATATCACACTAGCGATTTGCGAACGTAGGCGAGCGCGCAGCTTGTTCACCGCGAGCGCGCAGCGAGTTCGTCGTGCCTGTGGGGGATGATGTACAGTCAACCAATTTGATTCCTAGGCCACTAAAGAACCTTGTCATTAACTACTAGACAATTACAATTACAACGTCAGTGCGTGTCAAAGGATTACCAACGCTCCGAACACAGTTTGCAATAAACGTAAAGAGTTTATAAACGTTTTCGCTCCATGACATGAGAGGAAAAAGAAGTTTTGACACACGGCCAGTGACAATTCAAGTTATTAATACACAAGCAAACTACTTTCCTATTCAATGTCGTTGACACACGCTCTTTGCAAAGATCGAGTTTGTCATACACCCACCTATCCCCTGTCACCTGTACATCACCCAATAATCACTGTCGAAGAAGGTAAACAAATTGATTCATTTTGATATGGTTCTATAGTGGCCTAGGAATCAAATGGGTTGACTGTACAATCAACCAATTTGATTCCTAGTCCGCTATAGAACCATGTCTTAATGGAAAAATTTGTTTATCTTCTACTCTACGACAGTGATTATTGCGTAATTTACCTATGCCATGATGGCATTTCTATCTTTGCGAACATTTGTGTCAACGATAATTACTTAATAGGAAAGGAGTTTGCTTGTGTTTTAATAACTTTAATTGTCACTGTCCGTCTGTCAAAACCTCTTTTATTAGGGTTCCGTAGTCAACTAGGAACCCTTATAGTTTCGCCATGTCTGTCCGTCTGTCAGTCTGTCTGTCTGTCCGCGGCTAAGCTCAGAGATCGTTAGTACTAGAAAGCTGTAATTTGGCATGAATATACATATCAGTTACGTCAACAAAGTGGTAAAATAAAAAATAAAAAAATAATTTTTTTTAGGGTATCTCCCATAGACGTAAGGGGGGGTGATTTTTTTTTCTCGTCTAATCCTATAGTGTGGGGTATCGTTGGATAGGTCTTTTAAAACCATTGCGGAGTTGCTAACATGATTTTTCTATTCAGTGATTTGTTTGCGAAATATTCAACTTTAAAGTGAAAATTTTCATTAAAATCGAGCGTCCCCCCCTCTAAAATCTAAACTGTTAGGTGGAAAAATTTGAAAAAATTCAGAATGGTAGTAAATATATCAAATTTACTAGGAAAATTATAGCGGCTAAGATTGCTTGGAAATTATTTGTAGTTTAAGAGTAAATAGTAGCCTAAGGTATAAAACATACCTAAACTTGGATGATTCCGTACACATACGAAATCCTTAGAAAAATATTACTTGATTTTTTTGTAATGGCTACGGAACCCTACCTTGTGCGTGTCCGACACGCTCTTGGCCGGTTTTTTTCTCATGTCATGGAGCGAAAACGTTTATAAACTGTTTACGTTTATTGCATGCCGTGATTAGAAAGTTGGTAATCCTTTGACCCGCACTGACGTTGTAATCGTCTAGTAGTTAATACGACAAGGTTCTATAGTGGCCTAGGAGTCAAATTGGTTGACTGTACAAAAACTGAAGTGGGTAAAATAAATGTTAGCTGAGGTACGTGAGTGTGCTTCATGACGGCCCAGCCCTTTAGGCGCGGCGAACTCGCTGCGCGCTCGCCTCGCTATTAATACATTCGCAAAACGCCAGTGTGATACAGCTCTAAAAGACCCGTGTTTCTTACTTAACTAATCGCTTATTGCTGTTTCAAATTCATTTTCATTAACATCTGCATCCTCGCGTCCTCATCTCTAGCTTGCACTGGATTAGATTGCTTTAATTACTCCGCGCACTTGCAATTTTATTGCATTACAGTTAAACTGTAATTGAAAAGAACCGGGTTCTTGCATTAATTAATCTGTACTTTGTTCCTTTGTTACCTGGCTCCTTAACTTTATAAAATAAAATGAAAGTTTTAGTAGACTAAAGGAAAAATTAAAATTATTATAAATTCTATAGTCACCTCGTTACGCTTAAACCTCTGAACTCAACATCATCGTCAGCATCAGCCGAAAGACTCACTGCTGAACATAGGCCTCCCCATGGCTCGCCAAACAGATCGGTCCCGTGCCATCCGCATCCAACGCGACCCGGACCCGGAATAAGGACCCGGGCATATCCTAAAACTACGGCCAATAATACCGGAGGACGGGCAGCGCGTCCTCGATATCTTTCAGTATCCCACTGCAGTCGCCAACCCGCCTGCCAATCGTGGCGACTATAGCAATGACCCCCTAATAGTTAGTCCGACGTCTGAACTGATTTACATTAAATTTGGCATAGAGAATGGTTTGCAACCCTGTGAAGGATACACTATTTTTTATCCCGGGAAAAAGCAAGGTTTCTGCGGGATTGCGTTAAGCGAATTCTTCGCGGCTAATGCATACTCCATACTAAGTAATATTATAAATGTGAAAGTGCTTGCAAAGTGTTAAATTAAAGTATTTCAAAATTGACGAATCTGTTTATTCCGTGACTGTGCAACAGTGAAAAAAATACAAGGTAGGCAATACCTGGCCTTATCGCTTCAAAGCGATTTCTTCCAGTTAACCAGTTACTAAAAAGAAGGAATAGATTTTAGCAAGTGGAGCAATATGCAAGTGAGATCAATAACAAAACATGGTATAATGAATGACTATGAGGCTTTAGCGTCATTGCACAAATTCTAAATTAGAATATTGTAACAGTGAGATGCTCAAACTTTGATGTTGATTCTACCAGAATAGCGACCCCCCTGAATCGTTTATCCAAATAATGATCCTAATTGCATCTCAACTTGAAATTAACTAAACGTTGTTACTGTTAGCCAAGCTCCAAATTCAGATGAAGTAACTCGAAGCGCGCTTAAAATTCACGCAGTTGACTGAGTATCATACTAAACGTTCCCCTCGTGACTCGCCCAAAATTCCACTTAACACCCAAAATCCCACATTCAGAGACGGGCTGACAACGAAATATCGAATTCGATTTTTCACCACCCCCTCTGATTATACACAGAAACAGCCCCTATCGCGCGATCTCCGCCAGACGAAACGTGGTACATGTAATTTCTCTCCATTTTCTATGTTTTACATTCTTACCCTGTCTCACGGGACCGTTCCAACTGAAAGCCTGTTATTTCTACACTCTGTACTAAATTCACAGTTAGGAAATTGAATTTTTCGAATTCCGCTCCTTACGCCCTTCCCCATTATACGAAGATCCCCCGTGTTCTACGGCCTATGGGTATTCAGATGTGAAAGGGTAAGTGTGTGAGGTATCGGGGGTCTAGTTAGGTTGGCCGTGTTTCGTTTTGTTCGAGTCTGCGAGGTAAGAATAACCTAACGTGGTACGTTACGTTTGTTTTCAATATGGTGCTGGTGTATTACTATCGATAGTTCTGCGGGAAATAAGTATGGGATGAGCTGTTTAGACAGCCAAATGGAAAATGGTACAGCCGCGTAACGAAAAGTTTTTAAATATTTTAATTTAACACTTCGTAAATACGTGTTACCTTTCTGAATCTTAAAAATTCATATAAAACACCAGACATTTGCATAGAAAATTATGCTTAATTGTTTGACAACAGGGTTCAAATTTAGTCGAACCAATGTTCCTTGACTATGAATTAGTTTGGCCTGCCATTATACTCCGATAGTTAAACGACGCTTACATCAAAAAACGATTATTTATAATCACTTGCCTAACGCACTTATAATAACGTACAAATTAATTGATTTTGACGTCATATTTGAAAATCGCCATCGCATTCAATAAATAATTGCAAAGCATACATTATTATGAAAACCGTAGAAAAAATAATGAAGGATTATAAAACAAATTTACAAGCCCGATGTTTATTTACCTACGGCATTGCAAATATCTCTAATTGAAAACTTTAATTTAGTCATTGCAGCAGCAATTTCATTGTGAAAACGCAAGTCTGTAATTAAAGGTTCTCGTTCGGTTTGCAAACTTACTGCTTTGAGTTTGGGTTGTGTTTTGTGTGTTGCTTGCTGTTCAAAGTAATGTTTAATGAAAGGCTATGCTGTCACAAAATAGTCCCACTAATGACAGGCACTATTAAATTTTAAATACAATACTCGTCGTGCTTTTCGCGAAACACGCTGTTATAATCTAACTTCTAAATATACAAAATGAGTCATGCCATAACCTATTTTCCATTCATCCTTTTGTCAGTTTTCTAATACTCTATAGAAGTTTCTTACGTAAAAAAAAAACAAGAAAATCGCTGCCCAAGCCTTTTCATCCTGAGAGGAGGACTGCGCCCTGCAATAGGACGTATATAAGCCGAAGTGATGATGAGTCAGTCATACAGATCAATGATCCTTAATCACTCAATGAATGTCATTAGTGAACCAGTACTTCCCGGTTACCAGAAGAGCTGAAATTGGCTAAAACCTGTCTTGCAAGTTGTCGAATGCTTATGTAACAGTAAAGAAGAACGGTCAACAACAGTTTAATAAAACATGTAGCACAAGTTCCATGAAATACCACAACGAGCCAGATTTTAGCCAAAATTACTAGTTGTAGTAACCAAAGTTACAGTTACTGACATAGCTCGGTGAGTTGCCAAACCGTAGGTAAGGTGGTAGTAAGGTGGTGGTGGTGGTATACTCAAGTGGCAGTGGGCACGATCCATTGCTCGCAGAACCGACGGCACTAAGGTCTAGAGTGGCGGCCGCGAACCAGAAGACTTCAAGTGGGATGCCCCAAACAAGATGGACTGACGATTGACTCTCGATCGATTTTCTCACTGTGGTTAAAAACTGAAACTTAAATTTCAAAGAGGCATTTTATCCCAATTTAAATTGACACAGAAATAGTGTCGACGGAGCTCCTTTTGTCCTTGTGGCCCTTCGGGCCGATGCAAACTTAACATAACCTAAACCGACCTATGTTTCTGTGTTCTATTAAAATTTGGTAAAAAACGCAATTATGAAAATAAGGTGATTAAAACAGACTGAAATGTACGATGTATGGGAAAGATTCGTCGCTAACCTCTAGACCAGTGATGGTGTAGGGGTAAGCACGCAGCACGGAATGCTGAGGACCTGGGTTCGATTCCCAGGATTGGTCTTTTTTCTGGGGTTTTTTCTGTGCATCTATATTTCAGTTTGTATTTAGTTTGAATTATGTGGTTTCACGGGATGACCGTAAAAGTAATAAAAAATGAAGTTGAAAAAATAAATACTAAAAGATACTTCATACCTAACTTGTTAAAGTTGGCACAGTAGCGCCATCTCTTGATCCAGGTGAGCGGTTAGTTCCGAAGGAGAGTTAAGTCTCTCGATAGAGGGCATAACATAGATGCGCGCTTTATCACTGCATAAGGTGATTATAACAGACTGAAATGTACGATGTATGGGAAAGATTCGTCGCTAACCTCTAGACCAGTGGATGGTGTAGGGGTAAGCACGCAGCACGGAATGCTGAGGATCTGGGTTGGATTCCCAGCGTTGGTTTTTTGTTCAGTGGTTTTTTCTGTGCATCTATATTTTAGTTTGTATTTAGTTTGAAATATATGAAAATAAGCTTCAGTAAAAAACTAAAATGAGGAAAAAAGCATCTGGGAAAAAATGCGAATGGAAAATTTGCAACTAGTAAATAACGATTCTGTTGCAAATTGATCTAACCAGTACGACGATGTGGTAAAGGCCGAGGAACCACTTGGATGCGGGAAGTGCCGGACAGATTCTTGCGGAAGACTTTGGGGCAGGCCCTTGTCATGCAGTGATAATGAAGAAGAAGAGCTTAGTGCTTGTAGTGGTAGAGCCATGTTGTAGCTAGCAGCTGCATCACGATGGGCCGGCTCGTCCGGGGCAGTACCACCCTCTCACAGAACACCGGCGTGAAGCAGCAGTTCTCCTGCTACGTTTCGTACGGTCAGTGAGAGCGCCGGGGGCCCAATACCTCTTCCCCTCCTCTATTCCCTTTCCTTTTTCCTCTCCCTTTTAGGGCCGACAACGCACTGGCATCGCGTGAAGCGTTGCGGGTGTCTATGGACAGTGGTGATCATTTAACACCAGGTGACCCACTGGTTCGTTTGTCTGGCCTCTCTCACATAAAAAAAAGAAGAAAAAGAAGAATAAGAAGAAGAAGCAGAAGAAAATCTCGTGTTGTTATCGAACTCATCCGAAACGGCTTCACCGATTTTTATGAAACTTTTTGTCCGCATTCGGTAGGCCTGAGAATAGGTCGTAGTACCCATATTCTTCGCAGACGGAGTCGCGGGCAACAGCTAGTTTATTTATAACAACAATTACGCGTACACAGGCTAAAAGTAAAAGTACAAACATAAACATAGATATACATCATTAAATAAAAAATAACAACAAATAATCAAAAATATAACAAAGGCAAAAAAAACACTAAAACTAAGTATGTACCACCACCCCGCGCCATACCCGGCTCAAAAGTGCCCATAATACCGGCAGCATTGCCCCGCTGTATGGTCAGCGCAATCTGCCCCTGTCCCGCAAACATAGATATACATAGGTACACGTTGATGCTGTTACAAAAGGGTCCCGGCTCAGCGTGTCGCTAGTTACAAACCAGGCACTGGTCTTCCGCCGGGCCACAGTACACAGTAAAGTAATAACTAGTTTTACTAATACTAATAGTTTTATGACTAGTTTTTTTATGTCCACCTACACATATTTAGCTGGTTATATGAGATTTCTCACTACTTTTTATCGGAAAACAATTTCATGCAAAAACACACTTTTTACAGCGTATTTTTGTTGCGATTATATAATGTTTAGTTTTAACACGCGCCGGAGAAAGTTAGTTGTGTGTGGTGTGAATGTCACTGTCACCGTGTGAACAAGGAAGAAGAGTTTCACACGCGATTGTCATTATAGGTGGTAAATAGCTGTTCTATGATGTGTACGTTTGTTGTACCTTGCACCTTGGGTTATCAGACGTCCGGATTTGTCAACTTTTGGTTTTCGCCCGACTTTATAATTTGTTGAGATTTTTTACATAACTGAAAAAAAATATTTAGTCCCTTTCATTCTGAGCGGAGGCTTGTGCCCAGCAATGGGACGGATGTAGGAAGAGATGATTGATGATTTAAAAAAAATATTCGTGCACTCTCGCTGCTTTCTCTCTTTTTCGCTCGCGCTTGCCCATCATGTATTTACAGAAAAAATTGTGATATCCAGTTTTTTGTCTTCTCATTCCAAATTGGTAAATAGTAAACCTTGCACTCCACGAAAAATGGCAAACGATTTGAGGTCTCAATTTCAATAATTCCTTTTCCTCGTTTCTCCTTTTTCTATTCCTCGATATAGCAATTTCAAAAAAAAGACGTTGCCAATCAATAAATGTGCCGCTAGAAATTTGCGTACAAAATTTCAAGGAACACCGTCGGTCGTTGTTCTGGGGCTATCCATCCATTGTATGGTCTCCATCATGGCGTTAACACGTAGTCCGAAGGAAAGTAGTAATATTCCTAACAATGACGCCCTGAGAGCCATCACGGCCCAGCCACAGCTACGCGTGACTGGCGGCGCGGCGAGCGTGTTGTCGTTCATTGCGCAGCCGAGACGCTCGCTGCACAGTGGTTATCTCACAGTGCAAGCAATGAATAATGCGTAAACAATGAAGTCGTGACCGAATCGTTAGGGCTGCCGCTTCTCCGCAAATAGGACCAATGGAGCTAACTTGCAGCTTTAACTTATTCATAAGACAGCAATTGCTTTTGCCTCTTTTTGGCCATTACAAGACACGTTGAATACAACTACTGCAATATAAACTTGACACATCGTCTTGTCTTGGCCTATATACATCCCACTACAAAGCACAGGACTCCTCTCAAAATGAGACGGTGCGGATTAAAAACTTCACATACATCAGACATCACTGGATATTTTCGCAGTGCAGTTTTCATCTCGAACTTTTCCTTCACCGTAAAGCTCATGCATGGTAAATTTCAAATATAATTTCGGACATAAGTTTTGAAAAACTCAGAAATGCGAGACTGCGCTCGAATCCACGACCCTCTGTTTGAGAGGCCATAGGTCAAAACACTAAGCTACCACTCAGCTAAGCTCAATCAAACTGTTGATAGACTGTTGGGTACCGTACTTTAGTAAAACCTATAAAATTACAAGAAAAAGTACCTATGCGCGTAGCAGGAGAGGCGAAAAAATGGCTACATCGATTCTAGCAGAAAACACGCATGATAACATTTTTGCTCCATTTATTACTTCGTGAACTCTTGAATTATTAATGAAGCAAACGATAATTTTTCTTGACTTTCAACCAGAAACTACAAACTTAATAATAATGGTCCATTTTTATTCCCACGGGATTTTTTTCGGCTTAAAGTAATCGATGTCCGCCTTCAGTGTCATTCAGGCCAAAATTTGTAGAGATCAATTTCCAATCGAGCCCACTTCTGGGAAAAGGTCTTGTTTACAACAACCTCTTAAAGGTTTTCTTATCCTCTCGGCCTACGCTGTTGTCGCGCTAGTTTAGAAACTACGGCATATTACGTTGTTAAAAATATACTGGCCTAAGTAAATAGGTGGTTAACCACAAATACTAACAATAAAATAAAGCTAAAAATTAAAGGGGTTCGCGCAACGTATAAATACTTATTGCACCTTCAGAATCAAATAGATTTAATTCGAAATCATCTCATTTCAAACCTAAACCTGATTGTTTTAGTATAAAGTTAATTTTTGAGAAGAGAATATTTCAAACTGAGTCAATTCAATTCTGTACCATTACCATGAGTTTACAATGACCGTACTCGATAGTGACTGCGTAAATGATTTGTATGGAGACTCCATACAAATCTTTTACGCAGTCGCTATCGAGTACCGTCACTGTAAACTCATAGTAGTGGTACTGAAGGTGCGTAAGGCTGCATTTCCACCAGAGATATGCGAAATAGCTAAGCGATGCGAGGCTGTGTAACGAGGATGTGTAACGGAGTGAATGTTTCCACCAAAGATGTGCGAGGTGGCTGAGCGGTGCGAGGATGCATAGCGAGGATGTGTAGCGGGCTCTTTTCAAATAAGCGGGTGGGGTGCGGTGAAGCTGGAGCGGAGCAATGCCGCCTAGCAACACATCCCTTCGCAACACGTTCCTCGCACACATCTTTCCCTTCTTTTGTATGTACAATAACCTCGCTCCGCTGAGCTGTTTCCACCAGAGCTGAGCTGAGCAAGGATAGGTAAATGAAGTGTTTCTATTGGTTCATGACAAACACATCCCTCGCAACGCATCCTCGCACAGCTCCGGTGGATACGCAGCCTTATCTATACATCTATTCTATACATCTATATCTATCTTCTATCTATACATCTATACGTATAATAAATCTATAATAAGTCGGTGTCTGTACATTGAAAATATTTGAGAAAAACTGTCACTAGGGCTATTTATTAGCGCAATAGAACCCAAAACAATGATTTTTAGAATTATTGTCTGTTTGTCTGTGCGTTTGTGCGCGCTAATCTCAGAAACGGCTTAACCTAGAAGGATGCGGGTTTCACTGATATGTTGGTATTTTCTTGGATTAACATTTAGTGCTTGTTTCATTTGAATCGGTTCACAAATAAAAAAGATACGTCTATTTTAAGAATTTATCGAACAGGTTTTTTTGTTTGAACGCGCTAATCTCAGGAAATACTGCTCCGATTTGAAAAATTCTTTCAGTGTTAGATAGCACATTTATCGAGGAAGGCTATAGGCTATATAATCATCACGCTAACACCAATAGGAGCGGAGCGGAGTGGAAGAATGTTTCAAAATCGGGGGTTTTTAAGTAAAACTTCTATAGGCACGCTTGACTTGTGGTGAATGTGAACGCGGGTGTGCGGGGGGGTTCGGTGGGGGTGGGGTTGGGAGGGGAGTACGGGGGGGGGGGGAGTTGCGGGGGCGGGTAATTTTTTTACATCGAGGAACTAAGGAGAGCCATAATTGATGAAAAAGCAAATTGGATAAAAAATAAGCTGCCAAAATTACTAATTCCACGCAGACGGAGTCGCGGGCAACAGCTAGTGTCTAAATACGTTGGTCGTTCGCAGCGAATCCGTTGCGCCTCCGCGGCTAACACGCCGCGCGTTCGCTCCGCTTGTAATATGTTCACAAATCGCCAGTGTCATATCGCTGTAAAGGTTTTTTCTTTCTTAATAACTTTGTTGTATGGATGTGAAGATGTAAACGTATGAAGTGACTTCACCGTCGTGCTCTGTGTCACTGTATCCCAGCCAGAAGTTTCGCTCAGCGGGCCAGATGTTTTGAAATCGTCGCTCGAGATTTAATTAAAGGAACTTTCCCGGCCTACGACTAAAGTTGCTCAAATGTTTTGTTTGTACTCAGCTTCTTGCCAAACTCGGGATTTATGTGGCCGAATTAAAAATGGCTTGACATTGTTATGTTTTGACGTGCAACGGCTTTGATATTAAATTTGGGGACACTTTCGGTTATCAAAAAGTCTTGAAAGGAACAATCGCGTTTAAGTTGTACTCGGGTACTTCGAGAAGCTTTGTATGTCGAAATCAATAAGCAAAGTAGTTAGACATTTTAGGTAAGTCTTACTGTACAGTCGAGTTCTCGAATATCCTGTTCAGCGAACCGTTCATAAATATCTATACATAGACCTTATTACCGTAGCATAAGGTTCATGTTCAGATGTTTGTGAATGGTTGGCTGTACAGATATTGGAGAACTCGACTGTACATACAGAGTGTCCTAAAACTCAACGAGAAACTGGTACCGGGCGAGAGGCCAAGTTATAACAGTTATGGAAAAATTAAGAAAAAATCCATGTCCATGTCAGTTACAATTATAGTGAAAATAAGCGGATCACTCACGTCTTAAAACGAGTTTAACTGGACATGTTTCGGGCTAATCCGTAGCCCTTCTTCCCGGAGTCCACGTCACGGCGGCTGCCAAACGCGCACGCGAAACTTTTGTTTTCTTTTAAAGGTCGTTGTAGTCCATAAAAGGTTGGGAACCTATCGTATATGATTCAGTGTTATACAACGCGCTGCGCACGCTCCGTCGGCGTCGCGCGCACGCCCCGCGCTGCGGTCTGTGGAATGCTAAGTAACAATAGAGTCAACATTATCACTTTCAGTACCAGATATTTTTAGAAAAAATGTCTTATCGCTTAACTAATTGCAAGTGCTTTAAACATGAAACTACCGTGAGACTCACTCATAGTCTAAATAAACGGATCACTCACGTCTTAAAACGAGTACGAGCTCGAACGAAAAGCCAACCGTGTACTGAAGTTAACTAAACTCACTATTGACACATCTGGGCCCGGTGTATTTTTTACACGCTTTATATTAGCTTCACCTGTATGTTTGTATGTGTGTTTGTATGTTTGTATGTTTGTAACCGACTCCTTAGGGCGCGATTTTGACCCACTTCCCGGTTTCCGATTGAGCTGAAATTTTGCACATATGTGTAAATTGGATGACAATGCAATATTATTGTAACATGGAGCTGATCTGATGATGGAGCTGGATGGTGGCCATAGGAACTATGTAATAAAACAACACAATCCCGTCGAGTTTGGGCTCGTTTGATTCGTCTTGACGAGCACTTTGATCTCAGATGGTAACCAGGGTCTGATGATGGAGCTGGAAGATGGCCAAAGGCACTCCACAATAAAACTACACAACCCCGTCGAGTTTGGGCTCGTTTGATTCGTTTTGACGAGCACTTTGATCCTAGATGGTAACCAGGGTCTGATGATGGAGCTGGAAGATGGCCAAAGGCACTCCACAATAAAACGAAACAACCCCATCGAGTTTGGGCTCGTTTGATTCGTTTTGACGAGTACTTTGGTCCTAGATGGTAACAAGGGTTTGATGATGGAACTGGAAGGGGGGGGCGGTAGGTGGCGGGGTGGGGGAGGGGGGGAGGGGGGTTCCGGGGGTTTGGGGGGTTCGGTGTTAGGGGGGTTGGGTTTAGGTGGTTCGGGGGTTTGTAAAATGAGGAGGGGGGTAAGGGGGGTTTAGGGGATTGGGGGTAAGGGTGTGGGGTTTGGGGGGGGGGTTTGGGGAAATGGGGTGGGGGATGTTGGGGGGTTGGGTTTAGGGGGTTTGGGGGTTGTAGATGAGAGGGGTAAAGTTAGAAAGAAAAAAATGCAACTAAAAAATAGAAAATAAATAATAGTTTAAAAAAACTAAAAAACACGCTTTTTAAAAATAAAAAATAAATTTTAATAAATTTCAATTCACTATTCTTATAGTGCAGTAAAAAAGTGCGTATAGTGCTTTTTAAGATGTTATCAAAATGATAATCCTTGACAATTTACACCATGCACCCCACGCTTTTTTTACAATAAAATATTTTAAACTATTATTATTTATTTTATCAATATTTAGAATTGTTTACAAATTTTGATCTGGATATAACAATATAAGATTATTGCTTATTAAGATTTTTTACTGCACTATAAGAATAGTGAATTGAAATTTATTAAAATTATTTTTTTATTTTTTAAAGCGTGTTTTTTAGTTTTTTTATTTAAAATAAATGTTTCTTAATCCAAATTACAAACTGCCAACATAGTAGGTGAACTTTTTAGGTACAAAACACCTGCAACAATATCAGGCAGCAGCCCGTAGCCGATAATTAAATTCTGGAATGAACACTAAACTTTCCAGTATAAAACTGTAACATGCACGCTGGACATCAAAATGTAAAACGGAGTACAGCGTCACTTCAAAATGCAGTTGAGTAATATCAAAGCCATATAATTTTGACTGGCAGCTAAATATACAAAGTACGTAAGTTAGTACACTTTTTTCCAGCTACTTCTCAAGGGGGTTACATATGCGCAGCACAGCGTCAACGTATTGCGTATTAATATTAAAGAAATAAATTATTTAAATACACACGATGCGGTCCTTCGAAGTATTTGTGTGAAAAACAAAGTAAGTAAGTATTTTTGAAGTAAAACTTCTAATGTGACTTCCAACAAGGTCGCGTTAAACGTTTAACGCTACCATGGAGGGGGTATGAAAGCACTAGTATAATGTACTGCCGAAGCAAGTAATCTCGCATTGTATATATACTAACGGATGTTAAAAACTTCGATAGTGCGATGCAGAACTCATACTGTCTGTGCAAATGTATGAGACTTGATAAAAGCGCCATCTAGTGAGTAATTTAAACACATAGATGCATAAGTAAATTTAGTTCTTTAAGTTATTGCAATAAGGTTCATATTGATGTATAAGTAAGTGCCTTTTTCATTTCCACATTACGAAGTTTCACTTCTTCCGCGCCGAGGAACTGCACGCACGATTTTTTTTTGATTTTTTTTCATTATCTACTACATATTTGATTGCGGATCGTCTATGATCGTATGATGATATGATCGTCGCCAAGTTGCCACTCAGGTTGATGTTTTCTGTTGTTTTCTTAATGAGTTCACAAAAGTTACGTTAAATGTCTTATGTTATCAATTTACTTAATTTATAAATTATAATTGTTATTTTTTCTTTTTATTTACTATTATTATTTTTATTATTAAATATAATTGTTATTTTTTCGGGTGCGAAGCTTGGACTCTAACCCAGAAGGAAGAGTACCAGCTTCTGGTGACGGAACGTAGGATTTTTCGGAAGATCCTGGGACCCTTTTTCATTGTGTGTAATGTGCTACTCTATCGCATTGGGTAACTGTAATGAACTATAATGTAATGTGGAAATAAGTAAATAAAATAATCATTAATTTTATAATTTAGGTACTTAATCTGTTGTGATGGGTAATCGTTATGAAATAACGACGTCTGCCCTGAGCAGTAATACCCACCTACAACTTCTTTCAAGACTTAATTTAGACCAAAAACCAAGGACCTTGAACGTGTGCCCCACACAGAACACACGACCTTAGCAACCAAAGCAATTTGGAACCCCTTACTTAATATCCTCTAAGCATTCGGAGAATCGCACGCGTGAACAGTTCTTTTGGCGCCGGGATATATTGCGGGATTAGCGGTATTCGCGATCCCGCGTTCGGGATTAATATTCCCGGAGCGCTCGGCTATCATACTCGTAATTCCGAAACACGGATACCAAGGACACACTAGTTGGCATGCAAAGTTAACCATTTGCATACCGCGTTTGCTGGGATCCCGCGAATCGGGAATTGTTAGGTTATGGGGGCCTTTGTGGTTAGGGTGGGATTAAATTTTGGCAACTGAGACGACCAGATGGCCTAGTGGTTAGAGAACCTGACTACGAAGCTTGAGGTCCCGGGTTCGATTCCCGTGTCGGGGCAGATATTTGTATGAAAAATACGAATGTTTGTTCTCGGGTCTTGGGTGTTTAATATGTATTTAAGTATGTATCTATCTATATAAGTATGTTTATCCGTTGCTTAGTACCCATAACACAAGCTTTGCTTTGCTTACTTTGGGACTAGGTCAATTGGTGTGAATTGTCCCGTGATATTTATTTATTTTATTTATTTTTTTTTTTTTTTTTACTGCTTTTTGTTTCGGAGAGTGTTACATGAAGAGTTTGCGAAGTATATTAAGGGTTAATTCGCACCGAGACGCGACGCCGCATTTTTCATACAGTAAACACAGGGCTATATCTCGAGAACAGTAATATATAGACAGCTGAAATTTATACAGGGCGAAATCTAATTGGTGATACCAAATTAGTGCTTCTAACTCAGTTAATGCTGGACAATACAGGGTGACAGTACATTATACAGGGTGACATCTAAGACGTAATACAAAATTATATTTTCTGGATCCACTCATGATTACGATCAACTTTTATTATTATGGGAGTAATATCGAAATCGGTAGAAAAAAACTGAGCCTCCCATACTAAAAAAGCAATCAACTGGTTTCGCAAATTTGTATGGAGACGTCGATTTTGTGTTTACGTTTTCGAAGTTGGTCCCTTAATAAAAGTTGATCGTAATCATGAGTGGATCCAGAAAATATAATTTTGTATTACGTCTTAGATGTCACCCTGTGTAATGTACTAACTCATTTGTTTTAATTAGTTTTATTTAATTTGAGGTGTCCATACATTGAGTTTGTGATTTCATAGTGAAAATATACGGATCACTTTCGGAACTTTACATGCTTCGGGCTAATCCGTAGCCCTTCTTCCCGAACTCACACGTCATGGCGGCTGCCAAACGCGCACTGCCTACACTATACCATCTCTACACAAAGCGAAATTTTAAACTTGATACAAAATATGTGAGATATGATTATGTATACATTTATAAAATATTATACTATATGTTGGCAGTGCGCACTTGGCCGGATTTTCCCGTCATCTTCCGGTCAAAAAATTACACAGCAGCACACAACCGTTCTCATTTGATCCAGTAGCCTTTGAACCCAAAAAATTAAAATAAAATACAATGCCCAGCGATGGTCACATACGTAATGTCAAAGCACATTACAGTCGAGCAATTTTATTATGGAAAAAAAGGTTGAGCTTTAATCAGTCTTGTTGGGGCTCGGTGGCCCTTGTTTAACGAGGGACCACTTCCGCGCCTGGAGGTGTCTTGCCCTGCTTGACACAGGGTTTAATAAAGGGCCAATGTGTTCGAGGCTTGGTGCAATTCCTATTTATTAGAAAGTAGGCTTTAAGTACCTAAAAGGTTGTAGTAGTTAGCTTAGTGGTTTCACCTATGGCCTCTCACGCAGAGTCGGACGCCGGTACCTTTTTCGAATATGTGCGAAATTACGGGTCTGTAATTACTCCCATAATTTAACAAGTCATAATGTATCATTCTTCATAATCAACGTTAGTCATAAAGTGATTTATTTCTGAAACAATTTTTTTTTTCGGAATTGTTATAAAACAAACAGGTTAGGTAACCTACTGCATTCTATAAGATGACATTTAAAAAAGTCCTGAAAAAATACCGTTTCAGAAATAAATCTCTGTATGACTAGCGTTGATTATATCGAATGATACATTATGACTTATTAAATTATACAAAACAAAGGGACCCCGCGAAATCACATTTGATTTTGATTTTTACTCTGCGCTTTACGTTGAAGGAAAATATCCTTAAGGAACATCTGCCGAGAAATTCAATGGTGCAAGTTCCCAATTCACGGCCTGCGTGGGAGCTACGCCCCAAGCCGTCTCATTCTGAGAGGAGGCCTGAGGATTCCGAATATAGGCTGGGATGATGATGATGATGAGACTTAAGCACGCGCGTGAGTGTGTGTGTGTGTTTGTTACGGTTTAAAAGTTCAAATGCGATTAAGCCGATCAAGTGTTGCCATACATATTTACTTCCGGCTTCTAATTTGGTTTTTGTTGCGAACTATTCGCTGGTGTTCGTCACAGTGTGTATGTTTTTGTGTTTAGTTTTTAAATGGGTCCCACTGAAAAACAGCGTTGTGGCTTGCCACAACATTATGCTGAGTGGGGCCCAATTTATACTATTCGATATATATATTTTTTTTATTTGTAAATTTCCTGTCAAATGTATTTTTTTCTGTGTTTGTATCGAATATGGGTAAATAAACATCTCTCTCTCTCTCTCTCTCTCTCTCTCTCTCTCTCATTATATGTCCGCATGTGTATGCGTATGGAGTGATGTATAATGCTCCCAATTTCAAAAATATAAATGCATTTCGGGTTAAGTGTTTTAAGCTTTTGAATTCCAAAGGCAAGCTAACACCGCCCCCAAAGTAACAAGTCACACTTCACAAATTTGTCATCAAACACCAAAACAGATTCGCCTGGCCAACAGACCACAAAGTGAACACAGGCCCTTATTCGGGCCTAATTACAGCTTATTGTGCTTTGCTTGCTAGCTCAGCAGGATTTGATTGCTCGCCTGACGCGATTAGAGACTCACGGAGCTGACCTACTGGATTAGGTATGTGCAATATGCATTATAATTGCGCTGTGCGCCATACGTGTAATGGACGTACGCTATGCGTGCTATGCCCAATGTCGTGATAGACGTCTTTAGGCAGTATTTACCCGAATGCCGAAGGAGGTTTTGTGTTTTTCGATTGAATGTATTTATAAATAAATAAATAACATGGGACAATTCACACCAATTGACCTAGTCCCAAACTAAGCAAAGCTTGTACTATGGGTACTAGACAACGGATAAACTTACTTATATAGATAAATACATAATAAACACCCAAGACCCGAAACAAACATTCGTATTTTTCATACAAATATCTGCCCCGACACGGGAATCGAACCCGGGACCCGGGACCGGGGTCGTCTCACTAAGCCATCTGGTCGTCTAAATTATGTTTGTACTAGCTGATGCCCGCGTCTTCGCCCCCGCTGAAGTAGATTAAAACGTGTTTTCCCGTGAGATCGAGATATTTTCCCGTGGTAAAACCAACCGCCAACTATTCCAGTCAGCCGTCCAACCATAAAACAGCCGTTCAACTATGTCCATACTATAAATCACGGCAACCCGTCGCTCAGTTTCGATGTGAAAGAAGGACAAACAAACAAACAAACACAGTTTAATAGTAAGTAAGTATGGATATGGAAGTATGGATGTATTTAGTTGAGTTTTTTAGAATTAATATGCTAAATTACTCATTTGAAATCTGCCATAGGCTTTTCGGTGAACGAACACATCCTGAGGAAACATTTGTGAACTGTGTGTGTAACTGTATAGTTCCCAATCCCCACTTTGCCCGCGTGCGTCCCAAGCCCTCTCTTTCTGGAAAGAGTACTCTGTCCTGCAGTGGGACGTACATAAGCCGAGATGATGAAAAATCGGATCCCTTGGTTTCCCATAATTTATTTTGTCATAATTTCACTTGTCATATTATGATATGTTTAATGAAAATTATAGAAAACGATACACTATGGCATATGGAACTGGGAAAAACTATAGAGACCCGATGAAAAATACGTTTGTTTTCTCGCAGAACCGCAGGAAACGAACTGTCCAAGTCCCAACCCACATCCGCTCGCGACACCGCTTGCCACACATCAAACATCCCAACAAATTAATAATTTACCCAAAAATGGAATGGGGGAATAATTGGAAAGTGGCCCGCACCTCGTCAGAGGATTAATTAATAATTAATCGGCGGTAATTGGGGTGCGAGGTTTGTTTTAAGATACAAAACGATGCTAATTATAATTGGGACTTGTAATTGGGTTGCCGAATAAATTTTAATGAATCGTCCTCGAACATCCTCCATATACCACCAACCGCTTTAGCCTAGTTGGTAGTGACCCTACCTACGAAGCAAGAGGTCCTGGGTTCGAATCCCGGTAAGGACATTTATTTGTGTGATGAGCACGAATATTTGTTCCTGAGTTATGGATGTTTTCTATGTATTTAAGTATTTATTTATCTATATAAGTATGTTTATCGTCGTCTAGTACCCATAGTACAAGCTTTGCTTAGTTTGGGACTAGGTCGATTTGTGTAAGATTGTCCCCTAATATTTATTATTTATTTATTTTATTATTATTATATCATAGTATGTATGATATGGCGGATGTTCGAACCCATATTGGCTCACATAAAATTGTTTATCCGAATATTTTTCCACTAACGTTTGTCGTCTTAAGCATCACAGTGCCTGACTCGTGATATTTTTTTGAAGTTCATAAAAGTTCGTCTTCAGAAAGTTTTGATTCATAAAATGGGTCACTGTTTTTTGTTGGGATCGCATTTCTATCCTAACCTGACCTACTATTTAAATAGAAAAAGTAGTACAATTGACAACATTTCATATTTCTAAGACTATAATTTGATTCGTTCTCTGTATACTGTTTGGAAAGAGAAAGACGCTGATAGTTTTAAATTTTCACTAGGATTATTAAATAATTTATTACAATTTTTTAAAGATGTGCTTATTCTAAAAGAGCGTAACGATAGAATAGATCCATTACTTATGTCTAGTCTCTATTAAAAAAAAGTGATGACATAAATTTGACATTAAGGTTGTTATCAAATTTAAAATTATGACAGCTCTTTTTTCTAGTGAAAAGGGTAAAGGAAACATATCTATTCTGTTGAGGTACAGGTAAGTAACACATATGTTTTTTTTAAATATGTTGTATTTTTTTAAATATGAAGAAATAAATTATAATAAATATTTTTCCGTGTTCAGGAGGGGAAACTCTTTCGATTCCTGTAGTAATTTTCAGGTGTTAAAAAATGAAATGTTGTCAATTGAGATTACTACTGTTATGAAAGTTAATAATTAGGAGTTATTATGCTAGTAGCAGGGACTTTAACACAATTTTCGGTTAATTAATAATCGGAGTTCGAAGTTTATATTTAATCATTTCAATCATTTGCAATCTTAAATAATATAGCAATGTTAGTTATGTGTTTTTTTTTCTTATGGGTTCGAATGCATTGGGTTAGAGTTGCGTAGCCATAAATGACGAAAGCCTTATAATTACCTCTGTGACTGATAAAACAAAAGATAATAAGTCGGTAAGATAATATAAGTCGTTATGTATAGACTAGAAATATACGAGGAAGGGGCGAGAAGCAAGTAGAAAATCTACCAACAGTACCTCTACCATGAGTTTACACTAGTTTACAGTGACCGTACTCGCTAGCGACTGCGTAAATGATTTGTATGGAGAATTGTACTTCCGTAAGTGACCGCTAGAGGCACTGTACAATTCTCCATACAAATAATTTACGCCGTCGCTAGCGAGTACGGTCACGTAAAATAGTGTAAACTCATGGTAGAGGTACAGGATAATTTGAGGTACAGGATAATTTACATGCATGTTGATGAATGTTCCTTTTTTTATGTTAGAGAGGCCAGACAAACGAACTAGTGGGTCACCTGATGTTAAATGATCACCACTGTCCATAGAAACCCGCAGCGCTTTACACGATGCCAGTGCGTTGTCGGCCCTGGGAAAAGGAGAGGGAATAGGGGAGGGGGAGAGGTATTGGGCCCCCGGCGCTCTCACTGACCGTACGAAACGCAGCAGGAGTACTGCTGATTCACGCCGGTGTTCTGTGAGAGGGTGGTACTGCCCCGGACGAGCCGGCTCATTTGTGATGCAGCGGCTAGCTACAACATGGCTCTACCACTACAAACCCTTCCAATCCAACCAATCCTTTTCAGTTAAAGGGAAAAAAACGGTATATAGACTGTGTATTCACCAGGGTACCCCGTTCTCTGTTCCTGTATCCAGTTATCAATGAATTTTGAGCTGTAACTCTGTGTGTAACGTAATCCCTCAACTATTTAACCTTCAGTTAGCAGAATATAAGTTAAACACAAATTAACTAGGATACGTTACCCGGAGCGCGAAGTTATTAGTCAACAGTCAACACAGTGTGTACCCCAACTTACATTTTATTTGAACTAGCTTTTCCCCGTGAGTTTGCATGCGTAAATCATTAAAATAAAATCTAGCATTTGAAACGAAATTATGTAATTTCGCAAAAAATCTCGTAGTAATTCCCAAAATCGTGAGGAATCCTGCCCTGAGAAGAAATTCAAAGGTGTGTATGAAGTTAACAAACTGCACTGGGCCCGCGTGGGAACTGTGGCTCTCAAGCCGTCTCATTGTGAGAGGAGGCCTGCGCCCTGCAGTGGGACGTACATCTATAGGCTGGGATTCATACAGGGTTCTAGCTATAACCAGCACAAGATTACAGGAGGTTGAAAATAAAAAAAAGAAAGATGGAAAAAGAATGGTACGAAAAAAGGATGGTACATACGGTCGTGCCTTTGTTTTGTTCGACTTGGCTTGGCTTGCCCGCAGATATTTACTATGATAATTTTTTTACAAAAAAAAAAATAAGAATCTGCAGCACTTCGGAAACCAAAACCAGGACAGTTCGTCTTAATTGGCACGCGCGTCGTATTTAGCGCCGGTGTCAAATAAAATTAATTATTCAGAGTCACGATCCTCCTGATACCGGATCAATTACTTCGAGTGTTCAAGGAACAAACTTCAAGAGTGCTGCAATACTGTGTTAAATATAGCAACACCAAATGGTTTTTAAGGCTTCACGTCTTGAAAATATTACTTCGTTTTCTGTCTGACTGTATCGTCATCCTAGTCTATTAGACAGATACGGGTATCGGGGGGGGGGGGTTGGGGCAAGAGAGAGCAGTGAACGCTAGGATGTACAAGAGAGCAGCGAACGCCAGGATGTACGCGTAACGGGACAATGCGTTGTACGTTACACTGAGTCATCCTTTTTCGTGCGTTCATCGATTTACACGTTGTCACGTCAAAAAACCAAGATTTTACTATTGTAAAATTGCGCGCTTGCAAATTCTGGGAGGAGGCTTGTGCCCTGCAGTGGGGCGCGGGCGTATACATATAGGCTGGGATGATAATGATGAGCGAAAAAACCATGTTGAACCACAAGTACACGAACTTCCTCATATATGTATCTGATTCTTAAGGTGTCCTAAGCCCCCTTCGGCCCTTCGGAGGCCTTCGTTCAACAGCGGAGCGGACGTTTTTCGGCTGATAATGATTAGTACCTGGGCGGCCGAGCTCCGCTCGGGCTGAAACTCTGTACCAAGCGTTTTCCCAGAGATAAGACCAAGCTAGATCAATAGGCTACTTTCCTAACTAGTCAGTCTTTTAGATTATCAAAAAATATTGGACACGTATTTTTTATTTTGTCAATTAAACAAAAAATTACGAAGATATGGCGCGTTGAAGTTTCGCGTGACGTCACTTGTTCCTACACTTTGTATGAGCGTTTTAGGAACAAGTGACGTCACGCCTCGTCACGCGGAACGTCAACGCGCCATATCTTCGTCATTTTTTGTTTAATTGTCAAAAGAAAAATTACGTGTCTAATATTTTTTGATAATGTAAAATACGGACTAATAAGAATTATTATTTTTTTACCTAGGAAACATCCCTATTTTTCATCCCCGAAAACCCCCACATACCAAATTTCATCGAAATCGTTGGAGCCGTTTCTGATATTCTGATTATATTTAAGTATATACAAGAATTGCTCGTTTAAAGGTATTAGATGATTGGTGGATGAAAGATAAAACGCGCAATTCTAAAATATTGTTTGTTGTATGCTTATTACGTATACCACCACACACACAAGTTTACCCATCCAACACGCCAAACATAGCATGCTGGGTCATGTTTACCTTATCTCATTTAGATAAATAAACCGACAGGGGGAGGCGCGTGAAATTATACACCGTGAAATTTTAGTGGTTGTTTTCCCGAAACGAGGTGATTTAGTATCGATTGTGCAATCGATTTATAATTACTATTTTGACTAGAGTCAAAAATCCAATTGTGAAAAACGAAAGTCGAAAATGACCGCAAACCAATAGTTACGCTTCGTTGGTACCTAACCTATCGTACGATCGTACGCTACTTGTACCAACGAAGCGTTACTATTGGTTTGCGGTCATTTTCAACTTTCGTTTTTCACAATTGGATTTTTGACTCTAGTCAAAATAGTAATTATAAATCGAAACTAAATCACCTCGTTTCGGGAAAACAACCACTAAAATTTCACGGTGTATATGTAAGCGCAAAATAACCGCCAAATCTTACTTATCCAAAATAATACTATAAATGTGAAAGTGTGTTTGTTTGTTTGTCCTTCTTGCACGTCAAAACTGAAATTTTTGTATGAAGATAGTTGAAGGGCTCGAGAGTGACGTAGACTACTTTTTACAACGGGAAAATATCTCTCTTTTTAATAATAAATTTTTGTGTTCTATAATTTATCGATATAATATAACTACCGCTACTATAACGACCGCTTTAGCCTAGTTGGTAGTGACCCTGCCTACGAAGCAAGAGGTCCTGGGTTCAAATCCCGGTAAGGGCATTTATTTGTGTGATGAGCACGAATATTTGTTCCTGAGTTATGGATGTTTTCTATGTATTTAAGTATTTATTTATCTATATAAGTATGTTTATCGTCGTCTAGTACCTATAGTACAAGCTTCGCTTAGTTTGGGACTCGGTCGATTTGTGTAAGATTGTCCCCTAATATTAATTTTTATTTTTTTATTTTTAATATTTATATAAACAGTAAATTTTGTTTAAGAGTCTGATTTAAAACATTACCCATCCCTCCACTTCAATTAAAACACAAGCAGAATTTAAGTCAGTAATTAACCTGATAGTTAACACTTAATGTGTTTTCGCGACAATTAACGATCCGTTAAAGAGTTAAATGGTATTTAAATTACACGTTATATTTCATTGGCGCTGGACTAATACTGACCAAGTTAACCGCGTATCGGCGACACACCGCATTTCGTTTTGCGTCGACACCTAAAGGTGGGTCCACATTTATTATATAAGTATGTTTATCCGTTGCTTAGTACCCATAACACAAGCTTTCCTAGCTTACTTTGGGACTGGGTCAATTGGTGTGAATTGTCCCGTGATATTTATTTATTTATTTTATCATAATTTTAGCGTTTCGAGATCAGGCTCAATAAGCCAACATCCGTTCCGTTAGTATATATACAATGCGAGATTACTTGCTTCGGCAGTAGGTACATATAATCGAACACGCGTTTTTTTTGAAGTGAAACTTCTAATGCGACTTCCAACAAGGTTGCGTTAAACGTTTAACGCTACCATGGAGGGGGTGAAAGCATTAGTATATGTACCTACTGCCGAAGCAAGTAATCTCGCATTGTATATATACTAACGGATGTTAAAAACTTCGACAGTGCGATGCAGAACTCATACTGTCTGTGCAAATGTATGAGACTTGATAAAAGCGCCATCTAGTGAGTAATTTAAACACATAGATGCATAAGTAAATTTAGTTCTTTAAGTTATTGCAATAAGGTTCATATTAATGTATAAGTGCCATTTTCATTTCCACATTACGAAGTTTCACTTCTTCCGCGCGGAGGAACTGCACGCACGATTTTTTATTTGGTGATTATAGTCTGTTGTTTAGTAACAGAACTGTTGTTGCCTAAAAATGGTTTTTTTTGGGACAATGCTAGAGAGCTTAATGCTCCAACAATTTTTTTTCAAATTTTCGATCGACCGTCAATAAAACACGATGCCTTCATAAGTTAACAATGACAACTTTTATAGACATTATTGTAAATAAATCTACCATTCTATCATTATTGTAATAAATTTGCGAATATCACAGGAATAACGGTTGAACGAATTTAGACTAAACTTGGCGTACAGATAGACAAAGATTTAAATTTCGACAGGTACTTAATATCCCGATAATGCGTTCGCGTTCTATACTATACGTAATTTTAACTTTAAACAAGAACAGAGGGAACTGAAACAATTAATTTGCTCACCCGCGACCTTGTGGTACTCTGAAGATGAGCTCTGGTTGAGTTCGAAATGCGTCAGTGTAGTTTGGTGGTGGTGATAGTTGGTTTTGTGTGATTTGTGTGTATTCATACAGTGTGGAGGTGGAGGAACTGCATGAACACGCATTTTTTTACATAAACGTAGCTATCGTAAGGTCGCGGTTGAGCAAATTAATTGTTTCAGTTAATTTATATGGGCCTCTGCAAAGTAACGCCTGATTCAATAAAGAATAGATGACGTCTAACGACGTTTAACGACCGCTTTAGCCTAGTTGGTAGTGACCCTGCCTACGAAGCAAGAGGTCCTGGGTTCAAATCCCGGTAAGGGCATTTATTTGTGTGATGAGCACGAATATTTGTTCCTGAGTTATGGATGTTTTCTATGTATTTAAGTATTTATTTATCTAATATAAGTATGTTTATCGTCGTCTAGTACCCATAGTACAAGCTTTGCTTAGTTTGGGACTAGGTCGATTTGTGTAAGATTGTCCCCTAATATTTATTTATTTTTATAATATTTATTTTAGAACGTTTAAGCACCTTGGTTTTAAAATGACGTATGTATTAATTTCGTCTGCAATCAATAGATGGCGTTGCCCGGACGAACGCTGTGCTTTAAAAAATGTTACCATAACTATTTTCAGACCAAACTCTGAGGCTATAAATGTTTTCGTGTAGGTATTTCTAACGTGGACGATGCCGTGGGTTACTATTATAACTTCACGCTTAGAAGATATTTTATGCTTTAATGCGGACGATCCTTAACTCGTTCGGTCACTATCGATCACCGCTGACACCGCAAATGCTGCTGCTAATTAACTAATATTGCTCGATATATTAGTACCGAATATTTCCGAAATTCGAAAATTAATCAATTATCTACCTCAGGGTGAGACCCCACCCTCCCCCTGCTTCGTCTCTTGTCCGTCGATCCGTTAAAACGTCGCGTCCGACGACTCATCGCATCAATGTGACATGTTATCCCTACTAAATATAAATGTGAATGTCCGTTTGTTTGTTACGCTTTCACGCGAAAACTACTTAACCAATCATCATGAAACTTTGTACACATGTTCTAGGAGGTATTAGAAGTAACATAGAATACTCTTTATTAAAAAAAAATATATATATGCGAAAGTGTGTCTGTCTGTCTGTTACCTTTTCACGCCTAAACCGCTGAACCGAATTAAATGAAATTTGGTATACAGGTAGTTGGAGCCCCGGGAAAGGACATAGAATAGTTTCATCACGGTAAATTACACAATTCCTGTAGGAACCGCGATAAACGACTTCCACGCGGATGGAGTCGCGAGCAAAAGCTAGTAATAGTACATTGTTGTAGAGGCTGGAAAGTAAGCAATAGATGGACGAGTTTGTTTGAGGGCCGACGCGTAGCGGAGGCCCTCGAAAGTACGAGTCCATCTATTGCACTTTTGGCCGAGACTAAACATTGTGCTTTTCACGACTAATGCGAGGAAATCATTATCATCATCATCATCATAATCATCCATCCATCCATCCCGTCCATCCGTCCATCCGTCCCGTCCATCCCGTCCATCCCGTCCATCCTGTCCATCCCGTCCATCTGCCCATCCGTCCATTCTGTCCATCCCGTCCATCCCGTCCATTCCGTCCATCCGTCCATTCCGTCCATCCCGTCCATCCGACCATCCGTCCATCCTGTCCATCCCGTCCATCTGCCCATCCGTCCATTCTGTCCATCCCGTCCAACCCGTCCATCCCGTCCATCCCGTCCATTCCGGCCATCCCGTCCATTCCGTCCATCCCGTCCATCCGTCCCGTCCATTCCGTCCATCCTGTCCATCCCGTCCCGTCCATTCCGTCCATCCTGTCCATCCCGTCCATCCCGTCCATCCCGTCCATCCCGTTCATCCCGTCCAACCCGTCTATCCCGTCCAACCCGTCCATCCCGTCCATTCCGTCCATCCGTCCATCCGTCCATCCGTCCATCCGTCCATCCGTCCATCCGTCCATCCGTCCATCCATCCCGTCCATCCGTCCATTCTGTCCATCCCGTCCATCCCGTCCATCCGTCCATCCGTCCATCCTGACCATCCCGTCCATCTGCCCATCCGTCCATTCTGTCCATCCCGTCCATCCCGTCCATCCCGTCCATCCGTCCATCCAGTCCGTCTGTCCGTCCGTCCGTCCGTCCGTCCATCCATTCATCCATCCATCCATCGCATGCAGCAGACGATTACTGTTGATTGGTCCAATAATATCGTTTCAGCACGCCAGGAATGAAATTCAGAAATTATCTTTCAAAAAGTCGTATCGTATAATGAAATACATATACTGATACGTCCGGTTTTCGATTAGTGTAACTTTGTTGTCGTGTTTGTGCGCCATAAATGAGTCAGCTGTTAAATGTACATATATAGGCAGTTTTGAGTACTGGATTTAGGTTATCTATGGCCACATTTTCGAGCAGTGTCGTGAAAAAAATATATTTAACATGATGCTAAAGTCAGCGACGTAGCTCGAAGACTGGCTAGCCCGAAGTGACATTCGTTTATCGCGAACTATGTCTTATGTAAGATTATTTAAAAGCGAAAAAGTTTTTCGGGTGCGCCGGTGGGATTCAAACCCACGTCTCCTGGGTATGCGCCCCAACGGGTGTACAGCTGCAGCAGCGGGTGGCAGCCGTACTGCTAATAAAATAAATAATATTTGAATAAATAGATGTGGTACATCATTTCTTACGCATTTCCAATGTAATTTGGAACGTAGGAGTCGCAGATTCTAATAGTCGCGATGGATGTTACCATACGCCACTGTTGGCGTATGTAAGCGATTAAGAATTTCGGGGGAGTCGGTTGGATGCGACGTGGTTCAATTGGTAGAACACCCGTTGGGGCGCATACCCAGGAGACGTGGGTTCGAATCCCACCGGCGTACCCGAAAAACTTTTTCGCTTTTAAATAATCTTAGATTCGGTGAGTAGCGGTACTGCTAATAAAATAAATAATATATGTATTATGTAATTTTCCGATACCAGCCTAGCCTAGCGTTTCCCAGCCTATATACGTCCCACTGCAAGGCACAGGCCTCCTCTCAGAATGAGAGGGCTTGGGCCGTAGTTCCCACGCGGGCCCAGTGCGGATTGGGAACTTCACACACACCATTGAATTTCTTCGCAGATGTATCCAGGTTTCCTCACGATGTTTTCCTTCGCTGTAAAGCTCATGGTAAATTACAAATGTAATTTCGCACATAAATTCCAAAAAACTCAAGAGGTGCGAGCGGGAGCTGAACCCACGATTCCTACCATAGGTCAAACCACTAGGCCAGACAGACAGTTACTTTCGAACTTATAATATTAGTAAGGATTTAATGAACTGAAACAATTACTTTGCTCACCCGCGACCATAATACCTGATTTACACTCTCGTCTCGTCACCTCGCCTCGCGCCTCGCCTCGTCGTCTCGCTCCGGACGCGAGCCTCAAAATCAAGGCAAATCACGAGACGAGGCGCGACGCGCGCCTGTTCACACTCTCGTCTCGTGGCTCGTCCCGCAGTTCGTCTCGCCACTCGTACGCGAGTGTAAACCAGGTATAAGTAGTAATTGTTTCAGTTCATTAATATGGACCTCCGAAAAGTAACGCCTGATTCAAAAAATTAGTAAGGATTTTGTGTACTTATAAACACTGGGTTCTTTTTAACCAGTTTGGCAATTCTTAGAGCTGTGTTGAGCTGTCGTGGGACTCGTGGGTCTGTTTGTTATTAATTCAACCGCAAATTGGTTAACAGTTTGTTCGGTACGTATTACGTTTGCGGAGCGTCGTATTAACGTACTACCCGCTGCACCGGAATCTGATTTACCTCCGTTATATCCGCCAAGTGTGCAAATCACAGTAAACAGCGAACAGTATCATAAATAACGATTTATGTGTAAAGGCACAGTTTTTTAATTACATATTCTTGCAGACTGAGCTGAGAAAATTATTATTATGGCTTAATTATTAGTTCGTGTGACATTTCAACTCAGCGTTGCCTAGCGTCCCGACGACGGTTTTGACGATTTTTAGCCGTAAATGAAATGTCCCGCGAGAAACAAACCAATTGGGATTGATCATTTTTTCTAACCCCCCCTTTATATTTTTTTTATCGAAAATATAGAGCATTTTAAGAAACTAATTTGAATATTTCAGCAATTCATCACTCCAATATTTTTTTATAATTTATTGAAAATTTGAGATACGACTTCTCGTAAATTACATGCCGCGGCTGAATCTGTGTATAAACCACAGACATAATGACAAAAAAAATGTGTCACAATCGATGGTTAGTTGTCATCTGACAATGTCACTTTACATTACAATAACAATAACACTAAAGTTGCCGATTCTTCCAAGAGAATAGGTAAAAAAAAACGATTTACGGCTTTAGTATTTTTTGTATGTATAATAATAAAATGGTCAGAAGTGTTCCCTTGAAAGTTCTTTGGCGGATTTAATCCATACTTACATTAAAATGATCCTCTAAACAATAAGTACATCTTGTAAACTTTGAATTAACTTTGCGGCACCACTTCTCTTGTAAATCTTCTCTAATGCAAACAATTAATTTGTTTGGGCTATTGACAGAATCATTTCCACAAGTAGGAATGAAACACTTCCTGTATAAATCCATTATTAAAATATGAAAAATGCGAAGAATGTTTTCCAAAATAGTATCCTTAAACTGACAGATGATAACTACGTCGAAGTGACAGAGAATAGTATAGAGAAACTAGACGGACGGCTTTTTTTTCTTGTTGCAAAGAATTTCAAAGTTAATGCCCACAGAAAGGTCAAACAAAGGTCAAACATTATTTTGTAAAAATACACACGATCGTTTAATATTTTTTTACTACAATGTTATAAAATGATTTAATAAACCTATTCCTCGAAATGATTTTGGAATTAGACCACATTGTAAAAAAGTGATCAATGCCAATTCCCCTTTTTGGGAGAATACTCGACGTCGCGACGCGGAGTATGGTAAAGTAACGTATTTTTTGATAATAGATTGTACAACAACACATACAGCATAAAACGAACCATTTTACCCGAGACGTTCATAGCCACCCGAGCCTGTATGGTGAGAATGGATAGACACGTCGTGAGAGAAACGGGTTTAATACTCGAGTTTTATTTTGCTCCTCACTTCGATTGCAAGGAAATTAAACAGCAACATCGGAAATACCATCCAGATCACAATCAATAGTGAACTCTCTTCAGACAGATGGTATGCCTGAACTTACTAGATTTGCCTAATTTTATTAATTTCGTAATATAAAACACCGGGTATAAAAAGAAACAAGAATCTTGTTTCATAAATTTCTATTAACTATTCGTGGCTTTTTGCGCCTGATTGCCTTGGTTTTCGACGAAATTTTACTTTATGCACTAGAGCATAAAAAGTGACTTTAAGCAACTCATGAAACTAACAATAATTATAATTAGTAGAATAAAATTTTAATTGACATGTATATTAGTATAGCAGTATCTGTAACATTCGTTTTTAACAATGTAGTACATATTTAATTAATTCTAGTGTTCAAACACAATGTATATTGTTTCTGAAATAAATGATGATGATGATGACTCACATCCAGCATAACTATACGAACCTTACGAGCGTGAGAAGTGTTTTTCGGCTATCTATTATCTTTTCTTAGTTCTTTTAAAACCACTTACTCTATACGTTATCTTTATGCCCCACTTTCGACGAAAAAAACCCCGCGCTTTATACTAAAAAAGCTTTAAAAATTCCACCTTTCTAATTCTTCGCCTTTCTCTTTCACGCTATTTCTTCGTCTCTTAGATAATTAAGTAGTTCTGCGTTCACAACCGCATGACCGGAAAAAACCACTGTTACTGCTTTACTTTTCTCCTGTGGCCAGAACCGGTATATAAAAGTAAGTAATAAATTGCGCGGCACCCTGTCGTCCGCAGAACAGCCTTCAGCACTTCTAAAACCGCACTATATGACGCTCGCCCGCTCACTCAGCACGTTTTAGTAAGGGATGGCACTAGTTCAATGATGAGAAGCGGAAATTTGACGGGTAACTTCAGGTTCCTGGATTTTCTGGCTGAAGTATTTTGTATACGAGTATTAAACACGTAAAGGCCACCTCAAATTTTTATTAGAATAATTTGAAACTTATTGTGAATCAAGAAAAGTTGAAATTTGCTTACGCTGGGCTTTAAGCGGTTAAAGGTGTTCAAAAAGCTTTAATCGGTTTTTCCAGCTACTTAGAATAGTTAGAACGTTAGAATCATGGTAAAAATTTGACCTATGGCTACCCAAATAGAGTGTCGTGGGTTTGTGCCCGGGCTCTTATCTCTGAGTCTTTTGGAATCTATGTGCTAAATTACATCTTAAAATACTATGAGCTTTCCGGCGAAGGAAAAGATCGTGATAAAACTTGTATACACCTGCGAAGAAAGTCACGTGGGTGTGAAGTTCCCAATCCGTACTGGGCCAGCGTAGGAACAGCGTAGGATTGTAGGAAGCCGCCCTGCAGTGGACGTTCTTTCTTCAACTTCGTGGCTATACTCAGGCTCAAGGTGCGTTTCTACCTTCTGCGAGTTGCGGAGCGGTGTGCGAGAAAATAATCCACCAATAAGAACACTTCGTAGTTTGAATGAAGTATTCCTCTAGACAGCTGTAAAAAACTCTGAATACATTTAAAACCTACTTTTACTCGCAGTTAAGGCTTCCTAGCGAGCAGTTCGCTAGACTACATTATCCGAACTCCCACAACAGATTTCTCTGAAGAAGATTACAAAGAAGTTTAAAATGGCGGCCGTTTGCGGACTATGTGCTAGCATTATTTCCCGTTAACTTGCGGCTTGTTTGTGACAGGGGACCCCGATGCAATCTACTTAAATGTTAGAGAAAAGAATTGCAAACGCAACAATATCCTGAGTTAGAATGTGCAGTAACTGGAATTGCACTTTTTAAACGATTAACCGTTCACGGGTCATTTTATTCGAGCGTTCGTTGCAAATTACTTTGATTGTCATATTTTTTCGAGCCTTACATCTGGTGCGATACTCTCGAGTGTGAGCTTTGGTTGAGTTCTAAACGCGTAATTGTAGTTTGGTGGTGATAGTTGGGTATGTGTGATTTGTGTGTGTTCGTGTAAAGGTGGAGGAACTGCATAAACACACATTTTCTTGCATAAACATAGCTATAATAAGGTTGCGGGTGAGCAAAGTAATTGTTTCAGTGCATTTACACATTTTGTACATAATAATATGTATTTACATATGATTTGACATCCGGATACCCCACAATGCTTCAGAGATCCTGACTATGAAGCTTGAGGTCTCGGGATCGATTCCCGGTCAGGGCAGATATTTGTGTGAAAAATACGATTGTTTGTGCTCGAGTCTTGGATGCTTAATATGTATTTAAGTATGTATTTATCTATGTAAGTATGTTTACCTGTTCTCTGGTACCCATAACACGAGCTTTGCTTACTATGGGACTAGGTCAATTGGTGTCAATTGTCTCATGAATGATATTTTTTTTTATAATACGGCCACAGGTGACCGTCCTGGCCTTCATTCAGCACGTCACGCTTTGTTTTCATAGTAAGTCGCTCACTTTTTAATATTAGTTAATTTTGGAAAACATTTTATTTATTTTTTTATTTTATCTTTATTGGGAAACAAACAGCATAAATATTACAAAGTACAGTAATACAAATTATTTTTACAAAGGCCAGAGCAGTTTCCACTTACAGGTAATAACAGATTTGTTCAGAAAGGAGAGATATATATACGGTTGCGTGCTTTAGTTTGGGAACCAATTCGAAAAAATATCCTTTGAATTCCTATAATAAATAAATAAATAAATGTCACGGACAATTCACACCAATTGACCTAGTCCCAAAGTAAGCTAAGCATAGCTTGTGTTATGGGTACAAGGCAACGGATAAACATACTTATATAGATAGATACATACTTAAATACATATCAAACACCCAAGACCCGAGAACAAACATTCGTATTATTCATACAAATATCTGCCCCGACACGGGAATCGAACCCGGGACCTCAAGCTACGTAGTCAGGTTCTCTAACCACTAGGCCATCTGGTCGTCAAACCTATACAATATGACAGTACTATCAACCTTAATGGGTCCCAAATTAAAGCTCGTGACTGTACAGTCCGATCACATGTTGCAAGTGCGAACAGCCGGTTCAATAGTTGTCGCGTGTAACTTATAGGGGGCGCTGGCAATTCCAACTGAATTACTGCGTCGCTAAAGTCCCCTCCACTTGGTACCCGTGGAAGTACCCAACTGCAATTATAAATGCGTAAATTTATGTGTGTGTAATGTTTATTTATCTTTCAATGAACTGCATATGTAGTAAGTATAATATTTCAACCTTGCTTCTACGGCACGGTCGCGTGCTTTAATTTGGGAACCATTTCGAAAAAATATCCTTTGAATTCCTATAGAATATGACTGGACTATTCTTCTTGGCAATGATGGTCCTTACGAAAGCGCTGGTAGTTTAAAAAAGTGACATGTAAAAGAGCCCTTTGCGGCCTATTTGCAGAATAAACGTTTTGATTTTTTTTTTTTTTGGACTGTCAACCTAAAGTTAGTCCCAAATTAAAGCTCGTGACTGTACCAATCGTGCACTGTACCACAGCTGCGACACGTAAATGTAAACACGCAAAACAAGCCTGCTTTTTCCACATAAAACAATAAGCACCTACACAATAATGGCACACAGGCCCAACTATCACAAACATCACACAAAATGCTAACGCGTTTCAAACCCTCTACGAGCGACATCGTTGCTTGAAGGAAACAGAACGACAACATTTCTATTCCATTAGGCACTCTCTCCTCCATCCGATGGATATGAACTTCCGCAAAGTAAAAAAATGGAATTCTAATTTTGCTCCCGCGAAGTAGTTAGGTCATGCAAAATCACACACACAGGCCACATAGCATGAAAATATACTTTTTCGTGCAATTTTCGCAAAGTAAGGCTTAGATCAATAAATTCTTAATACTGTTGTTTACTTCTGTGGTTCTATCCCACGCAATACAATCCCAAACTCGAAACTTCCACGCGTTTGATTTTTAAAGGTGTCGCGATTTGCTATCTGTTACGATTCCATGCATAATAAAGTTCTAACAAAGAGTATGAGCGCATACAAATAACAGACTTATGTAAAATATTGCAGGATTTCCTTGGTTTAATAGAATGCTTCGAGATTTTTACAGACGCCTCAGCTCCTGTTTGAAATATAAATTATTCAAAAACTAGCTGTTGCCCGCGATATTGTCTACTACTTAAGCAATTTTTCGGAATAAAAGGTATCGTATAAGTTAATTCGGCTTATAAACATTGAAATAGTACATAGTGTTAGCTGGTGAGCCCAGATTCTATGCTTTCCTTTTTTTTTCGTTTCTCCCTTTTTTTTTAAATCCGCATGTTTTTTTTGCTTCTAATTTAATATTATTATTTTTGCATGTTTTTTGTTTTTTTGTTGTTTTTTTTTTGTAAGTAGTGGTAGTTCTTGTGCGGGCGCACATTGAGATAGTATTGTCTCGATGTGCGGTTGCCCTTAAATGTGTTATTTTAAGAACCCATTGCCATTCAATTGCCACATCCTTCATTAACTCCAAGTGACAATTTATTTAGGGTGCATACTACATTCTTATTTATATGCCTTGTTTCATAATGATTGTGTGTGTATCTGTTTTTTTCTCCAATAAATAAAATAAAATAAATAAAATTACCTGGTTCTCAAAGTTTTTCGCGGGGGCGGTAAGGGGTCCAAATAATTGTTAATTTGTGATTAATAGATAAAAATATAAAATTGGTAATGGAGGTGTTAGAATTTTTTCTTGTAAAAGCGGCGGTAGTCCATATAAGAATGGAAACCTAGTACATGACGTAGAGTCAATATCAAATAAAATAAATAAAAGACGTATTTAGTTTGGAGCCCGCTGACAATCTAATTATGTTACTGTTTCTGCATTTAATTTCATTTAACCACCATTAGAATCGGGGGTGAGGCCAAGTTTTGACAGTTATGGAAACTTTAAAAATTAAAATCCGTGTCACTTTTTTTATAAAATATCCAATCCTAAAAGTGATATTAATGTTATATGACTCTATCATCGCTTAACTACGCGACGTGAATTTTTTTTTATCTAAAAATCTAATTTTGCAGTTAATTGAAAAATAATCAGGTTTTTAGGGCTAAAATAAAGTGTTCTTTCCCAGTCATAATTATCATCCCAACCTACCTATACATATACCTCCCACTGCAAGGCACAGGCCTCCAGAATCAGAGGGCCTTACTAGAGCCGTGTCTTGGAATTATTGTTTCATGGTGTCATCATCCCTATTGCCTTTTTTATTATAATCTGTGGAAAATTAAATTAAATTGCTTTGTCTATGACGCGTTTTAAGTTTTTTTTTTCTGGCCAGTGTTCTTTTAATCTATTTTTTTAAAGGTTACAAGTGGCGTGGACCCGCCGCCCAACTAACGATTAATTACGTGTTGCCAGCAATGGCCGCTGGTTCATACTCCCAATGTTTTACCAGCTGTAATATTATATCCACATAATTTGTAAATTATCGGAATCATCATCATCATCATCCCAGCCTATATACGTCCCACTGCAGGGCCCAGTCCTCCTCTCAGAATGAGAAGGGTTGGGCCGTAGTTCCCACGTGGGCCCATTGCGGATTGGTAACTTCACATACACCATTGAATTTCTTTGCAGGTGTATTTTTCCTTCACCGTGGTAAATTTCAAATTAATTTCGCACATCAATTCCGATAAATTCAGAGGTGCGAGCCGGGATTTGAACCCACGACCCTCTGCTTGAGAGGCCATAGGTAAAACCACTAGGCCACCATGGCTTCCTACTTCCTATTATCGGAATACCTACATAAAATCGAAAGTACTGTGCAGCTGTTAGCTCTGTTTCATCCACACAGATGTAAACTCATCATCATCATTTCAGCCGAAAGACGTCTACTGCTGAACATAGGCCTCCCCCATGGTTCGCCAAACAGATCGGTCCCGTGCTATCCGCATCCAACGCGATCCCGCAACCTTAACCAGGTCGTGGCTCCATCTTTTTGGATGCCTACCTACACTGCGTCTTCCGGTCCGTGGACGCCACTCGAGAATTTTTTTGTCCCATCAGCCATCAGTTCTACGAGCACTTGAGTCTGGCGATTCTTCGAGCTAGTCGGTGACTTACCGAAACTACTGCACCAATATTCCATTCCTTATTTCAAACCTTTAGAAGGTTGATTAAAAAAAATGCAATAGGTGTAAAATTTTAAATCTGTAATTTCAGCGGCTTCGATTTTTCAATGCAACATCCTGTATGAATATGAAATTACTGTAAGACTCACTCATAGTGAGAAAATACGGATAACTCACCTCTATGCTCGAGTTTAGGGTTGTGTGCCGGTATCAGTTTCGTCGAGCAACCGCGCGAGCAGAGCGGTGGCGCGCAGTGCGCGTTTGGCAGCCAGCCGCTGTGGCGTGTGCTTCGAGATGAAGGGCTACGGATTAGCCCGAAATAAATCGAGCCAAACTCGATCATAGACGTGAGTTATCCGTATTTTTCACTTTAACATCCTTTTTAGGGTTCCGTAGTCAACTAGGAACCCTTATAGTTTCGCCATGTCTGTCCGTCTGTCTGTCTGTCTGTCTGTCTGTCTGTCTGTCTGTCTGTCCGCGGCTAAGCTCAGAGACTGTTAGTACTAGAAAGCTGTAATTTGGCATGAATATATAGGTATATCAGTCATGCCGACAAAGTGGTTAAATAAAAAAAACTAAAAAAGTTTTTTTTTAGGGTACCTCCCGTAGACGTAAAGTGGGGGTGATTTTTTTTCCTCTACTAACCTTATAGTGTATCATTGGATGGGTATTTGAAAATAAATAGGGGTTTGCTAAAACCATTTTTTGATTAAGTGAATTTTTCGGAGATATTCACTCGGAAAGTTCAAAATCAGTTGAGCAGTTTTTAAGTTTTTGTAAAAAAATATTTCTAAACTAAGATTGTAATTTAACCGCCACTGCAAACATTTTTTTTTCTTTAAGTACCTATAAGATCAAGCTAACAGTATCTACTTTCAAATAAAAAAAAATAATTTAAATCGGTTCATATAATAAAGAATTACGTCTGAAAAAACATCAACATACATACTAGGTCATAAGTAGATTAGTTACCCAATTCGCCGATAGATGGCGCAGTCCCACCGACGTTGAATTCTACATCGTGCTGTTAAGATTTTTCCTGAGTTAATGGGGTCGGGTGCTAGTGCTAGGTCAAGTAAATCTCTCTCTCGATTTCATAGGTGGTCCTTGGTCTTTGTCTTTGAGTTGTGTTACGTTCGTTCGTGGGTACTTAATGTAATGTTGTTGTGTGTGGGAAATTGGGATTAAATTAACTAAAACAAGTTGTATTGTGGGGTAACATTTAGTCGGTTTAAATTAATTTGCGTTCCGTTTCGTATTTTGCATGTTGAAGGTACTCAATCAAAAATTTTGACGCGAACCAACTAGCATGACTGATCCGACTGGCGATGCGACCGACACTGAGCGCTCCCGCTCCCGAGCTTACGCACACAGGGACAATGTGCTTGTGTATCTTCACATACAAGTATGGCTTACCCGCTTTCGTGAGATAAAACATCTGAACCTACCTAACCTACCTATCTAACTAAAAAAGACGTATTTTAAGTCCGCCTATTGTGACGGTCGGGAACTACGGAACCCTACACTGACAGGTTTTTTTTCTTACTTTTTTCATACAACAGATCCGAATCTCACCTGATGAAAAGTGCAGATGAGGCCAAAGGTGTATAACAACTCAACTTACCACAGTTCATAGTCATAGTTTTATGACAAAAAAACGACGGCAAGAACAACAAAAGCACTTCAACAAATGTCCTATGAGGATACAGAAAAATTATTGTCAGTCTTAAAATAAATATGCTTAGATAGGTATATAGTTTGTAAGAGTTGTAGTTACTGTATTTTTGTTCATAATTTATTTATTTTTGTATCTATGTTATAAATGTTAAGATTTTTTTTTTTTGTTTTTTAATGTGGTTAAATATTTAAGACTTGTTTTTTATGTATTCCTTATTTTACACCTGAAACACAGGAAATTTTTTTTCCTAGTTCAGGTATACGTAACATGTTCCCTTTTTAAATATGTTTAGTCTATAAGTTGTTATGTTTTGTAACTTTTAGTATGATAAATAAAGATTTATTATTATTATTATTTATAGTTCGTATTTATGATTATTTTCCAGTGATATTCATGTATATTACTTAATTTATTTCTTAAATTCTTTTCGGAAATAAACATGATTACCATAACAATAAAATTGAAACAATAAATCAAAAAGTTAGTGAATCCAAAATCGTTTTTTATCAAGCGAATCGTTTCTGGATGGACATAACGTATTCAGTTTTTAACAACTGTTGAAATAATGGCGCTGTTTCGGAAATTACAACGTCGGCCACGTTACTCGCGCTCGGACAAGCGTGGCCAAACAAGACTAGCCGATACTTTTTTTAGTAGCCCATTAGTTACTTACTTATCATCATAATCATCATCAGCCTATAACAGTCCACTGCTGGACATAGGCCTCCCCCAATGAGCGCCATTGCGCCCTGTCTTCGGCTAGACGCATCCAGCTTCTACCAGCAGCCTTTCGCAGATCGTCACTCCACCTGGCCGGAGGTCGTCCTACACTACACTACGTTTGCCAAGACGAGGTCGCCACTTACTTACTTATAAGCTTAGTAAAATCCTAAATCAATAATTGGGATATGGTGAGTGTGACGTTTACTATTACTTCATCATCCCATCCTATATAAGTCCCATTGCAGGGCACAGGCCTCCTCTCGGAATGAGAGGGCTTGGGCCGTAGTTCCCATTACTGATAGGGGCACCATTACTTATTATTGAGGTATTGAGTAACGAATTGCAGTAAAACAATAAAATTATTTTTTTCAAGCTCCGCTCCGTCAACCTCATCCGCAGTGTTGCCCGTACCTCGCCATTTAATTGTTTATATGGCAACATATACAACACCACAGTGACAGTACCTAAATATGCCGTAAGTTTCGTTAAGCCATAAAATCCTCCCCTGTTCCGTATTTCTATTAAATTATCGTCCAGCTAGCTCAAGGCTCAAGTTATTTCTAACTAACTTTAACAGCAATCGATCGCAAAATCGAACGCAGATACAGTCGAAAGCATAAATATGTATACAGTCATCGCGTCAAAATATGTAAACTTCAACCTTATGGTTATTGACTTAGAGTTGTATAGATATTTTTGACACCTTGTTAACGTATATATATTTTTGCACGTGACCGTACGAACCAAATGCTTTTTAAAATGGAACAACGAAACGTTACCTCTACGGCAGTGCTGCCAACGTCAAATCAACAAAACTTCGAAAACACTCTTGCAGTGTCACCACTCCTCTTAAAACTCAAATTCTATAAAAACTAGCACCAATAAGACAGTGAGCGTGCTCAAATCCGCTTATAAACAGGGACGAAAAAACACCAGGAGCCCCCAGGAGCAGCATTCCTGAAGCCAAGGTAAGTGTCGCATTTTCTCAAAATGCTACCAAAGAATATTCCCCAATACTCCCCGAATTCTCTATTATTGCGCAAACCAGTCTCACTGACCCATTCCAAAGGCGCAACAAAACGGCAATTGTCAGTAAATTTCATGACGAAAACGAGAATCGGCGTGTATTTATGACGTCACGTGATTGTACGGCGATCCGTCATGCGCAGAATGATTAATGGTCGTTAGCGATAAATGGTGAGTAGGTACTTTAAAAAGTGGGCAATAAGTTTGAATTTGACTTTTGATTTTGGGTTTATGATGAAGTTAATTTGTGACTATTTATCAAAAAGTTTGTACTAAACTCGTCACAAAATAAAAGGCCCGTTTTGACAGTTCACGCCCATGAAGTTCTCTATTTTTTACCGATCGAAATGTTTTCAAGTTAATAACATTTTTCATTGATGGGTACCGCCCACTTGGCTAAGTGCTGCTGTGCATAACGATTTTTTCATAATTGTCCACAGACTATTAATAATCGGTTAAGGAAAAAATAAATCAATCAAGATATTTTTGAAGTAAAACTTTTTTAGGCACGCTTGACTTGGGGAGTAAGCTGGTGAATGCGTTACGAAAACTGGCAAACGCGGGGGTGTGGTGTCGGGGGGGACAAACCCTTAATTTTACAAAAATGTAGACAAAAAGCACTATTGAAAACCGTTGAAAACCAGTATAAAAAGCAGAAATTTGCAGAAAGGTACGCTGGTGTCGCGCGTGTACCAGAGCCCAAGCTTTCTCAATCTAAGATTTAGCCCTGTGCCCAACAGTGGAATATTTATAAGCCGAAACGGAAGTAAAGCTTATTATGAAATCATAATTACCTTATCTTTAGCGTTATTGGGCACCAAAGATTTCAATGAATTCACAGTAATGACTCCACCTTTTAATTACCTTTTCTTTGTCTTCGCCGCCATTGTTGGAGCCTCAAATCAATGGACCGGCTTAATGAAGCTAACTCTTCAGCAATCAAACTAGGTATAATGTTGGGTTAGGGTTCCGCTAACGTTAGGCCTCATAAGAAGGCTCAAGGTCACTCAGAGGGCGATGGAAAGGGCTGGTGTTTCTCTGCGGGATCGCATTAGAAATAATGAAAAATTGCGCAAGCGCCGATACCACCACCGATACCGATATAGCTCGACGAATCGCCAGATTGTTTTCAAGTAGCAAAAGGCAAGGCACATTACTCATATAATTGTTTTTTTACACGCTTTATATTAGCTTCACCTGTATGTTTGTATGTATGTTTGTTTGTAACCGACTCCTTAGGGCGCGATTTTGACCCACTTCCCGGTTTCCGATAGAGCTGAAATTTTGCACATATGTGTAAATTGGATGACAATGCAATATTATTGTAACATGGAGCTGATCTGATGATGGTGCTGGATGGTGGCCATAGGAACTATGTAATAAAACAACACAATCCCGTCGAGTTTGGGTTCGTTTGATTCGTCTTGACGAGCACTTTGATCCCAGATGGTAACCAGGGTCTGATGATGGAGCTGGAAGATGGCCAGAGGCACTCCACAATAAAACGACACAACCCCATCGAGTTTGGGCTCGTTTGATTCGTCTTGACGAGCACTTTGATCCCAGATGGTAACCAGGGTCTGATGATGGAGCTGGAAGATGGCCAGAGGCACTGCACAATAAAACGACACAACCCCATCGAGTTTGGGCTCGTTTGGTTCGTCTTGACGAGCACTTTGATCCCATATGGTAACCAGGGTCTGATGATGGAGCTGGAAGATGGCCAAAGGCACTCCACAATAAAACGACACAACCCCATCGATTTTGGGCTCGTTTGATTCGTCTTGACGAGCACTTTGATCCCATATGGTAACCAGGGTCTGATGATGGAGCTGGAAGATGGCCAAAGGCACTCCACAATAAAACGAAACAACCCCATCGAGTTTGGGCTCGTTTGATTCGTTTTGACGAGTACTTTGGTCCTAGATGGTAACAAGAGTCTGATGATGGAGCTGGAAGGGGGGTAGGTGGCGGGTTGGGGGGGGAATGGGGTATGGGGTAAGGGGGTCGGGGGTTTAGAGGGTTGGGTGTTAGGGTGTGGCGGTTGGGGTTAGGGGATGGGGGGGGGGGGGTTTACGGGAAATAGGGTGGGGGTGTTGGGGGGTTCGGGGGTAAGCGATTTTGGGGGGTTGTGGGAAATGGGGAGGGGGTAAGAGGCCTAGATGGTAACAAGGGTTTGATGATGGAACTGGAAGGGGGGGCGGTAGGTGGTGGGGTGTGGGAGGGGTGGGGTGGGGGGGCAGGTGACGGGTGGGGGAGTGGGGGTGGGGGGGAGGGGGGGTTTCCGGGGGTATGGGGGTTCGGTGTTAGGGGGGTTGGGTTTAGGTTGTTCGGGGGTTTGTAAAATGAGGAGGGGGTAAGGGGGGTTTAGGGGATTGGGGGTAAGGGTGTGGGGTTTGGGGGGGTTTGGGGAAATGGGGTGGGGGATGTTGGGGGGTTGGGTTTAGGGGGTTTGGGGGTTGTAGGTGAGGGGGTAAAGTTAGAAAGAAAAAAATGCAACTAAAAAATAGAAAATAAAATTATTTTATTGTAAAAAAAGCGTGGGGTGCTTTTTAAGATGTTATCAAAATGACAATCCTTGACAATTGACACCATGCACCCCACGCTTTTTTTACAATAAAATATTTTAAACTATTATTATTTATTTTATCAATATTTAGAATTGTTTACAAATTTTGATCTGGATATAACAATATAATAATTGCTTATTAAGATTTTTTACTGCACTATAAGAATAGTGAGTTGAAATTTATTAAAATTTATTTTTTATTTTTTAAAGCGTGTTTTTTAGTTTTTTTAAACTATTATTTTTTTATGTTAGAGAGGCCAGACAAACGAACTAGTGGGTCACCTGATGTTAAATGAACACCACTGTCCATAGACACTCGCAGAGTTTTACGCGATACCAGTGCGTTGTCGGCCCTGCAGAAAATGGTACACTCGCCTCTTAAAGGCACCCAGGTCGTAACTCGATGGGAAGACCCCAGCGGGAAGATCGTTCCACATTTTGCAAGTTCGTGGCAAAAAAGACCGCTTAAAACGCACCGTCGAAGACTGCCATTCATCAAAATGATGACGATGAAATGAACGCTTACGACGGGTGGATTTGATTGCTGATGAGATTTATTAAGAAACAAACAGGGTAAAAAAAAACATAACACAAAGAGTTAAAAATAATAGCTAATCGCATACTACACCAGGTGCTGTATTTATCTATCTTTGTAAGTATGTTTATCCGTTGCCTAGTACCCATAATACAAGCTTCAACTGGTGTAAATTGTGATTTAAGATTTTTTTTCGACAGCGGCGCTCACGTGTCCGGGGATTATGTATAATATTAATCTTACGAAAGAACCTTATACCTTTAAGGGGTTTTTAAAAGTTAACCTTTCACTACTACAGTCTCCAATCAACAGTTTTCAGTCTACGGAACCCTTAGCACCTCAGTGCTTCGCCTCGTCGCCTCTTTTCAACGCTCATAGAAAATCAAAGTTGAAAGACTTAGTGGGAATAGTTTGGAAGTTTCAAGATATAAAACTAATCGTCTGCAAAATCGTGGCCATCCTTTGTGCGGCCGGCGGGATTTTAAAACTTTTGTCATAACATAAAAGCTGTAAGAGTACATGAATATCTATGGTAAGTCACGGTTTGCTGTACAACTTAGTTCATAAAACTCGTTCGGTACCTATAAACGTTGCATAATTTGCTGCGGCATTGTAGGTCGTTTATTTTTAGCTATTATAACAAACGAGTCAATTTTAAACAATAACGTGGATTGGTCTTGATAAAGTCATTCAGAGGGCGAAGATGAGGGCTATGCTCGGAAATTTTCTGCGGGATCGCATTAGAAATGATGAAATCCGCGCAAGCACTAAAGTCACCGACATAGCTCGAAGAAAGATTGTCTACATAATGTGTAATTTGTAAACCTTACCAACTGGGTGCCACCAAAATGCCCCCTCGAGTGCGACGTATGCACATAAATCGATTACGCACACAAGTATCACGGGACAGTTCACATCAATTAACCTAGTCCCAAAGTAAGCAAAGCAAAGAGTTGAAAAGTTATTGATCGGGGCTGAAACTAAATAAACGCCGCCGAAACGGTCAAAACAATGATTAACAACTAAACCGTTCCAAACCACATCATAAACTTTCCACTCTGAATCCGCCACAGTTTGATTCAGGAAAACGCTTTCCCCGGGAATCGCGTAAATTCATAAAGAATGAAACATTTGCAAGTGTAATGAAAGAGACGGGAAAAATAAAGGGAATTTTCATTGTTGCCTCACTTGGATGAGGTCCGTTTATGCATCCGAAAACTTATTACGCCCTCAAGGAAAGCACGGTTCTAGATATTTGTAAGTGGCAAAAACGTGTCCAAAGATCTATCTGGTCTCGATTCTGAATTATTTTATAACCATATATCAATGGAGATTGGGACATTATGGACCATTGTTTGTCTGCCATTTTTTTATGTCATCTTCAGATGGGGTATTGGAAATTTTGTAGATAGGTACGTGCGTGCGTGCGTGCATGTGTGTCTGCTTCGATTATTTATACACTAGATAGAGCTTAGGCGGCATGAAAACGTCCCGAAATATATAAGCCAACAATTGGCTTATATGTCATTTGTCTCCCTTCAGTTTGAATGACGTAACGCGATCGTAATATGAAGCTGTCAAATGGAATTTTTGGACGTTTTGTATCGCAATGTTTGCTACTGACACTCTATCTAGCTAGTGTATAAATAATCTAAGTGTGTCTGTTAGTTATTCCTCTATGCTATAACGGCAGGGCGGATTTGAATGAATTTTGGTTGTAAATAGTATGACGTTTGGAATAACACATAGGCTACTTTTTCTCCCGGTATTCCCACGGGATAAAATTAAAATCCTCAAATCTTTCCTACGGTTTAGACACATGGAATTTTGTACGGGTGTTCATCATACAACCTAAATGAAGACTGGGATGTAGTTTTTGGGAATTCCCAAGGGAATTTCGTAAAATCCTGATCTAATTAAGCGCGTGAAGTAACAAACTTCTCGACATTTTCCTTCACCGTAAAGCTCGATAAATTTCAAATGTGATTTCGCACGTTCGCCGAAAACTCCGAAGTGCGAGCTCGGGCTTACCCTCGACCCTCTGCTAGAAAGGCATTAGGCTTTTTTCGGAATTATACCGTATTCGGAATTCGGATGCAACGCCTCGCAGGTCTACCCCTTTGCTACACTTGTCATTTCAATAAGCAACTCGAAGTAAATCGAGTTACGACGTCAAGCCACCGATGCTTTGTATAAAGTCAGACAGTTGAGACAGCAAATCTCACCGTAATCATATGACTTCTCACTTGCAGTCCGTATCCTCTCGTTCCCAATCTAATAATGTCCGACGGAAGCCTACATTTCCATGCTTTGTTCATACCCGGAGCACTATAAAGCCGCTAATGCACTAAAACAAAAGAGCGACCCCGCAATTTTATCTTTTATCCCAATCCGTCTTTTTATTAAGTCACATATTCTTTGAATCATACGGGCGTTCGTTAGCCAGAATGAAAAGCAGCATTAGTTGCCAACCCCTGAAAAGGATGAGGGAATAAAAGCCACCAAAACATGTATTACATTAAGGCCAGTGGTCGTGCACTGTTAATACCACTCGCGGTCTTTTTAAGCCCATTATCTGAGCCCGGACGTAAATCAAAGAATGCGGCCGCTAAGGGGAATATCTCGGATTTGAAGCGACCGGCTTCATTTGCTTCATGTATGTATGTAAAATCTTTATTACAAAAACAATACAAAAAAAAAACAGAAAAAATTGCAAAGGCTAACTTATCCGTAAGAGGGATCTTTCAAGCTAACCTGGTTTTAATAGGAAAACTTAAAAAGATAGGTATAGGTGGAACAGTCACTTTGAACGGTGAGAATAAAACTATCACTTTTTTAAATTATTAGTACTCGTATTTTGTTGTTAGGTATAGCGGCCACAGTAATACCAAGGATGATATAGACTGGATTGGCAGTCGCCATAGTACGCATCGGCCGCGGTTTTTGTAGTTCGATTAAACCATCTAGATTTAAAAATCGAACTACAAAAACCGCGGGCGATGCGTACTATGGCGACTGCCAATCCAGTCTATATCATCCTTGGTAATAAAAAATCGGTGAAAATTTCAAGTGTCTAGTCTTACGGTTCATGAGATAGAGCCGTATGACAGACGGACGAACGGACAGCGGAGTCCAAGTAATAGGAAAGAAAAAAGAAAAGAAACAAAACATTTAATCGTGATATGATTTTTTGAAGAACGAAATAAAATGGAAAGAGAGATTATTTGTCGCGAAATGGTACCAACTCAGCATACCCTGTCCCGTATCCCGTACCCGTGTCCGCCTGTGTCCAGGCACCATTTGGGTACCTACGGGCCTCAAAAAAGCGTAAATGTTATGAACCACGGAGCCGCGACTCCTGACAAGCCTTTGTGCGCCCGGTCACTAGTTTTCCGACTTTTCTGCAGACATTTCCTAAGTAATTAGTATTTGAGCTCGCATCAGTACTTAGCTGGAAACAAAGCTTGTTTGTACAAGTTTAACTCCGCTGGTAATATCTTAATTAACAATGAAAGTTCTTTTGAAGCCGCCGGACGTCAAAGAGCTCGAGTGCACTTGGATTTTTTCCACGAAGACTATACTGGAGCTATGAAGAATCTGTTAAGTACTCGTATTACACATAAGTAATAACTACTGGCTTTATAAGTTGTAGACTTCGTGAGTTTTTGGAAATGGGTGAAATATAATGTTTTACGTATTCAAACCACATGAGTCCGTCAATTTGAAAAAATAAAATTTTTATGTTTCCGTACCTCAATAAGAAAAAAACGGAACCCTTATACTTAGGATCACTTTGTTTTCGTCCGTCAGTCTGTCAAGAACATTTACCTTGGGAACGCGTGGAGGTATCGAGTTGAAATAAAAAAACCGGCCAAGTGCGAGTCGGACTCGAACGAAACGAAATCGAATTTCGTAGTAAAAGGCCTATCTATATGTTCATTGTCTAACGCGCGGGCGCTTGCTATTGTATTCACCATCATTTTCTGTCACCATCTTATACCGTTTGACAGAATAAGATAGTGAATGCGAAAGCAAGGATCCGCGCGTTAGACATTAGGGCCTCTGTCACAAGACACCTCATCATCTACAGGGTTATTTTTAATTCACTGGCATCATCTTAACCCTGAATTCCTATCACTCAAACAAATGTTTTTAGTTTTACGACTTTTTAAAATGAAGCACTTTTTTCCCATACAAATACACAGAGTATCGTAAAAATAAGAGGTAATCTCAAATTTTCAAAACGTTATTACACCAAAAATATTAAGTTATGACAAAAGCCGTAAAACAAAAAACATTTGTTTACGTGGTAGGAGTTTAGGGTTAAAAGGATGCTAGTGAATTACAAATAACCCTGTATACTAATATTATAAAGGTAGCTAATATTATTATTATAGTTTGTTTGTTTGTTTGTTTGAACGTGCTAATCTCAGGAACTACTGGTCCGATTTGAAAAATTTTTTCAGTGTTAGATAGCCCATTTATCGAGGAAGGCTATAGGCTATATATCATCACGCTAACACCAATAGGAGCGGAGCAGCAATGAATAATGTTTCAAAATCGGGGGTTTTTGAAGTAAAACTTCCATAGGCGCGCTTGACTTGGGGGAGTACACGGTGGTGAATGTGAACGCGGGGGATGGTGCGGGGGGGGTGTGGAGGTGGGGGACGGGGGGTTTCGGGGGTAACTATTCGACGCGGACGACGTCGCGCGCAGAAGCTAGTCATTTATATTTAAGAGCTAGGCTCTTGTCGGTGGAGTAATTTCCAGCTCATTCTACATTCCGCTCTTTACTTCACTTCTTTAAGGTCACCTGAGGTAATTGCGTACGTGTTTTTTCGTGTTTTTTTTGATATTTTTTCAATCTCAAATTGTGAAATATGCATCAAGTATTTTGAATTACTGTTTGGGTCTGTGCTTTATCCAAGTCTTTAACAATAAATTTGTCGAAGTAACTTTTTTGCTGCACTAGTATTAAAAAATATACAAGCATTTTTTTAAAAACCGGGATTTTAGACGCTATTACCTCAATTTGGGAAAATGCATCTTTTTTAAATAATTGTGTATCGATTGTGATTAAGCCTCTAAAACTTCATGTCGCGTGTTCGTAATACCATATTCTAGAAGGTATTATTAATAAAAGGAACCACGGACCGCGAATAATCAGTTGAGGCCAAAAATAGTACAATTACGTAAAATGCGTCTTTATTTTGCAGACGCATTTATCCAAAGCCAAGTAACAGGTGTTGCAAACATTTTTTAACCTACTTCAAAAAAGGAGGAGGTTCTCAATTCGTCGGTTGGTTGTAATCGGTTCAATTTTGATTTTATATATATTTTTTTTTGCTTTTAGTTCCTGGGTGGTTTTTAAGGCAGTTTCATTTTTTATTTAAGATTTTTGAGTGAGTCTCACGGTAGTTTCATGTTCAAAATTAATTAAAAATCAAATAAGCAGTTACTAAAGTTGCTAAAGAATTAATAATTTTATCATCAGTAAAAATTTTAAAAACACACTTTCAGGATTCAGTCATTTATTTATGTGTTAAAACGCTCAAAGTTACACTATCTAGAAAAGGGTTATTGACCACTGACATTGGGGCAAATGCGTTATACAGACGCAATAACCTCAATTATACTAACGCATTTAGCAATATTTCATAAATAACTTTCAAAAAGTTTAAATGGTAATAATTCTGAGAGAAAAGCATTTTGAATACAAATTATAATTCAGACATGTGAACCAACTAATACTCGGCATCTTCAATACAATTAAACACCAAAAAACTAAAAAAAATAGGATTTAAATGCATTTTATTTACTTACCCCACGCACTGCGTAGCTCTGTTAAGGTTCAAATTTCAAAATTACCGATATCTTGAATACGATTCACCAAGACGCCCTCTATGTTACTTGTTGTCGTCCAAGTAGTTAAAGTGTCTATCACTAGATGGCAGGCGCTGTTGTAACTCACGTTGTTTAAAAGATAACTCAAATAAACGCAATAACCCCATAGTGGGTTTTACCTCAGGTGACCTTATATTATAATGAAAAATGTTATTTTTCTTTTATTTGCTCTATATTATGTCCTTCTTGGTCTTCCCCTTTTCCTTTCCCCTTCTATCTTTCCTTCTATTAAAGTCTTAATCGAATTATCGTGCCGTACCAAATGACCTAACATCTTCGCTCTTCTGTTCTCAATTATTTTCAACAAAGATCTTTCAAGATCTTTCAACAGGACACCTAACTTAATATAATTCAAGATTGTTTTTTTGGAGTCTTTTGTATTTTTACACGCTTTAAATATTAGCTTCACCTGTATGTTTGTTTGTTTGTTTGTATGTATAATGTTTGTTTGTAACCGACTCCTTAGGGCGCGATTTTGACCCACTTCCCGGTTTCCGATTGAGCTGAAATTTGGCACATATGTGTAAATTGGATGACAATGCAATATTATTGTAACATGGAGCTGATCTGATGATGGAGCTGGATGGTGGCCATAGGAACTATGTAATAAAACAACACAATCCCGTTGAGTTTGGGCTCGTTTGATTCGTCTTGACGAGCACTTTGATCCCAGATAGAAACCAGGGTCTGATTATGGAGCTGGAAGATGGCCAACAGTACTCCACAATAAAACGACACAACCCCATCGAGTTTGGGCTCGTTTGATTCGTCTTGACGAGCACTTTGATCCCATATGGTAACCAGGGTCTGATGATGGAGCTGGAAGATGGCCAAAGGCACTCCACAATAAAACGAAACAACCCCATCGGGATTTTGGGGGGTTGTGGGAAATGGGGAGGGGGTAAGAGGCCTAGATGGTAACAAGGGTTTGATGATGGAGCTGGAAGGGGGGGAAGGTGGGGGGGTTGGGGGGGTTGGGGGGTTGGGGGTGGTCCAGGGTTAGGGGGGTTGGGTTTAGGTGGTTGGGGGGTTTGTAAAACGAGGAGGGGGGTAAGGGGGGTTTAGGGGGTTGGGGGTAAGAGTGTGGGGGTTGGGGTTTGGGGTTGGGGGGGGTTTGGGGAAATGGGGTGGGGGGTGTTGGGGGGTTGGGGGGTTGTAGGTGAGGGGGTTAAGTTAGAAATAAAGAGGTTTACGTTTAGTAGTGTAGAGCAGTGCGCGCGCACCAAAGACCAAGTATAAGATGGACTGATTCTATTTAAGACGAGCAAAAAACCGTTTTGTGTCTCTTGTTAGCACATGGAAACTCTCACTGTGAAAAAATGCAACTAAAAAATAGAAAATAAATAATAGTTAAAAAAAAAACTAAAAAACACGCTTTAAAAAAAACAACTAAAAAATAAAAAATAAATTTTAATAAATTTCAATTCACTATTCTTATAGTGCAGTAAAAAATCTTAATAAGCAATTATTATATTGTTATATCCAGATCAAAATTTGTAAACAATTCTAAATATTGATAAAATAAATAATAATAGTTTAAAATATTTTATTGTAAAAAAAGCGTGGGGTGCTTTTTAAGATGTTATCAAAATGATAATCCTTGAAAATTGACACCATGCACCCCACGCTTTTTTTACAATAAAATATTTTAAACTATTATTATTTATTTTATCAATATTTAGAATTGTTTACAAATTTTGATCTGGATATAACAATATAATAATTGCTTATTAAGATTTTATACTGCACTATAAGAATAGTGAATAGAAATTTATTGAAATTTATTTTTTATTTTTTAGTAAGTATGTTTTATTTAAAGCGTGTTTTTTTAGTTTTTTTAACTATTACTATTTTTCTACCCCAATTTTTTTTCTTTTTCGGTTGACCCGTGAAATCCATATCATACTAAATACAAACTGAAGCATGGATGCACAGAAAAACTCAGAAAAAAAACAGCTCTGGGAATTGAACCCAGGTCCTCAGCATTCCGTGCCATTTCAGTTTGTATTTAGTAAGATATATCTTAAGAAGAAGAAGAAGATCTTAATATAATATAAATTACGTGTCACGTTGTTTGTCCGCGATGGACTCCTAAACTACTTAACCGATTTTAATAAAATTTGCACACCGTGTGCAGTTTGATCCAATTTGAGATATAGGATAGCTTACATCTCAATTTAAAGTCGCAATATTTTATTGCAAATTATTGCAAGAGAGCGGCGAAGGCCAGTTGCAAGAGAGCGGCGAACGCCAGGATGTACAATGCGGGGTGCGGTGGGGTGAAGGGGTGGTGTGGGGGAGGGGGTGCGGGGGTATTAAAAGGGGATATATAATACATGCATAGTATAGTTGCACCCGTGCGAAGCCGGGGCGGATTGTAATTGATATGGCAAAACAACGTTTGCCGGGCCAGCTAGTATATTAATAATTCATCAAATTACTGCTGCTTCAAAACAACACTTGAGCTTAATTTTAAATGCAGTTGCAGAGGGTACTTGCCACTTTAAGTGGTTGCTGTCGTCGACTTAGCAGGAGCCCAGGAACAACCGTATCTAATTCAAGAGACCGAGTGCAACGTTCTAGTTAATTTCCGAATAGTTTTAGTGAAATGTCTTTGCAAGTAGAAACTACATGGAACAGCGCTCCGAGAATTATGCTGCTTTACTTATCTACTATTCTAAGTAATGTTTAAATGTTTGCTTTAATTAAATTATTGGAGTAGGTAATATCTACTATGTATCTAAGTATGTTTATCCGTTAGCTTGGGGGTAGACATAACTCAAGCTTTGCTTACTTTGGGACTAGATTGGTGGGAATTGACATTGCAATAAAAAAAAATAACAAAGTTTTTTGTGTGTTATTCCTACATTGATTTATGCTGTTTAAATGATAAACGTCCTTTTGAAGTCTTGAACACACGACTTTCCGAAGAAACTGCATGTTTAATTTTCCAGATATTTAAAGTTAAAAGGTACCTACCAGGTAAATATTACCTTGCTGCAAAAGTAATGAACCCAATGCGGCTCTCGCTCGATTGAGAACAACAGGCACCTCATGCGTACCCCAGACAAAGAGGGCAAACTATTTCCATTGAATCAGAAATTTCAGCAGACCCTCATCACACCAAATCCGACTTGCATCCATTCGGTTTTTATATTTTATACGCTAAAGTATTAGCGTCACGTATTCAATATTTAGCCGAAATGTCTTCTCGGCGGATCAAAGGGGTCTTATAGAAATGTAGCACGTCTGCCGTATCAACAGTCAGGGCAATATGTCGGATTTTTATCTCGATTTCTATTCATAAGAAGCAAGTTTGCGTTTTGAAAGTTAATGTTTCGAAGTGGTTTATGTTTGAAGGGCTGGCTGTCCGAGCGGCGTGAAGCGTGAAAGTTTACTTGAAAATTAAAGGCCCGCATTTATCCGAGGTGTTTGAAATATTTTATCGTCTTCCATGTTTTAAATTTAATATTGAATCCCATCAAAACCATAAACGTTAGAACCTTATTTTTTTACTGGGATGTGAGACCATAGAAATAAATCGTCTTGTACCGCACTAGTACAAAAAATGTTACAATGTCAAAAATTGTAGGTATGTATAGCAATGAACGTGAGTTGTAGTAAAGAGTCCCACGTTCAACGTGTTAATCTGTAAAAAAAGCAGGTCCTAGTTGTACCGTGTAGAAGTTACATGGGTGAGAGATAGCCCCTCAAAGGGTCGTGTAAATATACCCAATGTAGTTTCGCACGGTTTTTTTACATTGACCTGACACACCAAGGTATGTCATGATGTGTATTATACAAATCAAACCAGGTAATGTCTATTAACGTACGTATATTACGTACGGCACGTTTTCGTCAGCACTTCCTGCCACGTACAGTGAAACTGTGGAATCAACTTCTGGCAGCAGTGTTTCCAGACAACTAAAACATCGGAGCTTTCAAGAAAATGGTTTAGAGCGCGCGCAGACAGAGAGCGGTCTGGAGTTCCGAGTTCCGCGTTCAGAGTTCTGTGTTTTAACCGCTCGAGAGTTCCAGTCGCCTGCTGTGTGCGTTATCGTAAGAGACTCAGTACATTCGAAAGAACGCAGAACTCTGAACTCGGAACTTCAGACCGCTCTCTGTCTGCGCGCGCTCATATACTTCCTTTAAAAGCTCTCAACAGATTAGTGACTCTTTGAGTTGTTGATATTTATGGGCGGTGGTGATAATTTCCAATCAGATGACCCGCTTGCTCGTTTTCCTCCCTCTCACAATAAAAAAACATTAATATGGACCTCTGCAAAGTTACTCTAATGCGTCAGATCAGCTGGATAATAAGCTAGACAGACTGTATGTAACTATGCCACATTTTTCTTTTTCATCTCTATTCAAATAGAACCATCTGCAAATGTAGAAAGAGGTCGATGGTTTATTGCGGGTTGTATTTTCAAATCTTGCAGTCGAATTTCATCTATTTTTAGCAATCATCATCATTTCAGCCGAAAGACGTTTAACTCCCCAACTCTCGCCAAACAGATCGGTCCTGTGCCATCCGCATCCAACGCGTTCCCGCAACCTGAACCTGGTCATTGCTCCGTCTTCTTTGAGGCTTACCTTCACTGTGTCTTCGGGTCAGTGGTCCGTTCTGATTTGGCGGCGATTTAGTGATCGGTTTGATTAAAATTGGGTACAGATATAATTTTATTTTGTTTCGATGTCAATGCAACTAACTACAGTTACAAAAAGTACAATCAGCAAAAAACTACTATTATTTTTTAACAGAATTTTAATTTATACTACAACAAAACAAAAACAATAATACGTGCAATTTATATCGGTGGTAGATAATGTTTTTTCAATAGCAACTTTTGCATGGAAAAACATTTATTATTAGCAAACAGTGTCGTCGCTAACAAATTGAAAACGTGCCTTGCCGCAGCCGGAGGGTTTGTTTATTAAACTCTCGTATAAAGGCTATTGTGTTTGCCCTATTTACAGTGTACCCTAAAAATTAACCAGGGACACTCGGCTCGATTTTTAATGAAACGGATATTGCTCGGAGATAGGAAAATTAGTTACCGCGGCCCACCTGAATTTTTTAACCCCTGACGAAAAAACGACGGGTGTTATAGTTATAAGTTTGCGTGCGTGCGCGTGCGTGTTCGTCTGCGTGTGCCTTATCATTTTTGTAGAAAGGCTACCAGAGCTTATAAATATACAAAACTAGCGACCCGCCCCGGCTTCGCACGGGTGCAATTATGCATGTATCATACATATAAAACTTCCTCTTTAATCACTCTATCTATTAAAAAAAAACGCATCAAAATCCGTTGCGTAGTTGCGTAAAGATCTAAGCATACATAGAGACAGACAGCGGGAAGCGACTTTGTTTTATACTATGTAGTGATATTCATATTTCATTCGACAGAAGTTTAGTGTTCATAATCTTGATGATTTTCTGTGTATAATCTCATTCAGCAATCTATGGTAAACTCCTAATTCTTACCATTTTTACCCAAATACTTATGTACTTCTTTTGCGTTTTCGTCTTTGGCGTTTTTTTATCGCAATAGTAGCAATAGCGGCTGCACAACGTTTATCGACGACTGAGCGTCACTAGCAAGTTTACTAAAACAATAAAGATATCTGATATTCATTTAACGGTTTTAAAATAATTAAGTTGGTGGAAAACGAGTTCTATAACCGGTACTGAATAAGATAACCGACTTGGTTTAATATTGCATCTCGAAACTTTTTTGCAGTATAAGAACTGCCTAGCGAGACTTGCATCTATTTACATGTAATAATTTTGATGGGATTATAATAGCTTGTTGCAATTCTTACTAAAAGCGTATTAGAAAACTAACTTTTTCAGACTAACCACGCCAGTATCGTAACCTCAAAACTTTCCTTACTAACGTTTAAAGCATATAACCCAACACTGTTTAGTTCGTTTCAAAGAGAAATCGAAATGTGGCTTGCAAATTTCAGTCTGACTTTAACACCAAGTTATTAAGTTGTTTAGACTGTAGAAAGCAACCTTATAATTGCTAGCGAAGGTGGTTGTTAAATGAACAGTTAAGTTTGTAATGTTGTAAGTAAACATTGCCTCGATTGTTGCGGTTGGCTATGTTGTTTGTATGTTTGTTTGTCAAACTACGGGAATGGTGCTGATTTGTGTGTCCGGCGATAGGATCTTGATTTTAGCATCGAAGTTCTAAAATGCAACTTTAACGCCGTAGGATACAGTTGGTTGTTGCCCGGCCTGAGTAAGTTGACAATTATCGTGTCTGTCAACCAAGTCGTCACGGGTTATGAACTATTACAGCTGCACACAACTGTTAAGCAAACAAGGAAGAATAAAATGTTTGTCATGGCGTAGTTTCATGGTTGCAACCATAGCAAAGTTTTGCTTGGGCTGACCTGACGTCAACCAATTTGATTCCTGTGCCACTATAAAACCTTGTCCCATTAACTACTAGACAATTACAACGTCAGTGCGAGTCAAAGGTTTATCAATTTTCCGATCACACCATGCAATAAACGTACAGAGATAATAATCGGTTTCGCTCCACGACATGAGATGAAAGAAAAGTTTTGACAGTCGGACAGTGACAATTTAAGTTATTAATACACAAGCAAAGTCTTTTCCTATTCGTCATCGTTGACACATGTTCGCAAATATCGAGATGTCATCATGACATACATCACGCAATAATCATTATCGTAGAAGATAAACCTTAGATAAACAAATTGATGCATTATTTGCCGACCGGATAGCCTAGGTAGTTAGAGAACCTGAATACGAAGTTTGAGGTCCCGGGTTCAATTCCCAGTCGGGGCAGATATTTTGTGTGCAAAATACGAATTGTTTGTTCTCAAGTCTTGGCTGTTCAATAATCTATTTAAGTATGTATTTATCCATATAAATATGTTTATCCGTTGTCTAGTACCCATAGTACATACTTTGCTTAGTTTAGGACATGATTTATTTATTTATTATGACATGGTTCTATAGTGGCCTTAGAATCAAATTGGTTGACTATATCTGTTTAACGCGCGGGCCGGGCGCTTGCGACCGCATTCCCTATCTCTTTCTACACTTATCCTGTTTCGTTTGACAGAAATAAATAAGGGGTGAACGCGATTGTAATTGCGAGCGCCTTAGACAGGCCTCTGTACACTTATTGCCTAACGCTCGGGAGCTTGCTGTGCAAAAATCCCTTCTTAGTGTACCTCTATCACATTCAAGGTAAATATGTGTCAAATTTCAAGTTTTTAGCCTCGGCGGTTTAGACTGTGCGTTGATAAGTATATCAGTCAGTCAGGGCTTTAAATTTTTGTATACAGGGTGTACCTAATCGTTAAGTGTGTCCAGGCAATTATTCCGTAACTATTACAGATATCAAAAAACTGTGAACTGATATCGAAAGTACGTTACCGAACGAGTAAAATGACATCATTAACTTTTTTTAAATAAAACGAAAAATATCCATAATTTTGACATCAAACACTCGCATACATAGAGCCCTTCATTGTGTCGCACAACAAGGACGTCACTTCGAAAAATTTTGTACTTACTAAGAAATAAATAAGTATTATTGAAGTAAAAGATAGTTTTATAACTTTATTGGGTTTCCCTGTATGTATATAGATATGATGCGTAGAGCCAATGTGGGTGGCATTGAGTCCTACCTCATGGGGCGGCAACTACGGTGGTGCGGACACGTGGCACGAATGCCGGAGCAGCGGGTAGCGAAGCGCGTCTTTTACTCAGAACTTCAGGATGGCAAGCGTAAGCATGGCGGACAAGTTCTGAGGTATAAGGACGTGCTAAAGAGGCACATGAGAACGTGCGACATAGTGCCGTCTCAGTGGGAAAATCAGGCCGCCAATCGACTGGAGTGGAGGTCTCAGGTGAAGATCAAAATCCACGATTTCGAACTGAGACGGCGCTGTGACTTAGATGCCAAGCGTGACAATTTAAAAGCCCGACCACCTGCGGCAATCAATTATAATTACGTAAACGGTGCGCTCGTATGCCCACGTTGTATGAGGATCCTGTCCAATAAAGTTGGATACGTGAGCCACTTGCGAGCGCATGATCGACATGAACGGAGTTGAAGCTGTTGCCATGGTCGAAACCGGCCGGATCGGATCATCATGATCATCATAGATATGAACCGTGAGTCATTAAAAATTTTCACGATATTATGGTTATTGAGTGTAATAACATTAGCTTCAGGCCCATTTGATTATCCTCGATACATAACCACAAAATTTGGGTTTACCAGCAATAATTCCACCATTACAATACCTCGAACCTGAAATACGCTGGCTATTAATTCCAGCTCGTCGCATTTGAAAACTGCAGCCCCACCGACACCTACAGGAGTCAGTATCAAATACGTTTCACGTATTTCGGATTTAGCGGTGTTTATGTAGAGTGGATATTACCGTTGTGGTCAGTGAACCGCCATATTCATTTTAACGTGTTTGCGGTTTAATAAAATCCATTCCGAATTTAGTTTAACGCGATGTGGTATTCCTTCTATTGAAGGATAAACAGTGTTGTTTTCGACAACGGAAATCTTAAATGCTTTTTGTTTTATTTTCGGTTTTCGCGTTCGAAATTATTTTTCAACTGTTGCCCGCGACTCCGTCACTAGGCTAACACAAATTCTCATTTCTTCCTCGAGTTTTCACGAGTAAAATCGTTAAAAATTAAGAAATTAGCGCGAAAATTACAAAATTTAAGAAAACTTAACGGCCATATTAACTTTTCTAATGTAACCTTATGGGATTTGACACAGCTGTCAGTCGTTTGACAGGAAAAAACCACGGAATGAGGAATAGTCGGGATATAATTATTATACATAGATTCATAGCAACCTTAAGTATCTCTGTAACTGTTATAGAAACTCGATACTACCCTTGATACCTACTACGCAGATATCACTTAGAGACGCAGTGAGAAGGGATTTTTGGAATTTCCCACGGGATAGAGAACGGGAGTTTTGCATAATTTTGTTTCTTCGCGGACGAAAACGCGGGCAAAAGCTAGTTAATTTAAATTTCCCTGACTATATCAGTTAACCAAAGAGTTATACTCATAACTAGCAGGTAGCAGACAAACTCAATAATAAAGGGGCCGTGCCATTGGTCGGAGAGGTGATACCTACTCGTCGCAATTAACTTCCCATCCGTCGCCTTAGGCCACCGACAAATCACTTTTCACTCCCCCAGGCTTCGAATTAGGGTGAAAAATACAGTAGGAATTTTAGGACGGGCTAGAAGGAAATTCAGATAATGTATTGGATTCCGAATATTAGGTATGTCTAAGTCGTTTGTGCTAGTGGTTTGTCCTATCTCTCAAGCAGAGGGACGTAGGTTTGCGCCTGGCCAGTGATTTGAGCTTTTCGGAATGTATGTGCAAAGTCACTTGAAATTTACCATTTTTTCTCACCTGCCAAGAAATTCAATGGTTTGTGTGAAGTTCACAATCTGCACGGGACCCGCATAATAGGAGTCCTCTCATTCTACGAGGAGGCTTGTGACTTGCAAAGGACCATACAGGTAGAGACGATGCTGATGATTATCTATAGAACTATAACTCCCTTTTTGATTTTCTCAGTCATAGTCATCGACCGAAATGAACGTCGAAGCTATCTAAGTGCTCAAAAACATGGGTGAAGACCAAAAGTTGGACCACGATAAATGATAGTCCATCCCAATATGAAGTTGCAGAACAAGAATGTATACACGATGATTTTTAATTGGTGATTTAGAACCAATTTTTCTAGATCAGTTTACGGTGGCGACCACGTTTAAGTCGCAGTTACATGAAACAAAACCTCTATTTTAATAAATCATAAATTTGGAAAATCAGTTTTTAATTAAAACCCTTGTACACATGATTTAGTCTATGAGCTTAAAACCTCTTTGACAAGTCTTAAACAAACTTTGACGCGCGACCTGCCAAATTCCCCGCCAAAGCGATGAAATTTAACGAAACTACAAATGTTGGGTCACCATGCATTCGATAGATAGAGGAAGATTTAACAATAAAGTTTTTTTTAATTCCACAGAGACTTCATTGCTTTTAGACCTCGTCTATTGAATTATATTATGGCTAGGGATCAATATTTTTCAACTACTGATCACCGATTAAAAATCACCGTGTATAACATTTTTCTTCTCCAACTTCATTATTAAGAATTGGTGGCTCTAACTTAAAACAGTAAATTACAAAATGCCATCAAACGACGATGCACACGCAAAACCTAAACTAAAAACCCTTCTGTGCCCAACTCCATTTAAGCAGAAAACTTCAAACACTCGCAGCCTAAAAAAACTCTTCTCGAAACAGTAAACGGCACACAGATTATAAAACTTTTGTGGGAACCGTTCTACTCTGTATGAAGTCAGTAGGGTGACCAAATTGATGATCAGACGGAGGCCCTCCAGTGTAACATCCATAAAATTACATACTTGGGGGATTGGCGGGCAGTTATCGAATCACTTTGGCATGCATAGGATATTTTCTGCTCGTATGAAATTGAATGCGTTGAATCAATTTACCGTCAATTGTTTTGGGGTAAACGTAATAAAGTGAATAAATTTAAGTAGGTGTGTCTCGTATTTCTTCTGGAATACCTTTGAAGTTATCTTCATGAAATTGTTCATCGTCATCATTTCAGTCGAAAGACATTAACTGCTGAACATGGGGAGGCCACCAAAGAGACCGCTCCTGCGCCATTCGTATCTAACGCGTTCTCGCAACCTGAACAAGTTCGTTGCTCCGTCTTGTTGGAGGTCTACCGGTGGACGCCATTCGAGAACCTCTTGGCCCCATCGGCCATCAGTTCTACGAGCGATGTGCCCTGCCCACTGACACTTGAGTCTGACGATTCTTCTGTAGGATTTCTATTCAATGTGGGTTATAGAGTCGCCAAGCTAAAATGGGCTTGGGCAACGTGTGCCGACGACACAAACGGTGGAGCAAGCGCGTTTTGGGGTGGAGACTCCGGGTAGGCAAAAGAAGTGTTGGCAGTCCGCCTGCCCGATGCTCCGATGACATCAGAGAGACAGCAGGACCAGTCTGGAAGTGGGAAATGGACAGCCGAACTGGATGGAGAAAGACTGGAGAGCAGAGGTGTAGCTACCGCCGTATGAGCCGTATCAATGATACGGGGCCCCCCTCCCAACTAATTTTGATACAGGGCCCCTCCAAGGCACACTACGCCACTGCTGGAGAGGCGTATGGTCACTAATGCGCACAAAAATTTCGAAAAACTCAGAGGTGCCCGAGCCAACGACCCTCTGTATGTGAAACCATAGGTCAAACCTAGTGGCTACCATGATTTTTTTTCCTTATTATAATCTCTTAAGTCCTCGCGAACTTTATAAAGTACAGATCTACAGTAAGAATAACTGCCGAATGTTGATGAAATACAATTTTTTCAACGGATACAGAACTTTAAGTATCTATGGTGAATAATTTCCGAAATATTATAACTAGTCTCGCAACTCTCGTCTAGGTTTTGAGTACTACATCTGTTCAAATAGTTAGGACTCAGAAGGCTGTAGTAAAAAAAAATTTAAAATTTAAAATTTAAAATTTAAATTTAAAGCTGCAAAACAACGTACTGTACTTGGACAAGTATTAGACAATTTACCATCAAAATGCCGGGATTAAAAGTAATCGGCGCGCAAAATTGGGGCTTGTAGAAAATTGGTGGCGATGCTCAAAAAGTGCTAAGTGCTTTTTAGTCCCCCGCGTGGTTGGTGACGCGTTGGTAAGTGAAAATCTCAGCGCTAGGTAGGAGATTGGAAATCATAACATTGAATAGATTCAAAGAATATGTTTCGGTACTTCGTTTCACTTTTTTTACTTATAATTGGAGCTGTCTATTTTTTGTAATGTGTAGTAAATCGAAAACCATTTCGTGATAAATGCTTTTGAAATCGTTTTCTGTAGCTATTTAATTTTAATATTATGTAAGGCATTTATTACATATCAAACAAGTAATGTCCTTCATTTGACATTGAAATAGATGTCGTAGACCGTCCAAGTTGTGCTTTATTCTGTGTCGAATAGCCTTATTTAGAATTCTTCACAATTCACGCGTGGATTATACTACGGAGTATGATTTGGACCCGCTGTCTGACATCTAGCACTTCGACAGCGCCGGTAAAGTGACACTTGTGGCAGTATACCACTACACAAAAAATTATTAAAGCTATGATCGTCAGGTAGCACTTCTATTACAGTTGCACGTCAATATACCAACAATTCTGATTCAAAACGCATTACAGCTACCCGCCATGACATGAGCTTGAGCTGTATTGCCTGTATCGCTCGGTACCGCGCGTACACAATATGTTGTAACTTTCCTTTGTGACATAAACTGAAAAATTATCACTGCTTTTAAATGAAAGTGCCCCAATCAAAACCGAGTTTTTTTTCAGGAGAGCACTATACTTATACAAAATTACATTTGATTTTAATTTACATTACTTACTACTCTCAATGCTTTTGCGTCATATTGCACCTATCCTTCCGTGCTTATTTTCATTTCTTACCTCTTTTTTACATCTTGTTGGTTCTCTCTCCCTCTCTCTCTTTCTCTCTTACAGTTGTAGCCACCTCTAGCGCCATCTAGTCATCAATTAGAGAAACCACGACATTCTACATCGCATTATTGAAGAAGAAGAAAAAATACTACTCCCAATTCTCTTCCTTTGAACTTCGGTCATGGATAATATCTGCCTGGAGAGAGATTTCTCTATTGAGACATCTCCTCGCATTGGTGTCCCCGACTTTGGACAATAACGTAACCTTCGCAGACATACAAGACGATGACGCAGTCTCACAGCAAGCCAGAATACTGCACTATGCACCACTAGCAAGTTGCTATATCTCCATGCCTGGTGTCTAGTTTATAATCAGCAAACAGTAAAAAAACATTTGGGAATACCTATTATTAAAAGTTATAATGTTCCGTGACTAAGTGACATGGATTTATTTTTTATTTTTTGCCAGACTTGATAAAACTGACCTCTTGCCTGGTACCTACAGGCTGTCTTTGAGTTTTGAGATACCCTGTATACATGGTAATTTCTCAAGATGAGAGGTTATTTCTCATAAACATAATGAGAAATACTATTAATGTTTATTCTCGAGTCTTGGTATTTAAGTATGTCTGTCTATTTAAGTGAGTTTATTCGTTGCCTAGTCCCCATAACAAAAAATTTGCTTAATTTTGGGACTAAAATAGTGAGTATGTATTACAATACCGAAGTACGAAAGACCGAATGTATTAAAACATCGAATGGGTCAAAAGACCAACACGATTTTTTCTGAAACCGTTAACTTTTTAAGATTGTTATAAAACAAACCTAACCTAACCTAATGGGTTCTGTATGATGCCGTTTTAATAAATTCTGAGAAATTTACGGTTTCAGAAAAAAATCTTGTCGGTCTTTTGACCCATTCGATGTTTTAATACATTCGGTCTTTCGTACTTCGGTATTGTAATACATACCCAAAATAGTAAATCAATTGGTGTCAATTATCCCGTAAAAAAACATCATCGTCATCATCATTTGCTGCTGAACATAGGCCACCCCCAAAGTTCTCCAAACAGAACGTCTTCCAGTCCATGGAGGCCATTCGAAAACCTTTTGTTCCATCAGCCATCAGCTCTACCAGCGATGTAACCTGCCCACTGCCACTTGAGTCCGGCGATTCTTCAAACTATGTATAACTTTAGTCTTATAAAAAAATTAAAATACTTTTTCATGTCCTATTTCGTGTACCGAGTTGGATAGTATCACCGACAGTGATAGTGGCACCGAGCGAGATTGGATTGAACGCTATTAGAAATATTGAAGTAATAACGGGTTAGCACGGACCTGTTATAGGGGTGATGTAGGTATCCCTCGCCAATATACAGGGTGTTCATAACTAATATTTTTCAGTACCTAATCACAAACTATTAATTGCTGTAGTTAGCTCGACGTTTCAACGGCATTGCAGTGGCCGCTGTGATCACGAGTCGATTTAAAAAGTTCCGAAAAATATTTGTTATGAGTGAGTAACAGAATCAATAAATTAAAATATATAAAATAAATTAAAAGAAATATATATGTAAAAGAAAAATAATATATTTTAGTTCTTCACTATCGAAATCAGATAAATTTTCGTGGACCCCCGCTTACGAATTGCCCTTTAAGAGGGTACGATGGCTGAGAGACTTTTGAGAAATAGGTATTTTAATGAAATGTCGCTGTCTCGCCCGAACCCCTTCGTGTCAGTACAGCGAGAGCGGGACAACTGCAGCTCAGACCGTTAATAGGCGCGTAAAATTGATCAAAACAGCATTTCGTAATCCCCTGTTTTCTTCTCGAAAACTGGACCAATAAAATTATTTTTTTCAAAAATAATTAGAAGACAGATTTACAATACAATACAATACAGTACAATGACTCTTTATTGTACACCAGGAATAGTAAGCAATACAGAAAACAGGTACACAGAAATTTAGCTATGCCCCTATGTTTACTTTTTTTTGTTTATATGAGGGATTCTTTTCTGATAAGTGTCTGAAAATGACGTTGAAATTGGGCAATTTTTTCAGTTTTTGAAAGCTCATATTTCTTATGTTAATTGAAATATGGAAAAAAACGAAACATAGGGGCATAGCTGTGATAGATACAGATTACACAGTAAAAAAAAATGGCTCTAAAGCCATTATCCAGGGAGGAAACTGGGGATTACGTTTGTATGGAGAAATGGTGCGCATCGTATCCTCTTAACTAATTAGTAATTAAGTCCCAATGTGATAGTAGGTAACTAACCTCTTCCTAATCAAAAGGAAAATGGAATGAACGTTTAAATATATTGCTTTAGTTACAGGCAACAACCTGTATTTACTAAATCTACAATATCGCTCCAAGTGGCCAATGCAATGGCGAGCAAAAATTGTCCAGCTTAACTCGAAATCAAGACCTAATCGAAAGCGAACTTTAGAAATAGAATCTGTAAGTGTCAAGAAGACACAATATCTATTTAAGGCGTATTATACAGTTAATGATTATACCATGGGCAGGGATTTTTGGAATTTTTTGTGTTGTTAACTCTGTCCCCGGTTGTTCAAGTGGCATCATACTACTTCATAGAAAAGTGCTTAGGTTGTCCAGGAGACAAAATTTGTGTAGCCATAACAAAGGCTAGCAAGAAAAATTGATTCACCCTAATAATTCCGATTGACATTGGCGGTCCCTAGTTTCAAATACTCGTAGCGTAAGTATCTACTGTGTTAAAACTTTAGTTAAAGCACACTAGCTCCGCCCATATCCGACTATCCGTGAAACAGTTTAATCAAGCTGATGCAGCAGCAGAGGTGGCTGAAAAACTGAAGGAAAACCAATACGAGTTGGCTCCGAATACAACTTTGTTCCATTCGAGGTTAAGACCTTAGGTTCGTGGAACTCCAGAGCGCCGAAATTCTTTATAATAAACCAGCAAAATGACTGTCTGATGTCTGAAACCACAGGGGAGCGAAGAGCTGGCAGCTTCCTTGCTCAACGTACGAGTATTAGCATTGCTGTACAGCGAAGAAATGCTGCCAGCATCTTCGGGTACATGCCGCGGCGGGGAACCTACTGTAATTTTTATCTCGTTTTAAATAGTTTAATTATTAGTTACTTTTATTTTATTTTTAATTATAGTTTTAACTTTATTTAAGTTCTTCTGTAATTAAACTTATTTATATTTGTAATTAGTTTGTCTTCTAAGTTGTCTAAGTTGCTAAGTTGTCTTCAAATTAGCTGTAACTAGAAACTATTGTTTCAAAAGGTCAACAGTCAAGTTCTTGGAAATAAGCAGAAATATTCTAATCTATTCCATTGTGCTTATTCTCCAATTGGAACCCACTTAGACATTTACGCTTTATTAAGTGTTTTGCTGTCAATAAACAATCATCCCACCTGTTATTTTCTCCATTTACTGACAGTTTTACCTTAGTAACAGCAAAGGTAGATCCTAATTTCAAAAGCTTTATTACATTTGCGAATTCTAAATGTATCCTAGCCGTGGCCTAGCCTAGGCCGTAGTGGCCTAGTGGTTTGACCTATGGCCTCTCAAGCAGATGATCGTGGGTTCAAATCCCGGCTCGCACTTCTGAGTTTTTCGGAATTTATATGCGAAATTACATTTGAAATTACCATGAGCTTTACGGCGAAGGAAAAAATCTTGAAGAAACCTGCATATACCTGCGAAGAAATTCAATGGTGTGTGTGTTCCCAATTCGCACTGGGCCCGCGTGGGAACTACGGCCCAACCTCTCTCATTCCGAGAGGAGGCCTGTGCCATGCAGTGGGAGGTATGTAGGTTGGGTTGATGATGATGAGACGTATCAGAAGTCCATACAGTCACCTTATCGTTACTCGGCTGCCGTACCTTAATCTCGTTGATGTGAAAGGAACATCGACGTTTATACACGTTACTACACAGTTTGAGACGTCACAGTAGAGGATTACCACATTTAAAATACATTAGCTGTTACCCGCGACTCCGTCTGCAAAGAAAACTATTAAATTTTCCGGGACAAGAAGTATTTTATATGTTAATCCTGGTTATAAACTATCTGTGAGCCAAACGTCATCGGAATCCGTCAAACCGTTTCAACGTGAAAGAGTTACAAACATCCACTCATCCATACATATATCCATTCATCAATCTCCATCTATTCATCCATCTCCATCCATTCATCTACCTCCATCCATCCGTCCACCTCCATCGATCCGTCCATCCGTCCATCCGTCTACAGGGTGTTCAGCAAAGTAACTCAAACACCTGCTAAAATATTCCGAATTAATTTTATTACTCTTTGAATAGTCTGATCACCATGATCACCATCTGGTCCTATATACGTCCCACTGCTCTCAGAATGATGGGGCTTGAGCAGTAGTTTACACGCGGGCTTAGTGCGAATTGGAAACTTCGCACACTTTTAAAATGCTTTCCGTAAGGCTCATGGTAAACGTCAAATATAATTTCGCGCATACGAAAAGCTCAGAGGTGTGGGCTCGAACTCGAAACCACGACTCTCTGCTTGAGAGGCCATCATATCTTCAAGGTGAAGGAAAACATCGTGAGGAAACCTGCATAAACCTGAAAAGAAATTCAATAGTGTATATGAAGTTCCCAATCCGCACTGGGCCCGCGTGGGAACTACGGCCCAAGCTCTCTCATTCTGAGAGGTCTGTGCCCTGCAGTGGGACGTATATAAGCTGGGATAATGATAACTTGTTAACACAATGAAAATAAAAGTACAATCGCTGCTTATTTATCCACTCTGTGGCAAGAGAGAGACAATGCTCGTAAAGTCTATTTGTAAATGATTCCGCTCACGTACCTAATATTGTTTAGGGGCTAATACTTTTACCTACCTGCCGAGGAAATTATATTGTGTCTTCTATTAAATTAACGACCGTCTTGGTCGGTCCTCTCTTTCCGTCCGACGCGCGTGGCTGAGACGGAGAGAGTCCGCCGGTGTCGCGAGCATTAGGATAAGCGGGTCCATTTCGAAATGGCCCTTACGATTTACGCGTTTCATTTGTCATTTTTTGGAACGGTTAATGTTCTAATGGGGCCCGGCCATAAAGGAGAGTAATGAAATGAGGCCATTTTTGCTGGCTGATTTATATTAGTGGCCAGCATCAAATTTGGTAATTCGTGCCAAGTGAATAGGTAAAAAACTTAGGGGTATAAAGCTATGGCCATACTGACGGCTGGCCTGCTTACGCTTAGGCGACTTGCCTTATTACATTCACGTCCACATATCGCTACGTGCTACGCTTGTAACCAGTAGCAGCGTTATTCTGCTTTTTAGCGAAAATTGCCTACGAACACAGAACCTGCCTAACGGGTTTTTGGCACTGAATGTGTTAAAGTCAAAATATCTTTATACAATTTAGACTATAACAAGATTATGAATGAAGAATCCACCACCGGTTCTGAAAACCCCGTTCAGAATAATCCGGCAAGAAACTCAACAAGACTTTCTCTTAACAGATCTACAATTTAGTCGAACACTGTTTGATTAAAAACTATAGTTGACACCATTACACATTAATTCCAAGACGCAACAACAACACTTTATTTAACTCCTGAATAGCAGAATAATTTTCAATTAACTGTGAAATTTGATCTTTAGGCGCTTTAAAACAAATAAATAAATAAACATTAGGGATGTTGATGCCATTCAAAAATAATTCGAAGACACGACTCCAGTAAAAAACGCTCTATTTAGCCCTGAAAACCAGATTAATTTTCGATTAACTGCAAAATCAAATTTTTTGTTGCTTTAAAACAAATAAATAGTTAGTTGATTGAGTTGGCTAACAAGTGACGTCATAAGTTGCTATTTCCATTCAAACTCTATTGGAGAATTGTGTTTTGACAGCTCATAAAAAGTACGTCAGTTGATCATCCCTATTGGGCGACGTCAAGGTGACGTCACAGCTGGCTGCTGCCAAACAAAATGTTTTGACAGTTCATGACTTTGACTTTAACGCATAAACGACATATTGGAATACATTTATAACCATCGATTTAGGTACACACAAAATAGAGAACACACAAAACATTTTTTCTAAGATAAGGTAAGTAATTGTTATTCCGTAACCGTATTATCAGTATAATAGCTGCGATTTTACGCAAACTGTCTTGCATTGTGAATGTAGCTTTAGTATCTAGAGCATAGTTTGGTCCTAATGCGCACAGACTGGGAATTCCGCGTTTTTCGCATCATTACTTAAATAGAAATCCATTTCGGTCATTACGCTTGTAATCATCAAATAAACTTTAATTTTATTACCTGTTTTTAAAGCTTTTGACAAAATCGAGAGAGCCCTGTGAAATTGGTTCGAAGACAATGTCAGTCATTATGGTTTACTTTATGAAACAAAAAATACCTACCTGACTGAAAATAAATTAAGTGAAAAGTAAAATACTTTTTCTCTCACACGCATGCAATCGTTTGCCGTTATAATTTAGTACGACTTATTTGTACCTAACATTTATCAGGATCAGAATCTCTTTGCTAATGGCGTTGCCTTGTCACAACGCATTAGGCGATGCACTATGCTCCGGCAAAATACGGTAATTATAATTAGTCGTATACTTTTAAATATCGTCACTACTTACGTCACCTCGTATCTCAAAATTCATAATCTTCCTGAGTGAACTTTACACAGTTAACTTTAGGGTTCGCTTTAGCTTACACATCGATTTTAAGTATGAGCTGTTTAGAGTTCCGTACCCTATTACCGAGACTCCACTGTCTGTCTCAGGGCTCTATCTCTTGAACCGTAACAGCTAGACACTTGAAATTTTCTTCGATTACGCAGAATAGTGAAATATTAGTAAACTTGAGCGTGTAGGTATATTGTCTATGCACGAGCGCTCGCAATCGCATTCACCATCTCTTTCTAACCTTACTCCACACCTTATGAGACAACGATTTGTGATTCCGAGTGCGTTAGACGTGCCCAGCGAGTTGCATAACGCTGAATCATATACGCTGTGCCGCGCTGCCGGTGTGTCACCGTATATACGATTCATTGTTATAGAGCGCGCTAAACACGCTCCGTCAGCGCCCCGGGCACGCCCCGCGTTTCGGTTTCTAGTGGCCTTAAGGCCTCTGACATAGAGTCCCAAATACCCAGACAGCTCCCAATCATAATACTGTCGTAAAAGCAAAATACTTTGGCAAAGTTTTAAGGCACATTCTTCCGAAAGTATTCACCGAAAAAAATCAAAATTTGCCGCAAGTGTAAGTACGACTTTACTGTCGTTTTACTGTCTACCTTGAATTGGTTAGATACACGATTGCTTTAGACGTAGATCTTGTCAATATTACGGATAAGGTACAAAGAGCATTAGCATTAAAAGTAGATGTTTCCCGGACTCATTTTTGCAGATATAACCTTCGAGGAAAACACTTTAACAGGCTTTAATAAGTGTGCATTTCAGGTCAAATACAAGAAAACACAATTTAAAAAAAAATATATGTCTTCACTCGCGCACGTTTTCAGTCTTTCTCTTGTCTGTTCATTAATTTCATTCAACTCCCTCATTCCATCATCTCGTTCGATGAACCATTCATCACATCACTCATTCTTACATTTGTGTATTTGAAGATTTGAGAAATTTTTGTCATGATACTTACCTATATATTTTTCGCTATATTTTACAACTAGCCTTTAACCGCCGGCGAACGAATATTGGAATAAAAATAAGTAAAACAAAATGACATTTCACGCGTATTACATTGCATTGCATTACACGCGCACGGGCACACATACGCACACGCGCATGCACACACACACACACACACACACACACACACACACACACACACACACACACACACACACACACACACACACGCATCCACACACTCACACTATTGTTAGTATTGTATAGTTGTTATTGTTAAAATTTATTTGTTATGGAAGAGCGGAGTCTGCTGACACAGGTATTTTATACTTACTAGCAGATTCCAACCTTTGCACTGTAAACTTAACTTTTAACATAATAAAATTATTATTATTTAAAAAAAAAAAAAAGATTTGAGAAATTTTTGTCATGATACTTACCTATATATTTTTGGCTATATTTTACAACTAGCCTTTAGCCGCCGGCGAACGAATATTGGAATAAAAATAAGTAAAACAAAATGACATTTCTACCTATGTCCGTTATGGACTTAAAAACCATCAAAACGATATATTTCAAGCCGGTTTCATCTAAAAGCAATAATTCGAAGATGGTTTTAGATAACATTCGACCCATTCAAGTCGTGGGCAATAGTTAGTATATTGGAATAAATACATACAATCACGCCTCCCTCTCAGCATAGGGGTAGGGAGAGACTATTGTTTCCACCTGCTACGATCCTGACATTCACAACACTCATTATTCTTTTCATACATGTTCGCTGGTTTCGGGTACTCTAGACCTGACCTTTCTTCAAGACAGGATGTCCTTTTTGGTCTCCTTCTTCCAACATTTCCATCATAATACTTTTTTTTTCATTGGGATAAATAAAAGTCTATATTTTAATTAAATCAACATTAAATCTTCAAATATCTTATCGAGGGCATTTACGTCTACCGTATCGAAAATTCAATACATCGATAGTAGCAAAACCAACAAAGCATAAAGCAACACGCACCGATTAATATGTCGTTCATATTTCATCGACATGGCGGCGGCATAAATAAAGGCAGTAAAATCTTAACGCCTCTGTCCTGCTCCCGGCTGGTACCGCCTACCATCCACGGTGGGACCATTCCACAGTAAAAGGCATAATGGCCTCTTCGCAGGTATTGGCATGTCATTAGGTAATTTACTGCGAAATGGTTCGTCGCTTGGTTCCAGGTGAAATGGTTTGGTAGTACATTTGCTGGTAATAAATATTTTAGTGCATGGTTTGGTGAACTGTCATTTGTTTTGCAGCCATGAGCTTAGGGTGCAATGCCATAAAAGCAGAGCGGTACAGAATAGTTCAACATTAGTGGAAATCAAGGATGATATGTGGAAATCCACGTCACATTGTTACTTACAGAAACGCACTAAAAAGTAAGAAATTTCATGCCTTGCTTTTCACTATTAGAAGCCGTATTTTTTTCTTCAAATATTAATCACAAACAAAAAAAAGTATGTTTCCAAATCAGTTCATAAACAACTATATACGTCCCATTGCAGAATACAGGCCTCCTCTCAAAATGAGAACTTAGGCCGTTTCCACGCGGGCCCACTGCGGATTGGGAACTTCACACACGCTGCTGTTCGCAGGTTTCCTACGACGTTTTTCTCCACTGTAAATCTAGTGGAGTCGTGTGGCGAATTTCAAATGTAATTTTTAAAAATAAAACCGCCGAAAAAACTGAAAAGCAAAAAATAATACTTTTTTTGTTTGACCTTAATCTAGGTACCAGTTTGAAGTCGGTGCCACAGCACGAGCCAGGAGGAGTGATAGAAGCCAATCAGGTAGACGATTAAAGGTCCAATATTTTTCCAAATTTAAATAGGACCACCTTTGGCTTTCTAATAAAAAAAGAATCATCAAAATCCGATTACTCTGTAATAAGTTATGCGTGGTCATATAGTACAATCAGTGACTGAACAATCAATCATCCCCTGTTTTCCTACCCTTAGGGTAAGAATATTATTTCCAAATTTAAATAGGACCACCCTCGGGGTATACGCTTTCTAATAAAGAAAGAATGATCAAAATCGGAGTACTCTGTAAAAAGTTATGCCTGATCATACATAAAAAAAAATGAAAAAATTATACACGTCGACTTGGGAACCTCCTCCTTTTGTTTTCGCCGGTTGATTATTAGAGAAACAAAAGACAACCGAACCAAGAACCTCATCTTTTTGAAGTAGTTTACGCAAACAGCGTAGAGCCTTTCGACTCTACATCGCAGACCTCGTTTTATTGAATTTTCATTATTTCAACCGTCTCCTAAATAGGCCGTTTAAATTTTGGGAAGCGCAACCTCCGTCCCGCAATAAAAGTAAATATGCGCCGGATCGCTATTACTCCTCGTAAATCCCAGTCTACGCAGTTTTGGGTAAACTGTCGACGTAAACAGAACGGTACTGTATTCAGTTAGGGTGTATCTGAAGCATCAGGTCAATTAGACAATTAGAGTTATACCAAGATAAGTGCATGTGGTTATTTATACGCCATAATCTCATAGAAGTTTCACTTCTAATAACACTTGCACTGCGTGTGCTATCGAAATCGTTGCAGACTTATCTTGGTCTGACTCTATACACCATAGATACGGCGAGTGCACCAGAGTCATAATCATAACCTCGTAAGCCCCAACTCTTTTTTTAGTACTGTAAAATATAATTCATCAAATAGCGTCCCATTGTCTAAAATATATTAAAGTATAATGTAATGATTTTGTAATAATTGACGTCCTGGGCTACCAGTACAAGTGCCTTTAAATAAGACACTGAGTCATTAATAGTTTGGGCCTTACGAGGTTAAAACAGATTTCTGTGCTTCAGAAGACCCTGGGATCTAATCGGAAATTTTATCTTTCCTTTCTTTTCAAACAAAGAAAAACTGGTTGTCTGTAAAGTCGGTTTACGTACGATAGTTTAACGTGACAACGTCATTACAAAGCATTCAAAAGCCAGGCGGTCACCCATCCAAGTACTGACCGCGCCCGACGTTGCTTAACCTCGGCGATCGGACGAGAACCGGTGTTTTGTCAAATATCTTGAAAACGGTGCATCCTACGGCAAAATCATTGAAATTTTCATCCCCCCTTCGAAATCCCCCGCAATTTGAAGAGTGACAACGTTGACTATCATTATGGTGCATTGCACAGCAGAATTTTTCAAAATTATTGTTTACAAAAAAATAAATACCTGCCAATTTTGAACACTTATTTGTAACCGCAAAACCAATTATGCCACATAACCAATATATGTAGTCGTGGTGGCCTAGAGGTTTGACCTATGGACTTTCAAGCAGAGGGTCGTGGGTTGAAATCCCGGCTCGCACCTCTGAGTTTCTCGGAATTTAAATTCAAATTAACTAGAAATTTATCACGAGCTTTACGGGCTTTACTGTGAAGGAAAACATCGTCAGGAAACCTGCACACACCTGCGAAGAAATTGAATGGTGTGTGTGAAGTTCCCCATCCGCAATGGGCCCGCGTGGGAACTACGACCCAACCCCTCTCATTCTGAGATACGGCCTGTGCCCTGCAGTGGGACGTATATAGGCTGGGATGATGCTAATGATGATGATTTTTTTAGAAAAAAATTAATATACTTAAGTATTGTTACTGCATAACCAATTATGAGGCAAATTTGAGAGCCCGCTAAAGGTCTAACCCTGCCTCATACGTCACAGTAATCTGTATTTAGTGCGCTCCTCTAATCCGTATCGAATTATCTTCTATCTCGCTTAAGCCCATAATCCGGGGAGATACACAATCGCACCGGATTTTTTGACCCGGGCTTTATTTTGATGTCATAAGTTCTGTGATAAACCGGTGGTTTAGTTGGATTGTGTTAGCAAATAAGTTACTGACATAACAACTTGTAGTAAGTGACCTAAGGGGCCGATTTTGGAAATCATAAATATCTGTGAAACCGATAACCGTTGGGGTAGACGAGTTTTTGAGTGGAGACCACGGATCGGCAAACGTAGCGTGGGACGTCCTCAGTCTCGGTGGAGCGATGATGATCGCAAGGCGGCTGGTAAGAGCTGGATGAGAGTGGCCGAGGATCGTGCTCAGTGGCGTGCCATGGGAGAGGCCTATGTCCAGCAGTGGACGAACATAGGCTGATGATGATGATGAATATCTATTCTGTGAAAAATACCACACGAAAGTGGAGAAAAATTATGCTGAACTGGCGGTTGCCCGTGACTCCGTCTGCGAATAATTCGTTTTCGCTATCCCGCGGGAACTAAACAATTTTCCGGGATTAAAACTATCCTATGTCCTTCGTAGGGTCTCCAACTATCCTATGTCCTTCCTAGGGTCTCCAACTATCCTATGTCCTTCCTAGGGTCTCCAACTATCCGCATACCAAATTTCGACTAGAACGGTTTAGCGGTTTAAGCGTGAAGAGCTAACAAACAGACAGCCACACATTCGCATTTATAATATTACTAGCTGTTACCCGCGACTCCGTCTGAAAAATAATTCGTTTATCGCTATCCCGCGGGAACTATGAAATTTTCCGGGATAAAAAGTATTCTATATGTTAATCCAGCTTATAAGCTATCTGTGTGCCAAATTTCATTAAAATCCATTCAGTAGTTTTCGCGTGAAAGCGTAACAAACAAAGGGACATTCACATTTATAATGTTAAGTAGGGAAGTATGGATTCAAACTTGAGAACAAATTCCTAGCTCAATATTCCTAATATCTAAGTTAAAATAAAACTCGTAAAATTCTGCTACTTATTGTTATTGCCGCAATTTTCCTCTCAGAACCAACTACCCTAAACTTAAGTCCCTTCAAACCATTCGGTACTCACTTACCCTACATAATCAAAAGCGTAGGTAAAAAAGGCAGATCCCGCAATAGGTAATAAGGTCACGAACGTACAGTAATGTTTGTTTTTATGCCGATGCTGTCAATCGACCCCACTCCCCGTTAAGACCGAAGTGTTTCCCCCCTCGTGGAAACCAGCATGTTATCTCATGCAGTCACTATTGGATGGAGAAAGACAGAATAATGTACCCTGGGTTTGGTAAAGGTGTGCTTTCGCGCGAAAGCTATAAAAAGACAGCATAAAGAGAAAAGGTATTAGTCGAATGGGGTTTTTTAATCAGCGATTCACTTGGGTATTTCTGTTGATTTTCTATGATTGTGTAGTTTCAACAACATACATTTTGATAGGACAGGATAGGATTTTGATTAGTAATTTTTCCCCCTAATTTAATTTGCATCATTGACTAGCACCATAACCATACGTAGCAGTACAGTAGCCAATGGTGCAAATTAAACTAGGGGAATTTTCCTAGTAAAAATGGCATATGAAATTAAAAACTTAAAGCATTCTTTCATTCAACTCAAGCCACGGCCAAGTATAATTCCCGGAGCGACCTTCCTAATCATTTTTTCCCGTCAAAATGCTCCGAGCGAGATTGCCAATTTAATAAATATCAAACGAACCAAGGACACAAGGAGATTGACTTTTACGTATCACTAAACTATATCGAATTCCGCTAACCATAATAATCGGATGACAATAAAATTCTCGTACGGCCCGATTGGACTCGTAACAAATAGGCCCAGTACTAGCACGTCTGCGAATCGTCGAATAAAAATGTTAAATTATGATTATTGGTAATCAGGAGAAACGGGCATTGTGACGTCGGGAATCCGATATTTAGAGAACGTATTTTTAAAATCTAAATTATGTTATTTAGGTTTAGTAGCACTTTTTAAGTGAGGCCTACGAGAAAAGATTAAATTATTATTTATTTTATTAGCAGTGCGGCTGCTCACCGAATCTAAGATTGAGACACTGTTGGCGTATGTAAGCGATTAAGAATTTCGGGGGTGTCGGTTGGATGCGACGTGGTTCAATTGGTAGAACACCCGTTGGGGCGCATATCCAGGAGACGTGGGTTCGAATCCCACCGGCGCACCCGAAAAACTTTTTCGCTTTTAAATAATCTTAGATTCGGTGAGCAGCCGCACTGCTAATAAAATAAATAATATTTGAATAAATAGATGTGGCACATCATTTCTTACGCATTTCCAATGTAATTTGGAACGTAGGAGTCGTAGCTTCTAATAGTTGCGATGGATGTTACCACACGCCACTGTTGGCGTATGTAAGCGATTAAGAATTTCGGGGGTGTCGGTTGGATGCGACGCGTGGTTCAATTGGTAGAACACCCGTTGGGACGCATACCCAGGAGACGTGGGTTCGAATCCCACCGGCGCACCCGAAAAACTTTTTCGCTTTTAAATAATCTAAGATTAAATTATTGCAAAAGAAAGAAAAGGAACGATACTGATACTTACCGTAAGGTACTTTGGCCCGTACTGGATGGTATTTATATGCCAAATTATAAAAACTACATACAGAAGGGTACAATAATAGTACATTACTGCAGCGGCCGCGAAATAGGGGATTGCCGGCCGAGTAGTAATAGATGGCCGAGTGTTAACGAGGCCATCTAGAGATACGAGGCCGGCAATCCCTGTTCGTGGCCAAGGCTTGTATAGTGCTTTTCTCAAATAAATCCAAGGAAATGACACGAATGTTCAACTTATATATTCATATTTAATTCAAATTGTTTTTTTTTTATTCCCGCCAAAATATTTTTTTTCCAGCCATTTATTTGTAAGCTGTTCCAGTTAATGTTTTTGACGCAAAATCTTGAGATGATTTATATTTATTAAAAAATTACGACCTTATTAATTGGTTATTTTAATAAATTGTTAACAATAAACGCCAATCCTTATTAATTTTATTAAATCTAGCCAAGTAAGATATTAAAAAGTAAATTCACAAACTAAATTTTTCTTAATTGGCAGTATGTCATTGATAGTCAATAAAAGAAAATATGACCCACTAAAACAAAAGACAATCTCTTTGCTGGCCTTGGCCAGCAATGTTTGTATGAAATTCCATTATTGTCGTCTAATTTGAAATTAGAACGAATCTTCCTCAACTGCTATACAATGGCATACTTCGTGTTCTATTGTCACGACTATAAGGACCACATTTCCTTGGATGTTTGAGAAAAAAAAGTTGGCGGTCTGCTAAACGAAGCATATTTTTTTCTGCGCGGACGTAGTCGCGACCAAAAGCTACTTACTTCATTATATTTTAACATGATTTCATTTGACTGATGAGTATCATGTTCGTACTACATGATTCAGTATGTGTTCATCTATATTGTACAATCCTATATTGGAAGCGGAAATCGGAACTTAAGAAATATATTTCAAACTAAATACAAACTGAAATATAGATGCACAGAAAAAACCCCAGAAAAAAGACCAATGCTGGGAATCGAACCCAGGTCCTCAGCGTTCCGTGCTGCGTGCTTACCCCTACACCATCACTGGTCTAGAAGTTAGCGACGAATCTTTCCCATACATCGTACACTTCAGTCTGTTATAATCACATTAGGCAGTGATAAAGCGCATCTATGTTAATGCCCTCTACCGAGAGACTTCAACACTCCTTCGGAGCTACCCGCTCACCTGGACCAAGAGATGGCGCTACTAGGCCAACTTTTACAAGTTAAGTATGAAGTATCTTTTTCTATTTTTTTTTTTTTTTTAGTGATGGTGTAGGGGTAAGCACGCAGCACGGAACGCTGAGGACCTGGGTTCGATTCCCAGCATTGGTCTTTTTTCTAGGGTTTTTTTCTGTGCATCTATATTTCAGTTTGTATTTAGTTTGAAATATATGGTTTCACGGGATGACCGTAAAAGTAATCAAAAATGAAGTTGAAGAAAATAAAAAAATAAATAGAAAAAGATACTTCATACTTAACTTAAGAAATAGTATGAGCGGGAGCTGAAAGAAGGAAAGGGATGTCGAGAAGGATCTATATATGGGCAACACGTTACTAAGCGGTCTCTGTAAAAATAAAAGTGTTGTTGATAAAAAACTATAAAAAACACAGGACAATATAAGACCCACATGTATATGTATGTGCGGGACAAATCTTGCAAGCCGAATTTAACCCACTCCCAAAAATATAAACAAATATTAATATAAACAACAAATAAAATTTGATAGGTATACAATTTATTTTTCTCAAACATGCTATGAAATATCGACGTTATGTTCCTTAAAATACGCCACGAACTGTCACGTTGCAGGTGCGGCTAGACGAGAGGTCAATAATGGAATTTCATACAACATTGCTGGCCAAGGCCAGCAAAGTGATCGTCTATTGTTTTGTGTGACACAGCACCATGACGTTTAATAGGTCGACGTGGTCGACGTGGATGGATGGATGGACGGACGGATGGACGGACGGACGGACGGACGGACGGAGGGATGGATGGATGTTGATGGATGGATGGATGGATGGATGTTGATGGATGTTGATGGATGTTGATGGATGTTGATGGATGTTGGTTGGTGGATGTTGATGGATGTTGGTTGATGGATGTTGATGGATGTTGATGGATCTTGGTTGATGGATGTTGATGGATGTTGGTTGATGGATGTTGGTTAATGGATGTTGATGGATGTTGATGGATGTTGATGGATGTTGGTTGATGGTTGTTGATGGATGTTGATGGATGTTGATGGATGTTGGTTGATGGATGTTGATGTATGTTGATGGATGTTGATGGATGTTGTTGGATGTTGATGGATGTTGATGGATGTTGATGGTTGTTGATGGATGTTGATGGATGGATGGATGGATGGATGTTGATGGATGTTCTTGTTCATGGATGTTGACGGATGTTGATGGATGTTGATGGATGTTGATGGATGTTGATGATGTTGTTGGTGATGGTGATGGTGATGGTGATGGTGATGATGATGGCGGTGATGACGGTGGTGATGATGATGATGCATGTTTGAGAAAAACTCTATACAAGCCTTGGCCACGAACAGGGATTGCCGGCCTCGTATCTCTAGATGGCCTCGTTAACACTCGGCCATCTATAACTACTCGGCCGGCAATCCCCTATTTCGCGGCCGCTGCAGTAATGTACTAATGTAGATTGCATGACAGTTCAAGTACAGTATACAAAAATCTTGTATTTTTCCAAAGACATTATTTTCGCTGAAACTTACCAGAGAGAATTACCCCATACAAAGCACTATCACAATTTACCGCATAACGGTGGCCCTCTCCCGCAAAACATAAGCAGTCGCATGAAATATGGAAAACAACGAACAAACTACGAACTCGAGATAAATATAAAACCAGCTAACGCCGGAGCATTAAATTAAAACTAGAAGTTAAATGCGCCAGTAAACTATGTTAGTCGCGGTCCATTAATTAATTTGTGTCGGTTGTAACGCGACACCCATCTTCATTTTGGACTATGTTTGCAGGCTATCTGAAAGTTTGGGCGCATTGCAGTCACATTTGACGGGTATTTCTGTATAATTTTGAGACTGGTAGTGTTTTAAACGAATATAAAAAAATATCGAACTCGCACTTAAAAGTATTCGTAGGTACCACCGTTTAATGGTTAACTCTACCTACTTCATCATCCCAGTTCACACGTCTAAATTTGCCGTGCATAGCCCTACTCTCAGAATGAGAGGGCTTGGGCCGTAGTTACCACGCGGGCCCAGTGCAGATTGGAAACTTCACACACATCATTGACTTTCTTCTTAGGTATTTACAAATTTCCTCACGATGTTTTCCTTCATCGTCAACTTCATGGTAACTTTTAAACATGATATGTACCACCGTGAGACTCACTCATAGTGAAAATAAACGAATCACTCACGTCTCAAAACGAGTTTAACTCGACGTGTTTCGGGCTAATCCGTAGCCCTTATCCCGGAGTCACACGTCACGGTGGCTGCCAAACACGCATTGCGTTGCGTGCTACCGCCCTGGTCGCGCGGCTACTCGACGCAACTGACAGCGACACACAACTACCCCCGTTTTCATCATCACTTTTATTGTCATTGTCAAAATTAGGGTAGCACACAACGCTAACAACATCACTTTAGCCCGATACATATCGAGTTAAAGTCGTTTTAAGACGTGAGTGATCCGTTTAACTTCATCGTAAATTTTAAAAACTAAGGAACATGCCTGATAATATAAATAATAATAATAATAATAAATACAACACCTCAAGAGACTCTCGCTAGATGGCTGGATCAAGGGTCAGATACAGAAGGCGGTACTCCTGGACACTGCGCGGATAGTCAGGAGGTTCCTCTCTCTGTCGCCCTAACCACCGATAGCTTAGGCCCCGCCTCGCCGCCGGTGGCACCCTAGGTTAGGTTTTTGTAATGATTTTACGTTTTGTATGTATAGTTTTATATTTTACTTTTTGTATAATTATTGTAAAGATCTAACCTAAGAGAAAAAATATAAATAAAGAGAATAATAAATAATAATAATAATAATAATAATCTCGCACGTTAATTCCAAAAAACTCAGAGGTGTGAGAATGGGCTCAAATCCACGACCCTCTGCTTGAGATGACATAAGTCAAACCGCTGGAATACCACGGCTTTTTGGATCTATTTTTAAATGGCGGCCACAAAATACTTCACCACCGTTAGAAAACCAACAGCACGATGCCGTTTTACTTGTTTACTTACAGCGCGGAACAATTCGTGCCACGAACGAGGGTTCGGGGACCGATACACAGAAGTTCCCCTAATAAAGATCGCTCTTTACGTCGCCGACGAGTGTCGCCGAGTTTCGAGTTCACACAAGAGATACATTTTAAAATGATTTGTGTGCCCAGAACTCCCGAATTGCGGTGCGTAAAAGTGTGGCGGAGTTTCGGTTTACAGCTTATGATGTACCTACGTTTTAAAATGTTGTATTATGCGGGTGGTAGTACCTTGTTCTAGAATTTATCCTTGGTCCGTCTGGATTGCTACCACCGTTTTACCAGCTAATCCTCTCGTTGAGCTGATGCTTGCGCTGCAGTATTCCGGCGTTGAGATTAAGACAGGCCTCATGAGGTCATCTTTGCGCTCTAGGCTGTCAGCGCATCAGGATGTCAGGATGGTTATGCTTACTTGTCATCAGATACCCACTTATTTCTTTATCACCCTTTATTTTACTAGCCTGTTATGGTGTCCCAATGCTGGGTAAAGACCTCCCCTCTTGACCTCCACTACTCCCGGTCTAGCGCAATGTTATGCCAGTCTTTTGCGTATACGTCCAAATCATCCCACAATCTCTTTCTTTAACGGCCTCGTCGCGAAGTGATCGAAAAAACTTGCAAATTTTGAATCATTTTGAATAAACTTATGAACGTTGTAAATTAAATAAGAGCTTGTAAAACGACCTTACGCGGACGATACCGTAAGTAAAGCCTAGTCTGATATAATTTGCTACACACCTCGTAGGGCGGCTTATCTCAACACTGGCCCAGAAGCCGTACAATCCGTACATGCTTCGCCGGTTCATTGTGATCCGCCCGCTATTGAAGACCATTGAAGCTATACATACCTACCTACATGTCGACATCTTGTTCATGATAAGATATATAATACCGAAACGGTCTCGGCTTCTCGGTAAGTATCTTCAAAAGCCGATTAAGGAAGGACATATTGGGATAAAAAGGGAAAATAGTTTATATCAATGATTCTTGAGTTGTCAGAAAAGGAACACGTGCATGACTTGAAAATAAAACTTCGGACCAAATAGAGTAAAATAAGATCGTATGATATGCCCATATTCACAGTAAAAATAGTTACAATAAAAATAATAGTAAAATATATATATAATTTGAATAATCTTAATTATACATCAATGCTATTGCGTTTTTTATGGTTTCATGCCTTTTATTGATAGGTATTTTTATGCTTTTTTTTTGTTATTGTATAAACTGTATTTTTAATTTGGAATTTTAAATTGCAATTTTACTTATTTATTAATGTTTCGATGGTATTTTTAATTTGTTCTTTAATTGTTTAAATATAATAGTAGGTTTTATTTCGCATGTTCCGGTGTTCCTTACTGATTTTAAATTGTTTATGATTTGAATTCTTCGATTTTATCTGAGTCACATTTAAAAAATCCTAACTTAATTTATTTATATTGTTTTATTTCCTGGTTTTAAATTTAATATTTTTGTAATTTTAACAGACGCTCGCTTTATGGTCAATGATATGTACTCTGTGTTATTGTCGTATATATCAGAATAATATACATGTAACTAGTTTTTATGGTTCGGATTGTAATATATATGATGTAGATGTACTGAATAAATAAATAAATAAATAAAATAAGATATATTTAGGGCACGTTTCTGAATGTGAATGAATGTATTCAAATATCAAATTACTCATACCTAATAAAGAAAATATTTTTGTTAGTTAGTTAGACCACAGAATAAGTAATAGTACTGTTTAGACTAACATTTGGTAGCATAACGAACGGTTGTGGTACTTACTCTGAAGATGAGCTCTGGTTGAGTTTGAAACGCGTCAGTGCAGTTTTGTGGTGGTGGTGAGTGTGAGATTTATGTGACAGTGTGGAGTTGGAGAAACTGCATGAACACGCATTTCATAACTATCGTAAGGTCGCGGGTGAGCAAAGTATTTTTTTCAGTTCATTAATACGGACCTCCGCAAAGTAACGCCTGATTCAATAAATTAACCAATGAGTATTTAAGCTCGTTGATCCACCGAATCCTGATGCTTGGCGGAACCCACTCAAAGGTAGCGACAGTATTCCATACACGATCTAAACCTCTTCTTTGTGTAGAATAAAAAGTTTGAGATTTTTATAGAACCTATTTTTTGACTAAGAATGAATAGATTCTTCAGAACAGAGTCTGATGGTAAAAGTTTTTTCAAACTGTAAAATTATAATTACCACAGAACCGAGTGCACTCACAACCAACTTGGAGTTTCGAACATATCACTTACGCGCAGAATACTAAAGTAAGTCTCACTTTCAAAATTTTCAACGAGTTCCAAGACTCGAGCTACGGACGGCACTTATTCTGGTTAATATTCTCGTTGATGGGCTACGATATCACTTGCCGCTGCACTCGAATTTTACTGAGCCACTTCGGAATAAGACTCTAAGTGGACGTCCGGAAATACTCGTAACGCTTAGGTATACACATACCGAGTTATAGTTATCTCTTAGTAGGTATCTAGTTTTTCAGGTACTGGAGACGGTAACGTACATAATACATTTATGACCTTGACACTTGACTTAGCATTTTATGAGGATTGAAATGAATACAAGCGTTAATTGAACATAGTTGCGTTTTTCTCGAGTGGCGTGCACGGACCGGAAGACGCAGTGTAGGTAGGCCTCCAGGAGCGACGACCTGGTTAAGGTTGCGGGACCGCGTTGGATGCGGAGAGCACGGGACCGATCTGTTTGGCGAGCCTTGGGGGAGGCCTATGTTCAGCAGTGGACGTCTTTCGGCTGAAATGATGATAATGATGATGAAACGATGTGTTTCGCCCATTCCCACTTAGACTCGCACCTCCGGTACAACAGTGTATCATCTCGAAATAATACACCATTTTAATTTAGACTTTACTTAATTTCCGGAAAGTCTAAATTAAAATGGTGTATTATTTCGAGATGATACACTATTGTACCGAAGGTGCGAACTGGTATAATACTTTGACAAGCAAGCGCCGCCTCCATGGTGAGCCGCGTGCGGGCCAGCTCCAATACCGTCCTGATGCTTACGAACAGACTTGACTGCGCCTACGTTAACTATGCTTATGCGCTGTACTTACATGTATGTAAGTAACATCTAGGAAATAAGCTACTTACTAACATAATCATGTATGAGTCATGTACATATAGTTGCTCGAAAATAAATTATTATTATTATGCATTTCGAAACAATCAGTGAGATGTTTCGATTCTGCAATCGAAACATCTCGCTACACCGCTGTAATAGCTATCGTTTCCGTATCGCCTCGCGCCATCAGAGCGGGCGTCTCCGAAGTATAGAACGGTTGTTTTTACAGCACTTTACAAAAACAGTTTGCATTTGTATTTATGATCCGCGAAGTTGGTTAATTGTACTGTTTCTTCAACTTGCAGCAGTTCTAAGGGTTGCCATCTAGTTTTATCACGCTTGAGAATAGAGCTGGTCGTAAAACTTAATAAAATAAAATGTTGAGACGCTCGGTTTTACAGGGCATACGGGTGTTTACGTGAGTTTTATGTGGGGCTTGAACACTTAATAACCTGATTTTATGCTGGCACTGTGCCTTGGGAGTGGTCTGCAACAGCGTAGACTAAAACAGGCTGTTGGTCAGTCGTGTGCACGTAACTTTAGCAAAAGACTAGCTCACTGGAGACCCAAATTTTAAATCAAGGAATAGATAAAGTTTGTATTTCACAGTGTTTTCTTGTGTGTTTTGCCAGTGACGACTTATGGCACTGAGACGTGGCCGCTAACGATGGGTCTCATAAGAAAGCTCAAAGTCACTCAGAGGGCGATGGAGAGGGCTATGCTAGGAGTTTCTCTGCGGGATCACATTAGAAATGATGAAATCCGCGCAAGAACTAAAGTCACAGACATAGCTCGAAGAATCGCCAGACTCAAGTGGCAGTGGGCAGGGCACATATCGCTCGTAGAACTGATGCCCAATGGTTCAAAAAGGTTATTGAGTGGCGTCCACGGACCAGAAGACGCAGTGTAGGTAGGCCTCCAACAAGATGAGCGACGACCTGGTTAAGGTTGCGGGATCGCGTTGGATGCGGATGACGCAGGACCGATCTGTTTGGCGAGCCTTAGGGGAGGTCAGCAGTGGTCGTCTTTCGGCTGAAATGATGATGATGAATAGATAAGTTTGTATTTCGATGCTTCTATATAAGCATTAGCCGTGGTAGACTATTAGGCTTGACTTATGGACACTTAAGCAGAGAGTCGTAAGTTCAAGCCCGGGCTCAGATTTCTGAGTTTTTAGAAAATGTGCGAAATCACATTTAAAATTTACCACGAGCTTTAGGGTGAAAAGAAATTCAGTGGTATGAAACGCTCGCGTGGGAATTACAGCTCAAGCCCTCCCATTCTGAGGGGAGGTGTGTGACCTGCAGTGGTACGTCTACAGGCCGGAATGATGATGATGATGATGATGATGATCGTAGGTTCTAGCCTACGGTCACACCTCTTGAGTTTTTTTTAAACAACGTTCCATTTGAAATTTAAGAAGCTTTAACATAAAAAAAAAACACGTTTTATTTTTATTCCGTTAACAAATGCAAGCACTTCAAGTCTTTGGCAGTTCTGGCTGCTCACCCAAAAAAACCTAACATCTTATAAAGGAAGTTACTCAGCGGAAGATTGCGATGTTTAGTTTAGCTCCAAGCCAAGTGGGAAATCAAGAGCACTCTAATAATAGTTTTCATTTTATTTGCTTTAATTATAATGAGGAGTAAGAGTTGCAAACATTGGAGTTTAAGAACGATGAACTTTGCTGAGTTTGATTAACTCAACCATCTTTGGGGAAAACAAAGTGCATACTGTGTAAGATAACAAGGCAACTTGAAAGTAAAATGTAAGTTTTTCTTACCGTTCTTCTGTAGTTTTCTATATTTCTTTTGTGAAAAGTTAATGGGATAATAAACACTGAATTATATTGAATAATTTATTAAATCAGGCTTTACTTTGCGGAGGTCCATATTAATGAACTGAAACAATTACTTTGCTCACCCGCGACCTTATTGCGCTTTTGAGGTCGCGGGTGAGCAAAGTAATTGTTTCAGTTCATTGAATTATATTGAACCTGCTTTGATCCGTGATTTCTCTCGCATAAATCATTTGATCTGAAAACATCGTGAGCGAACGTGTGAACTTCACAATGCGGACTGGGCCCGCGTGGGAACTACGGCCTAAGCGCTGTCATTGTAAGAGGAGACCTGTGCCCTACAGTAGGACGTATATAGGTCGAGGTGATGATGAGATATAAAAGTGTGTCTAGGTTGCCACAGCCATTGGAACTAGAACTTGAAAGTGACAGTTTTTTTCTCCTCTCTTTTGATTAATGCTCTAATTTAGAGCCGTAATACTTGACACTTCCCAGCAGGTGAGTATTTAATCTTATTCTAATATATAAAAATCTCGTGTCACGGTGTTCGTTATCGAACTCCTCCCAAACGGATTGACCGAAAATTTTCGTCTAGATTTGGTAGGTCTGATAATAGGTCGTCGGCTATTTTATACTCCTTATCTTCGCGGAAGGAGTCCCGAGCAACAGCTAGTTATTATAGAATATGGAAAAGGACGCTTTTTTGGTTACAACAAAAACCATTTACCTGGTACCGAATAGTTCCAATGAGAGTGCCAAGTAATTTATAGAAATTCATTATATCAATAACTTTAATTTCAATACTGGATGAAAAAACCCGCCTATATAATTCCTGTTCCCATGGGAATTCCGGGAAAATATATACTCGCGGAACTAAGACGAATCTAATGACACCTCACACTTCAAAATCCATTGAGCCGTTGAGGCTGCAGGGCGTGCCAAAGAATGATACATACATAAATACATACGCTAGAAAAACAAAACGCTTCTTCGTAAGTCGGTTTAAAAAACACGGTGTATACGTCAAAAGCAACCGTCACAGCATGCCCCACTCCATTTTATTCACGCAGGTTTTATTACAAGCTATTTGTCATAATGCATTTGCTAGCATTCATTTGGAGCCGGGCTGTAGGGCCAATAACAGTATATCACGGCCCTCTGCGGTCACTCGCGTAGTTGTATCTTAGAGGGGCCAACGTATATCAGCCCTGGCCCGGCCCTTACTGAATCATTGTTGATGACGCCACATTTATTGTAAGCGGCTTCGTATGGGTAAACAATTTGATGGCCGCTTTTGGCCCTTTGGAAAGACTGGTGTTGGTTTATATGGGTTTTTGAAATGGTTTCACTGACTAGCGAAAAGAAAGTTCGTTAATTATTGATAGCCGTGGTGGCCTAGTGGTTTGGCCTCGTCTCTCAAGCCTCTCAAGGTCGTAGTCGTTTTTCGGTTTTTTTTTTATACGAAATAGGCTTACGTTTGAAAGCGAAGATGAGGCCTACAATTAGAGCAAGCTTTCCTAGTAAATGCTCATTCACCCTAGACTTGATTTAGGTGCGAAATTACATTTGAAATTTACCATGAGCTTTACGGTGAAGGAAAACATCGTGAGGAAACTTGCATAAATGCGAAGAAATTCAATGGTGTGTGTGAAGTTCCCAATCCGCACTGGGCCCGCATGGGAACTACGGCCTGAGCCCTCTCATACTGAGAGGAGGCCTGTGCCCTGCAGTGGGATGTATATAGGCTGGTAATGACTTTAATAACTACACTTAAAATTAAAATTAAAATAGTTTATTTACCAAAAAAACACTTGTTACAAAAAATGCGGTACATCAATCAGACTCCAAACTAGGCTGAGCCTGTATCTTGGTAGCCTGCGAGTGCGATTAAGGGTGATTCTTCAAGGTCGTGATTTTTGTTTTATTCCTCTGTCGTATTTTTTTTTTACTTAGTACAGAAAAAATCATAAATTTATGTTACTGAACAAATCTATTTTCATGGGAGCATGATTTTTTCTGTACTAAGTAAAAAAAAAATACGACAGAGGAATAAAACAAAAATCACGACCTTGAAGAATCACCCTTAACTGATTAACAGAACTAAAGTGTTACAGAAGTTGTTATAATTATAAGATACAAAATAAAAACGGATTACGCGATTACAGTGTGTTCGAATTTGTGTGCGCATGTGCTTACGTGTGTGAGGGGTGTGTGCATGTGTGTGTGTGTGCTTATTTCTTACTTCGATCCCACATAATTACATTTATAATACTCATTACTAGTTATTCCTCGCAACTTCATTTACGTCCCATGGGAGCTTCGCGTTCATCATCGATCAATCATCATGGCCTATTTGCAACTTTCTAGCTAAAGTCAGTGAAGTCAGTCAGTGACTCAGTCAGGCAAGCAGGCAGGATGTTTATTTTTCTACGTATAGATGATATTTATTTATATATGTAACATCCAAATAACTTAATAACCTAGGTTAACAACCTGGCAGGTCGTGTCTTGTTGTTCCAATACTCGTATGGCGTGTTGTCGGAATGTTTTAATTACATTTAACCGTCATTAAACTCGGTACGTGAATTTTCATTTCACTCTTAGTTATTAAAACTAGTATTTGCTTACTTTATCTGATGTTGTTAGGTGCACGAAAAGTTTAACTTGTTAATTTAGTAGATTAGAACAATAGTTACGCTATGATCAGATTTCTTGCTGACATTACAGATTAAAAATAAAATCTAAACAGGCCACAGAAAGTCTTATCTTGTACAATGGTTTGTACAGCGGGTTTATTAACAGATTTACACATTTGAAACGGTAACTCGAAAATTTTAACTGTCAGAAAATGGCTGGACTTAATCTGGGCCCAATTGCATAACAAAGTACAACTAATATTACAAGCGGAACTCTCGCTTCAGTTCTATGAACTAGAAAGAGAGTTCCGCTTGTAATATAAGTTGTACTTTGTTATGCAATTGGGCCCTGGTCTTAAATAAAGGCCTTACATAACCATTTTCCCATAGTCTTACTATCGTAGTTGAACAAAGCTGAATAACATGGCATGCTCTTGGTCCAATCATATCGACAAACTGTGTACTAAAATAAATACTTTTGCGTATGCTCTATGGAGAATTGCAAAAATTTGTAGTATAAAGGCTGCCATTCAAGCCTACCACGGGTATGTTGGTTCATTAATTAGATATGGTATCCTAATATGGGGAAACTCGCATCAGGCAAATCCAGCACTGTTAGCTCAAAAACAATGCATTAGAGCAATATGCGACGTTAACACCATGACGTCTTGCAGACCACTATATAAAGAGCTACAGTTAATGACGGTACCATGCATATACATATATCAGATATGTTTATTTGTTAAAACCAACTCAGAACTCTTCAAGACACATAAAGATGTGTGCAACTTTAATACGAGATATCCCGATAGACTTGTTATACCCCACAAAAAAACGGCTGTGTATGGCAAAAACACTTTTCACATGTCAATAAAAAATTTTAATCGATTAGGTGATGACATTAAAAGGAATCCTCTGAAGTTATTTAAGCAGAAACTCAGAGCACGGCTTGTGGGAAAAGCCTTCTACTCTGTTGCTGAATATTTTTCCTCTTTTGACCAATGACCATTATGTTATGTTTGAGCATTAAAAATTTAAATTTGCTTCTTACTGTGTAGTAAATGTTGCATGCCAGATTTTGGTGAAATATGTGTTCTCTATACTGTGTTCCATCTTCTGTACCATATTTTAAGCAAAATAAATGATTTGTATTTGTATTTGTATTTGTAATAGCAAAACGATGCGGTAACCTAGAAGTGTAAATAATTAAAAACTTTTAATTTTATCAAGTTACGATCTTTAACCCATATATGGCAAGGGGGCGTTTTTGACCCGTGCAAAAAACCCGTGGATTTGTTAACAAAAACGCTTATCTGTGACGTCTAGCGAATGAAAGAAATCGGAGACTAAAAATAGTTCTGGGCATAATATAAAGATAAAGATAAAGATAAAGATATTTATTTGAAATATAAAAACCGGTCAAGAGCGTGTCGGACACGCCCAAGATAGGGTTCCGTAGCCATTACGAAAAAATCAAGTAATATTTTTCAAAGGGTTTCGTATGTGTACGGAATCTTCCAAGTTTAGGTATGTTTTATACCTTAGGCTACTATTTACTCTTAAACTACAAATAATTCCGAAGCAATTTTAGCCGCTATAATTTTCCTTATAAATATAATATATTTACTACCATTCTGAATTTTTTAAAATTTTTCCTCTCAACAGTTTAGATTTTAGAGGGGGGGGACGGTCGATTTTAATGAAAATTTTCACTTTAAAGCTGAATATTTCGCAAACAGATCACTGAATAGAAAAATCATGTTAGAAACCCCCCAATGGTTTTAAAAGACCTATCCAACGATACCCCACACTATAGGGTTAGTCGAGAAAAAAAAATCACCCCCACTTTACGTCTATGGGAGGTACCCTAAAAAAATTTATTTTAGTTTTTTTTATTTGATCACTTTGTCGGCGTGACTGATATACATATTCATGCCAAATTACAGCTTTCTAGTACTAACAGTCTCTGAGCTTAGCCGCGGACAGACAGGCAGACAGACAGACGGACAGACATGGCGAAACTATAAGGGTTCCTAGTTGACTACGGAACCCTAAAAACATTACAATTGTATGGTTTTTTGGCGGTCTCCACACTAGACTCTACGCCTGTATCGCGGAGACCAGTGACAATTTAACAGTAGTTGCTTAGTACAAAGTTGAAACATTTAACAGTAGTTGCTTAGTACAAAGTTGAAACATTTAATTATTTTTATTTAGTTATGCTAAAAATTGTGTGTGTCTCTGTGTGTGCGTGCGTGCGTGTGTGTGTATGTGTGTGTGTGTGGTCGTGTGCATGTGTGTGTGTTTGTGTGTATGTGCATGTGTGTGTGTGTGTGTTTAATTACAGGCTGCAATTATATCCTCAGTTTCATCATAGTCTAGACTCATTAGCCAACACTCAACTTCTTTTTTTAGCTTTTTGTATGACAGATTCTTCATATTTTGTATTTGGTTACATGCTTTATTGTAAATATACGAATGGGAGTAAGGCGGCAAACGCCTTGCGAAGGTAGACCTAATAGTCGGGATTGGGATCTTGTATCTGCGTTGTTTGGTAAGGGTCGCGAAATCTTTCGAAGAGACTGTTAATTTGTGGATTACGGTGCTTACTTTTAAGATGAATAATTGGCGCACTCGTTATTACGAAAAGTATTCTTTAGCTACATAATAAAGTTCGTTTGTGGGAAATCTACGAGGTTTACCAAGCATGACCTTTAGAACTGCTCGTTGAGCAGTCTCCAGTGCTCGCAAAGTGGTTTTAGCGACACCTCCCCATGCTAACAGACAGTATGTGAGGGCAGACTGGCAGAGGGCCTTGTAAACTGAAGTTAATACGTCTTTAGGTGCAGATTTACGCAAGGATTTGACGATAAAAATACTTTTTCTGATTTTACCAGCTAGCGAGGAAATATGATGTTTGAATGAAAGATTTTTGTCAATCAGTACACCGAGATACTTAATCATATCAACGTTTTCTGTGGGTGGACAGTTACAGTCTGAGAGTGGCGTTTCATTCGGTGAACAGGTATGTATGCTAAGTTCATACGTTTTCGGAGGACTAGAGATGCATGTTTTACAAAAAGTTAGATATTTTGTCTTTTTTACGTTTAGAGTTAAAAGATTTTTGCTTAACCAGAGGGCTATTTTTGACATTTCCTTTTCAGCTGTCTTTTTAACAGCGTCCCACGACTCATCGTGGAATAAAATAACCGTATCGTCAGCGTAGCATATGAGGTCAGTGCCTTGGTTTGGAATATTTAATATGTCATTCATGTAAATAATAAATAAAGTTGGACCAAGTATGCTACCCTGAGGTACTCCATACTTTATTGGGAGCTGTTCACTGACTAACGACCCAACCTTTACGCACAGACGACGATTCGTGAGATAACTGCGGAACCATTCAAGTGTGACACCTCTGATTCCCACGCTGGCAAGTTTTTCTAGTAGACTTGGAATCGAAACAGTATCAAACGCCTTGGCTAGATCAAGAAAGACGCCGAGGCAGCATTTGTTGTCATCTAAGTAATGCGCTATTCGTTTAGTTAAAAGCACTACGGCATCTTCCGTAGACTTGTTTCGTCTGAAACCGAACTGTTTATCATTGAGAAGAGATTTATTTTCGAGATATTGCACTAGACGCTTGTTTACTATTTTTTCTAGGAGTTTAGAAAATATACTTAATAAGGTAATAGGTCGAAAGTTACTTGGGGAGGTTTTGTCGCCATATATGGGTTAAGACTTTCGTTTTGGTTTGGTGGAGCTGAATCGGAACTAGAAGTTGTGGCATTAGAAGGTCCCCTACAATGGTTAAGGTTGCAGGAACTACCAGGACTGATCGGAGTGGAACTCTTTCGGGAAGGCCTTTGTCTATCAGTGGACGTCTTTTGGCTGAAATGATGATGATGACCATGACCAACTCAAAGAAAGAAACCTACTGTAAAATATACTACTCATCACCATCATCATTTCAGCCGCAGGACGTCCACTGCTGGACATAGGCCTCCTTCATTGATGCCCTCATTCATTACGGTTGGAAGCGACTTGCATCCACCTTGAACCTGCCTTTAACTGCCGTGGACGTCCCACGCTGCGCTTGCCAGTCCGTGGTCTCCATTCGAGAACTTTCGGCCCCAACAACCATCTATTCTGCGTGCTATATGGCCTGCCCATTGCCATTTCAACGAGTTAATCCGTTTGGTTGTTATACTTTCTTTCTTTGTCGGTGTCACTCTTGACAGAGTGGTCGTGGTCATCACTTCAGGTGTTGGTGGCAAGCTTCACAACACGCCGCCACTCCTCTCTGATGGCCGCCTTCCTCGTGCATTCGTGTAGTGATGATGAGCCATTCACTGCCGCTTTTATTTGGTCAGTCCACCTCATAGGCGATCTTCCTGGTGGCCTGATACCCTCAACCTTTCCCTGGATCACAAGTCGCTCAATAGCCACCTCCCCTCGGCGGCATAGGTGACCAAAAAAGGTGGTACGAGATTGAACCAAAAACGATAAACGCTGCTTGCTTGTACTATACTACTATAAAAAATGTATTCATTCATAATTCATATTACGTCCAATAAATAAGCCATGCTCCCAATATTTTAAACGGATAAAGCCACATTTTCTTCATGCTTCCCTAAGCGACACCACTGAGGAGATTGCCTGATGGGACACCAAGCTTCGTGACTAACTATTTACCATTACTCCTACCGTCAACCTGATTTTTTCCTCAATTGTTTTAGTTATTTGCTGAGTCATGTATTCAAATAGGGCCTCGTGTATAGCTAAGTAATAATTACCGCCCATACTTCATGTTTTACGAGGAATTTGCCGACTCATGTTTGACGTTAACCTTTTGATGAAGGCGCCGGAAAAACTAACTTTCATTTTTAAAGCAAGTAAAGCAACATTCCCTAATAATTAAGCATATCTGTATAGTGATCTGAGTGTCACCGACGGTGCTGGCAGAAAATTAGCGCTGGGGTGCCATAAACGCCTCAACATTATGCTGAGCCAATGTCCGATTTGTGTTGTCTATTTGTAATAATAAATGATGTGTCTTGTGTTGTTCGATAAATAAATGTTAGTATTTTCTTTCTCTTTTTCTAAAGGGACATAAAATTTGACAACAGATTTTAACGAAAATCTATAAGCAGGTTCTCCTGAGAAAAAAAGCATAATTATCAGGGTTAATGATGTCACGTCATGTAGAGTCCAAAAAATTGGACACCTTAACGCCGTCAGTACTTAAAATTAGTATGAAAGTATTCTGTTGTGAGTCACAACGGAAATTTCTGTTTATGACAACTGAAATTAGTAAAATTGTTCACATAGGTACGGTTATTTAAAAATATTTTCAATACTGTACTTACATGTATATACGACTCTATTAATCTTATTCTATTACTGTGTTGCGATTGTTTTCCGATGACCTGTCTGAGCTAAAGTCTCTATGGTTTCAGATAACTTGACAAAGTCATAATTTAATTCTCCATAATCGACGTTAGTCATAAAGTTATTTGTTTCCAAAACGGTTTTTTATAAAAACAAACCTAACCTAACCTACTGCATTCTATAAAACAGCATATTTAAAAAAATCTGAAAATAATACTGTTTCAGAAATAAATCACTTTATTACTAACGTTGATTATGAAGAGTGATACATTATGACTTATTAAATTATGGGAAACCAAGGTGCACTGACCGAGCTATGGTGACGACAAGACAAGTATAGAGAGGCTTTACTACACTTTCAAGGAGATGCATCCGAAGACATACTCATGCTTCTCTTACTCCGTGTTATTTAACGAGAATGTGCACTCCACGCCACTAGTGTGTACAGTCCGATCCCGAGAGATATCGGGTTTAAAGTAGACTATGTATTATTCATGGAGCTATTCAAGGGTAACCTTCCATTGTCACTGAACCGGAAACTTGTCGACACATGTATGCCCTTCCTACAGTGCTCGAATATGGTCCTTGATGGAAATTGAGAAGTCCAAATTGAAGGTCTGCCAAAGAGCGCAGCATTTTCGATGTCAAAAGGAGCGATGAAGTCCGAAACACATTGTGCTGCAAAGTTGCTTCGTGAAGCTTACAAGCTAAGCAATCGCCAAGCTCAAATGGAACTCGGGTGGCCACGTCTGCCACATGCACCCAGAGAGGTGGACGAAGGGTACCACCCAGGATACCCATTGCTGGGCACAGGTCTTATCTCAGAATAAGAGGGCTCACGTTATAGTTCCCGCGTGGGCCCTGTGCGGATTTTGAACTACAGCGTAGATTTATAAAAGCTTCGCCACGTTTTACTGCACGGAAAAGCTGATGGTTTCAATTGAAACTTCGCACATAAATACCCAAAAACTCAGAAGTATACAAGAGCGGTATGCATTTTCTTTTTTTATACAATATAGGCTTGCGTTTACCCACAATCATGCCTGATGGAAAGCGAGGATGAGGCCTACGATGGAGCACGCTTGCTCATGCTCAAATGCTCATTCACCCTAGACTTGAAAGCGGCCAAATTGTAGTGTTCAGGGAACACAGACGCAGGCAGGGAATTCCACTCCTTAGCTGTGCGGTTGATGAAGGAAGAGCGAAAACGCTTCGTGCGGAATTTGGGAATACTGACAACGTAAGGGTGGAGACCCCGCCTACTTCTGGTCGACCTGTGGAAGAAAGGAGCAGGCGGAACAAAGTCGTGCAGTACCGAAGCACATTCACCGAAATGCAGCCTGTAGAATACCGACAGAGAAGCCACTCTTCTGCGATGACGAAGGCTCTGGCGACAAAAATCCGCATCGCAAGCGACGCCGATGAGCCTCTTCGCTCGCTGTTCTACCGAATCCAAAACAGCTAGCTGATATTCAGCAGAACTGTCCCAAAGGTGGCAGCAATACTCCATGCAGGATCGGACTTGAGCTCGGTAAAGATCAATGAGCTGGTCCGTAGTGAAGTATCGCCTAACCTTGGATAGGATACCAAGCTTTTTCGCAGCGGTTTTTGCCAAGGATTCAATGTAACTCTCGAAGTTCAGTTTAGCCGAGAGGTCTAAACCAAGGAGCTGAAAGTGGTCAGATATTGGTACAGGCACACCTCGGAAGATCGGGGTTAGGTTAAAGGAACTCCGTTACTTTCCGTCCGTTATTTTGATGATTAAAAAAATGTCCCTAATGAAAATTACATTAAGCATACTTATTTTTGGTAAGTGTTCTGTCGAGCCATATAAACTGTATGAAAAAAGTCACAAAACTGGTTCAAATAATAAGAACACTTTTTTCACTATGAAAATAAATAGTACGCGTGATTTTGAATAAGGAAACCCCAAAACTTCCTCATTTAAAAAAAGTAATTGGGGTATACAATAAATATGAAAGTTAGTGTGTAACGTGAAAAATTGATGTCAGCGCCCTCTCGCGGCGAACTCTAATATCGTGCTTAAACCGTCGATAACAACTGTCAGCTCATTCATCCATCAAATGACTCGAATGAAATAGTTCCCTAAACCGCCGCATAAATACAGCGCTACCACACAAGTTGGTCATTTCAAGAGCGGCCGTTAAGAACAAAAAAGTTTAGAATACCATCTACTTACCGATTTAATTAAAAATAGAAATTAATAATATTTCTTAGGGCAAACAGTAGCCCATGTTTAAATAACTATATTAAAAATAACCGGATGGCAGATATTTAGTGAATTTCCTCAAACCCAGCAAATGTAAGTAGCTCTTTGTCTTAATATGGTATGTGTCCGTCTGGCACACCATGGCTATTGGTATCTTCAACCGATTTTTTATTGTTTTCTTAGGGGTCGCATCGTATCGCATCGTGTCGAATCATATCGCATCGTATTGCATCGTATCGCATCGTATCGCGTAACATCACATCGCATCACTATCGCTAGATTCTAATAAGAAGGCGGGTTCTCAAGCTCGGTGCTGGCTCTTCTCCTTGGCCCCATTAATCTGAACTGCAGAGGGTAACTCGAGTGGGAAGTGACTCCAGGACAGGACACCTGAAGTAAGCTGCTTCCTCAACAGTCTCGCGGATTGCTAGGTACTCCATATTCAGTGTAAGAGTGTGATTTAACAGTGAAAAAGGTCAGTCCCGAACATTATTCTAGTGTAAAACTTAATAATTTTAATAAAGTGTTTGCCATCTAGTGATTTTTTTTATTTACTATAATCAGCAACAGGCGCCCTGAGGTTTAAAATAGTCTTTTGCCACCGTTGTGCGAAGCCGGTGAGTAACAGCTGATTTTTATCTGTTACAAGTGTATCTGTCTGTTATCTCTTCACGCTAAAACAGATATACACCGATTTAGATTCTATTTGGCATGGAAATATTTTGAGACCCTGTGAAGGTCACAGGATAGTTTCATCCTCAAAAATCGCATAGTTCCCGTAGGATAGCGATAAACGAATTCTTTGCAAACGGAGTCGCGGGGAACAGCTAGTAAGGATATAAACGTACATTGTACATCCCAATGTTTTCCATGTGAATATTTTGAGTACATAACAATTTTAATGGGGACTGTAAGGAATGCTCAGCTTTAGACTTACATTTTCCGTATGGCAACAATTATGAAATACCTTACAGGTTCAGCTATGTTGGTACATAATTACACGGGCAACATTTTAAGTGAGTTTCTTTTGTTTTTATTTTAAAATTTATTCATGATTCATGAAATACATATGTTTAAGGGAACATTTAAATGACATCTACCGCTGGACATAGGCCTTCCTCATCGATACCCATTCATTACGGTTGGAAGCGGCTTGCATATTACCCTTGAACCGCGGTCTTTACTAAATCGTCCGTCCATCTCGTTGGTGGACGTCTCACGCTGCGCTTGCTTTCCATGGTTTCCATTCTAGAACTTTTCGGCCCCGACGGCTTTCTGTTCTGCGTGCTACATGGCCTGCCAATGCCATTTCAACGAGTTAATCCGTTAATGATGTTAATAGTATATTTCTGAAACACCAGGTGTCCTAACTCCTATTTTTAAAACATTGTCATATTTTGACACTTACTTTTTGTAACTTTGAAGGACCTTTTACAAGAACTGAGAACTCAATATTTATTAAGTAGGCATTTTTTTTTCGATTTGGCCGAAATTTTAATTGCCAGGTAACTAGTTTCTATTGACAAACTAAGCTATTTGTCGAGGTTAACGGACATGAATGAAAACACGGTTTACTAGGTAGTATACGTATATCTGTTTCTTTTCAACCGACTTCAAAAAAAGAGGAGGTTCTCAATTCTATTTTCAAAGGTCCAATGGAATACTAACCACATAAATAAAAAATAAAATAAATAAATATTAGGGGACAATCTTACACAAATCGACCTAGTCCCAAACTAAGCAAAGCTTGTACTATGGGTACTAGACGACGATAAACATACTTATATAGATAAATAAATACTTAAATACATAGAAAACATGCATAACTCAGGAACAAATATTCGTGCTCATCACACAAATAAATGCCCTTACCGGGATTCGAACCCAGGACCTCTTGCTTTGTAGGCAGGGTCACTACCAACTAGGCTAAGGTGGTCGCACATAAAAGTGAAGACTCACCCGCCACCTGGATAATAAAGAGTTTCGATTTATTGTTATTTATTGTATTGTTTATACAATAAATAACAATCGAATCAAATAACAATTCGGCTTGGGTCGAATTTGAACAGTTAGTATTAATTAAATATGCCTTATAAATAAATAAACAAAAAATTCAAGGTAGTTTTATAATATGTCAATAAAAGTTAATTTTTGTGGGGTAGTTTGAGAATAAGAAAAATAAAGTGGGTACTTGAGAAGTTACAGTGACAAGTTAAAACATTTGTTTTGGTTTGTTAGTTTAACATTTGGTAGCATAGCATACGGTTGTGGTAACTCTGAAGATGAGCTCTGGTTGAGTTCGAAACGCGTCAGTGTAGCTTGGTGGTGGTGATGGTTGGGTTTATGTGATTTGTGTGTGTTCGTACAGTGTGGAGGTGGAGGAACTGCATGAACGCACATTTCTTGCATAAACGTAACTATTGTAAGGTCGCGGGTGAGCAAAGTAATTGTTTTAGTTCATTATTGTATTGTATCTAGCCGTGAGCCTTGCCACATTATGTCTTCTTAGGCGTGGTCTCCACACCATAATACGTCCACTTTCCAGAACTCCAGAACAGTTTAAGGCTTGATTTCCTCCTACGCTGACATCGGTCGCTGACGTCGGTCGTGCGTACGAATATACACAATATTCTATGGGGCACCGCACAGCGACGCTGATGGCCGCGCATTTGTCATACGCGACCGTCGGTACGCTCGACCGACGTCAGCGACCGACGTCAGCGTAGGAGGAAATCAAGCCTAATAAATCACGTAGAACAATATACAAAATGCAACATCAAGTCTACAGAGTGTTCCCAAAGTATGGCACAGATGTTATCGATCCCTTTAGTTAAACATGTTGTGTAAACATTTGCAGAAACTCCGGTAATGGTTGTTCGTAACTTGGATAATTTTAAGACTTATCACTTTTTAAGGGCACCTAAACTTTTTAGGGCGTCAAAGTTTCGCAATGACTGTCTTTATTTAATTTGTCTGGACTTGATGAGTGTTTGCGATGTTTTCTAAATTAGAAAAGGGTTTAAGGCTTCGGAAAACTTTGTTTTTAATTACGGAGTACGGATAATTGTGTTTGTTTTTTAGACCTACTGTAACCAGTAAAAATTTTTAAAATGAAAGACTTTTGGAATTATAGTATGTAAGCTTTTCTCTGTTTTACATGCACGCATACACACATCCATCGTGGACTTCCATACATAATCTTTAAAGTAGTATTCTCCTTTGAGATAGTTTTACCTTTTTAAAAGCACATGAACTGTAACTGTTTACCTGGAATGAATGACAATATAATACACCCAAGACTCGACAACCAACATTGGTATTTTTAACCGACTTCAAAAAAAAGAGGAGGTTATCAATTCGTCTGTATGTTTTTTTTTTTGTATGTTTGTTACGCGATTACTCCCTCAATTGTGAACCGATTTTCAAAATTCTTTTTTTGTTTGAAACAGTATACTCCTGAGGTGGTCCCATTGGCACCAAGTCAAGATCTGATCATGGGATCCTAGAGAAATCGAGGGCAACCTTCAAATTTTACAGGCCAACCTATAGTGATTTTAGCATTTTTAGTATCAAGTAAAGTATTTGCATTCAGAAAGTATAACTTGGTAAACTGGACCTGATGAAGAAGACCGTAGATGGCCAACGGAACTCCTCAACGGGTCAAATCTTGCAAGTTAAATTTGACCCACTTCCCGGTTTCCAATTGAGCTGAAATTTTGCAGACATGTGTGAATTGGATGACAATGCAATATTACTATGACATGGAGCTGATCTGATGATAAGCTGAAAGATGGCCATAGAAACTCTTTAATAAAACGATACGACCGCATTGAGTTTGAGCTCATTTGATTTGTCTTGATGAGTACTTTGATAGTAGATGGTAACTAGGGTCTGAAAATGGAGTTGGAAGGTGACCATAAGAACTCCGTAATAAAACGACATAACCCCATCGAGTTTGGGCTCGTTTGATTCGTCTTGACGAGTACTTTGGTAACCAAGATCAAAAAGTACAGTCAGCAAAGAGTGCCTGTTGTATCGCATAATGTTAATTGTTCTAAAATTTTCTGGCGAAGAATGTTTGGCATACTGTTGAAAGTCCTAAAGCATATTTGTTTGTCCTTATATTGATAACAAGAACATCGAATTACCTACAACGTTTTATTACTAATATTAATTGGCCAAAGCAGTCCTAAGAATTGTGTAAGTTATTCACCTAAACTATAGTAAGTAGGTATGGCACCTATGTTCAAAGAAAAGGAGGCAATAAAGAATACCTACAAACCACCTCTCGCTTAACCTTGTTAGGTTCGTTAGTTATCTTGCGTCCTTTAGAGTGGGATTGGAAGTCTAGCCAGCGGAGGGGGGCTCGGGGGGCGAAGCCCCCCGCCATAAAAAAATAATTTCAAACCATCCCCCGTTTAACCTGGTTAGGTTCGTTAGTTACCTTGCGCTCCTCAAAGTGATATTAAAGGGGGGGGGCTCAGGGGCCGGAGCCCCCCGAAACAAAAAACCTGTCAAACCGCCTCCCGTTTAACCTAACCAGATTCGTTAGTTATCTTGCGTCCCTCAGAGTGGAAATTGAAGCCTTGGTACTGGAAGGGGTCTCGGAGGGCGGAGCCCCCCGCAATAAAAAAATCTGTTAAACCATCTACCGTTTCACTTGGTTAAATTCTTCAGTTTATCTTGCGTTCCTCAGAGTAGTAATAGAAGCCTCGCTACTGGAACGGGGGGCTCGGGGGGCAGAGCTTCCCGCATTAAAGAAATACCTTCAAACCACCCCCGTTTAACCTGGTTAAGTTCGTTAGTTACCTTGCGACCCTCAGAGCGTAAACAGAAGCGGGGCTTCGTTTACTGGCTACGCCTACGCATCTTTTTTATACCAATACAACTAAAAAGCCAAAAATAAAAAAAATTAAATAAAAAATAGAACCGCCTTCAAAAACACCCAAAAAACATATTAATTAAAAGTTTAACCGACTATAATGAGCATTATAATATCTTTCTACTAATCTGTTTGAAGTCGGGCCTCAGCTCGAGCCAGCAGGAGTGGATCTAGTAATTAAATTAATAAATAAATATCCCGGGACAATTCACACCAATCGACCTAAGTAGTCTCAAAGTAAGCAAAGCTTGTGTTATGGGTACTAGGCAACGGATAAACATACTTATATAGATAGATACATACTTAAATACATATTAAACACCCACGACCCGAGATCAAACATTCGTGTTTTTCATACAAAGCCCCGACGCGGGAACCGAACCTGGGACCTCAAACTTTATAGTAGTAATTTAACTTACCTACCTATTATCCCTATTATAGCTACTATCTGTTGGGCTTCTACCACTCCTGCTAGCTCGTGCTGAGACCCGACTTCAAACAGATTAGTAGAAAGATATTATAATGCTCATTATAGTCGGTTAAATTTTTAATTAATATTTTTTTTGGTGTTTTTGAAGGCGGTTCTATTTTTTATTTAATTTTTTTTTGTACATAAATAATCTCCCGCGACCGGAGATCGAACACGGAACTTCAGGCTTCGTAGTCAGGTTCTCTAACCACTGGGCTATATGGTCGTCTAATCTATGTATTTTCCTTTTGACGTGACATCGTCTGATAAATCGATGAACGCCGGCCGCATACACGAAAAAACATGACTCATTGTAACGTACATGTAACGTTACCTAACGTTACATTCTACAGAGCAGCGAAGCAGGCCAGTTGCAAGAGAGCGGCGAGGGCCAGTTGCAAGAGAGCGGCGAGGGCCAGTTGCAAGAGAGCGGCGAAGGCCAGTTGCAAGAGAGCGGCGAACGCCAGGATGTACAATGCGGGGTGTGGGGGGTGTTTGGTGTTTGAATGTTTTGTTATGACGTTGTCACGTTATACTATCGTCCGTAATCCGACTTTACAGACAACCGTTTTTTTTGGCGTAAAAATATACCTATAACCTTTTCATTGAGATCGATTCCCAAGAAAACACAATCACTTAGTTGAACAACACGAAGTTGAATTACCAAATCCATTCCGAAGTATATAATTACTGAAAATTACTCCCCATGTCAATCACACCAGTTAACAATTACATCAGAATTTGCATAAATTAACAACGAACATTGTTTCAGACTAATTACAACCCCAGTGTTCCGCGTTCTATTAAGTAAAGAGTTCCACAAATACGCGTCTCGAACGCGACAAGCCTAATTGATCAGCTAATTCGCCGTCGCAGGTGTGTGCGCGCCCTTATGAATTACAAATTGGTTTCTATAATCAATACCGATTTGGGAGCGTTCGTTTGGAGACAAGTGCTTGCTCCTGTCGTCGATTTTACGAAACAATCGATTTTAAAAATGTTCCGGGATAATCAAGCGACTTGCTTGATGTCAAAGTAGATTTTTACTTCAGTTAAGCATCTTCGTCCTAATCATCAGTCGAACAAAGCTTACCTTTTAAATCGTACACACAGAATTTTGATGCAGTTTTCACTATCAGTTTGATAATTTTTCGCAAAGGATGTATTTACTTACATAATAAAAATAATTACGTTTTAAAGCCAATGACAAGTGACCGTTAATATTGTTTTCATCACACTTGCTCGTCAATGGTGTTATTCCATGCCTGTATAGTACTAAATGATAATGGCCTAAATTGTTCTTAAGGGAGTTATGGATTTACGTACAGTTTTTCCTCCCAAGGGAGTTCTAATTTTAGTTTTAAAATTTGCAAACAAGTTAGTAGGTATGCCAATTCAGACTGGAGGTTTCACGTCAGCCAAAGTTTTATTTATATCTTTAAAACTTAGCTTCGGCGTTGGGCTTCTAATAGACGCTCGTTAGTAATCCCCTACTTATGGCCCTTGATGCACAATGTACTATCGTTGTTGAAGTGTTTTTCTTTTTGTACGAAGACCTAGTGCTTATCTGCCATTTCCAATAAATAAACTACGGAGAATAAAAATAAAAAAGGGCTACATTTCCTCGATCTTTAAGACGATATTTTTCGAAATAATATATGTTTTTTTGGCCAACTGTCGCTCTTTCATTTCAAGGCCAACTCGACCGGTCACTAAACCGTTGCAACGCAGCACTCAGCTCCAGATTGAGTAGGCAGCAGCTTACCTCGTTAGTATAATATTTAGATTGATGCTCTTCACGAATTGATTTACTTTTACTAATAATCTTAAGCGCTTTGTTGTTGTTGTGAGCTCACTTGTTTACTCCATAGAGTTATACGTGGTGTTATGCATTGGCCAAGTCCAATAAAACGCCTGAGATTTTTTTTTCTATGATAATAATATGCCGCCTCTCAGAACGAGAGTGAGAATGTAATTTCGCACCTAAATTCCGAAAAACTCAGAGATTCGAGCCGGGATTGAGAGGCCATAGGTCAAACCACTAGACCACTAGGCAACCGTGAAGAGAAAGAAGCGTGAGTTAGGTTGTCTTCGAATTCAACTCCCCGGAGTTAGTATACTTTTAGCTTAGCCATACTTTTTTATATTGTACATATAGACGTAGGCTTACGTTTGGCCACAATCACCCCTCAAAGTGAAGATGAGGTCCACGATAGAGCGCGCTTGCCTAGTAAATGTTCATTCCACCCACAAACAATGCCCATTGCCTAGTACCCATAACACAAGCTTTACTTAGCTTACTTTGGGACTAGGTCGATTGGTGTGAATTGTCCCGTGATATTTATTTATTTATTTTATTTATTCCCTTAATGTCGATTCATATCTACAGACGCCGAGCGTGTCAGACACGCGCCGTGGCAGACAATATAATATTCTTCTATACAGTTTACATTAACGAATTAAACTTGAAAACGGCCAGATTGTAGTCACCGACGACCACCACCAACCGACGACTTTATGTCAAAAATTTAGACAACTCGATAGGAATCGAGTTGTTACGATGCCATGCCATTGATGGGTATTCCGGCCCCCAATAATTCACATAGCTCCAGTGGAGAACCACCCTAGCGTATACGATTAGCCTACGGGAAATTATTTCCCAAATGGCATTTAAGCATCGAAACGAATAATTGCCCTCGGTATAAATTGGCCGAGTGCAGCGAAAGCTCGTCTATTAAAAACGTTCCACGGTGATGGATGTTGGAGGAAATAATGTGCTCATACTGTGAACTTAACCGTTCCTGTTACTTGATTACATTATTATTGTTTAATTACCTACCAACTAAATTCTTTAGATTCCTTTTGTCTATAACACAGGTTACACTTGTAACCTAGCTTAGACTAAACTAAATTTACTTACTAGACCTAAGATTATTTCATGCTTATATTTTGTATCTTATATGAACTTTATGTATAAATAAATAAATAAATAAATAAATAAATAAATAAATAAACTGTTGAAAGTAAACAGTATCAGAAGGGTAAAGGATCAGAAGATTTAAGGGTTTTAAGTTTCTAGATTTTTATATTATGTACGGTGATGGCACCAATCATGGACATGTTAAGCACAGTAGTACCAAGTAATGGACAGCAAAGAATCAATGCCTTATAGTATTGCCCACAATTCATGGACTTAAATAAATATTTATTGCGTGATAAGTCCCGTTTAGTTTAGTAATTATGAGTGAAAATCACGAAAGTTTAAAACAGTAACAATCTCTGTAACCGCTACTCAAGTGAATAAATATATGATTATGATTATGATTTTAATTATGATTATGAAAATGATTATGATTATGATTATGATTATGATTATGATTAGGAGCTTTAACAGTTATGACCATGAGTTAACTGAGCACGTGTAGATAGTTTTAAAATGTAGTGTCCGTTTCTTAAAATTTTGGTTTCCGGGAAAAAATGGTCCATTACTGGTGCTGTCACCCTAATTGATCTTTTGTTGCCTAAAAGATAAGTCGGTAGTTAAATTGCCGTTAAAACAAAACAGAAAAAATGTGATTAATATTATTAAAAAAGCATAAACACAGGCTTTCACGACGTATTTTATTGCGAGAACACAGTTAACAAGTTATATAATATAACTACACTATGCTCTGCCTCATAGGCATGCAAAATTTTTGACATATAGAATATAGAGCTGGACAGACTCTGTAAAACATTTTAACAAACTATATGTATAATATGTACACTTAAGCCACTTCAACATTTAACGATACAAACTAAACTTAATAGTTAGAACTTCCTCTGATGTGTTCGTTACGCACTTTATCGATTCTCGTCACACCGGCCGTATCTCAACGTCTTAATTTCACTGACATAGGCTAAAAAATTCTAATACAGTTTTAAAAAACCGGCCAAGAGCGTGTCGGACACGCACAAGGTTGGGTTCCGTAGCCATTACAAATAAATCAAGTAATATTTTTCTAAGGATTTCGTATGTGTACGGAATCATCCAAGTTTAGGTATGTTTTATACCTTAGGCTATTATTTACTCTTAAACTACAAATAATTGCCAAGCAATCTTAGCCGCTATAATTTTCCTAGTAAATTTGATATATTTACTACCATTCTGAATTTTTTCAAATTTTTCCACTTAACAGTTTAGATTTTAGAGGGGGGGACGCTCGATTTTAATGAAAATTTTCACTTTAAAGTTGAATATTTCGCAAACAGATCACTGAATAGAAAAATCATGTTAGCAACCCCACAATGGTTTTAAAAGACCTATCCAACGATACCCCACACTATAGAATTAGTCGAGAAAAAAAAATCACCCCCCCTTTATGTCTATGGGAGGTACCCTAAAAAAAATATTTTTTTATTTTTTATTTTACTTCTTTGTTGGCGTGACTGATATGTATATTCATGCCAAATTACAGCTTTCTAGTACTAACGATCTCTGAGCTTAGCCGCGGACAGACAGACAGACAGACAGACAGACGGACAGACATGGCGAAACTATAAGGGTTCCTAGTTGACTAAGGAACCCTAAAAAGGCTTTTTTTATTTCACAATCTCAGTCGCTTTCCCTCCAAAAAACGAAAAATAAAACTGGAATAAAAAAATAAATAGAAAAAGATACTTCATACTTAACTTGTAAAACTGGAATGTTTTTTATTAAATTGTTAAAAATTAGACCGCACAATAAAAATACAGTCGCATTTTATTTCTTAGTACACCTTCTATTGCACCCTAACTCTATGTCCACTATTTAAGTCTAGAACACACGTGCTAGTGGTATTTTTCAACGATTTCACAGACGAGTCGGTTTCCTCGTCCTCTACCGGAAAAGTTTATGTGGGCGGGTTACGTTATAGCATTTATAGCTTCGATCCTTCAGTAGGAATGGTTTGTTTTTCAGAAGAACATTATGTTATATATGTATTATGATGTTTTTAGGTCATTATTCAAGCACTTCACAAATACAAGTATTCTTTATTGAACACCAAAAACAGTAGAGAAAAAAATTAACGAAATAACAAAATAACCAAAATAAGACAATGGGCGGTCTGATCGCACAAAAGCGATCTCTTCCAGACAGCCAATTGGATACCTGCAGACTATAATAGCATTTTTGGTTATTTATTAGAGGTTCTGTACTTCTACCAGATAACAGATAACAGAATCTTCTGGCATTTCTGCAAAAATGTGTCCACGAAAGTGATCCGGAACCACAGAATAAGTAATAGTACTAACGTACAGAAGGATCACTCTCGAACAAAGGTCAACTTTAGGTATAAAAACTTTCCTACTCCTACTGCGTGCACGCGAAATTAAAACTTATCGTGTGATACGAGCGTTCATATTCCGTTGGGCACCGCTGATCCGAAACCAAGGGCACAGGGTTCCCACTCGCCCATATTTGGTAGGTATATAAATCAAGAAAGATAACAGTGTGTATTAATTCAGTAAACTACCTTTAGTATGTAAGTAAGTTATTTATAATATCGTTTAGAAGTCATTGTTTGTTGCAAAAATCACAGAAAAAAAGATGCTTAATTACGCGCGACTCGGCTAGCGTGCGAACTGAAGGCCGCACGACAACCTACTGCCATACTCCTCCCGGGAGGAGCGCCGGCCGAACATACCTAAACTGCGGAGTGAAACCCCCCTGCCGGAACTAAGGCTCAAACAATGACCTTTTATACCTGACCATTACTATTTTGTCCTGTTCCCACATGTTTGTTTAAATAATTGGTTTGTCTATCGAACATTTTACTTTTAATTTCGGACAGCTTTGGTCAAGAAATCTAGTTTTGGCCAAAGTTTCTGATTCGGTCAGAAAACGGTATGAACTTTCGTACCGATGAGACACAGTAGGTACCTATTTGCTAAACAGCAGCACAAGCGCTGCTGCTTCGGATAAGATACTGGTAGATACCCAAGTAACACAATTTGGTCCCATAAAAGTCCTGAAAACGGTTTGGAGCGTGCTAACTAGTGTTCATGATTAGCACTATAATGTTAATGTAAACGTTTACAAAACCACAAAAAGGCTCTAGTTGGCCCTAGTATATCCACCTCATGGTCTACCTATAACCACTCGCAAAAACAGAACAGTTTTAGGAGCGATCGCAGAAAATAATACTATGTTTTTATAATGTTCCATCCAAGTCCGAAACGAGTATCACCTGGGATTACTTCAGGAATTACAATCTGTGTGAGCGTTGTAAAAAAGTTGTATAATTAATGAAAGGGACTTTAGTACTAAATCTGGAACGTGTTGGGACCTGGGGGAAGCTAGCTTAGCAGGAATACCTACGTTAAAAACAGAGGTATTTATATTTAATCATATCCTATCCTACTACTATTTGAAATACAAGTTTTGTTGACTATTATTTCCTGTCATCAAAACTAATACATCCGTACCTTTCAATTCAATCTGACCACTGCAAGTTGGAAAAATTTTACAACTATGAAGTTTCTGAATTTTGACAATGTCAACCATAGGAAAATAAATGCTATATGAATCAGAATCAGAATCAGAATCAGAAATTTTTATTATCATAGCTGTTACATAATTAACACTTAACATAACATATAGAGCCAAACAGAACAGCCATGACTCGTCATTGTGGACTTAGGATACATTACATAATATTACACACATAAAAATTCATTGAAATATTAATTGGTATTATAATGATAATTTTAGTAAGCATATATATATATATTCTACTCGTAATTTTATCAGGGAGGTCTAATGTTTATCAAATCTACTATAATCATTGGAAAGATATTGCTTAATGCTATATATCGTCTTATCTGGTCTGGTCGTGTCTGGCAAAATAATTAGTAGTACAGCATTTTTTTGTAAGTCACATTGTCAATATTCAGAAACTTCACAGTTGTGCAATGTCAGGACTTCATAATCTTAAAACAGTATAAGCTTATAAAATGACTGATGACGTAATTAAAAAGTACACGCTCGATTCACATATAGGTAACGACACGAGAGTTGAGGTCACGTACACAACAACACGTCATGTACCTAATGACAGCGGGATTTTGACATTTATTCGTACCGATAGCAAATTCAACAGGCTCAACAGTGAATTACAAGACTGACTAATTTTTTTATAAAGATCATTAACTCACATTTTCATTCACTCGTCACTCATTTCTTTCATTCAATACTTTTTGCAATCAGTACTTTATGTAGAGCTACATAGCTGTTTGTGTAATCATTCGCCTCAACTCTCGTGGCGTTACCTATACATTTTACAGCACTCGGGTCATCCACTTTAATAAAAGTCCGAGAGTTCAATATACAAACAGGGTGCGCAATATCATGTTTGAAAAATAAAAATTCATCCACACAAAGCACTAAAAGTACCAAAACCTATTAAGCAAAGAGCAAAGAACGCCATTGGAACGATATCGAATCCAGATAATACCGGATGGAACGAGATAAAACCAGATATCCCTGGGAACTTTCAATATTGACCGCAATTCATGTTTCCCTCTGAACTGACTTTACAAACTGTTGCTGAACTTTATTTGAAGGTGGTTCTTTGAACTTGTCTCGTTTAATAACTAGTAGCTTTAGATTTTCCCTGTGGATTCACTTATCCAAAATTCAGTAAGTTCGCTCTGTGGAATAAAGATTATGTAACTTCTACAGTCAGCGGCAGAAGTGGATGTGTGATTGTGTCACCTTACCTTTGGACCTTGTAGATAATTTTGAATAGCAGAACCGCTCATTAACAACTGCTGCTGACTGTACCGAAGGGACTTCTTTTTTTTTAATTTACTTAATGATATTAATTGAGAACTTTGGGCCAACTTTGCCACGGAACGGGTGCCTATTATAGTGATGGATATCGTAATAGAGGCAGACTGAAGCGAAGATGGAGGGAAGACTTAGATATATGAATCACTAGCTTTTGCCCGCGACTTCGTACGCGAAGACAATAACGTTAGTTGTTTGGATGAAAATTGGCACACAGGTAGTTTATTACATGAATTAACACATAGGATAATGCCAGGAAAATGAAAAGTTCCCGTGGAATAGGAATAAGTGAATTCTATAGCCGCTAAGCCGTGGTGCCCTGGTGGTCAGACCTATGGACTCTTAAGCAGAGGGTCGTGAGTTTGAGCCCAGGCTTGCACCTCTGAGTTTTTCCGAATTCATGTGGTAAATTACGTTTGAAGTTTACCATGAGCTTTATAGTGAAGGAAAACATCGCGAGGAAAGCTACACACACCTGAGAAGAAATTCAATGGTGGGTGTGAAGTTCCCAAATCTACTGCCCAAGTTCTCTCGTTCTAGGAGGAGGCCTGTGCCTGATTGAAACAGGCTTTTTTTATCCCGGAAAGTGCAAAGTAAAGTTTCCGCAGGATAGAATTTCCTTTTTTGACCTTTTTTGAAAATCAGAGACATCGTAGCTTTTTATTATTAGTGAAATCATTTTAACAATCAGCCCCTATATTCAATTCACTTATTTCTATCCCGTGGGAATTTAGTATTTTCCCGTAGAAAAGTAACCTATGTCAATCAGGGATACTGTAGCATACTATTAGTGAAAGAATTTTCCCGAAGATGAGTAGTCTATACCAATCAGTAATAGTGTAGCTTTCTATTGGTGAAAGAATTTTCAAAATCAGCCCCGAAGTTGAATTCAGTTTTTTCTATCCCGTGGGAATTTTGCATTTTCCTGAAGAAAAAGTAGCCTATGTCAATTGGGGATAGTCATATCATATCATATGAAAGAATTTTTAAAGTCAGTGCCGATGTTGAATTTACTTATTTCTATCCCGCGGGAATATTTTATTATCCCGGAAAAAGTACCCTATGTAAATAAGGGATACCTACTGTAGCTTACTATTGGTAAAAGAATTTTTGAAATCAGCCCCGAAGTTGAATTCACTTATTTCTATCCCGCGGCAATTTTCAGTTTCCCGAAGAAGAGTAGTCTATACCAATGAGGAATAGTTGTAGCTTTCCATTGTTGAAAGAATTTTCAAAATCAGCCCCGAAGTTGAATTCAGTTTTTTTTATCCCGTGGGAATTTTGTATTTATCAGAAAAAAAAGTAGCTTTTGTTAATCGGGGATAGTCATATCATATAATATGTAAGAATTATTAAAATCAGCTACGAAATTGAAATAATTTATTTCTATCCCTTGGGAATTTTGAATTTTCCCGCATAAAAAGTAACTTATGTCAATCAGGAATAGTGCAGTTTTCTATAGGTGAAAGAATTTTCAAAATCAGCTCCGAAGTTGAATTCAGTTTTTTCTATCCCATGGTAATTTTGCATTTTCCTGAAGAAAAAGTAGCCTATGTCAATTGGGGATAGTTATATTATATCATATGAAAGAATTTTTAAAATCAGTGCCGATGTTGAATTTACTTATTTCTATCCCACGGGAATTTTTCATTTTCCCGAAGAAGAGTAGTCTATCCTAATCAGGAATAGCTGTAGCTTTCTATTGGTGAAAGAATTTTCAAAATCAGCCCCGAAGTTGAATTCAGTTTTTTCTATCCCGTGGGAATTTTGTATTTTCACGAAGAAAAAATATCTTTTGTTAATCGAGGATAGTCATATCACATAATATGTAAGAATTATTAAAATCAGGTACGAAATTGAATTAATTTATTTCTATCCCGTGGGAATTTTTAATTTTCCCGGATAAAAAGTAGCTTATGTCAATCAAGAACAATGTAGCTTGCTAATGGTGAAAGAATTTTTAAAATTGGCTCATTAGTTTCAGAGATTCTGCTATAAACAAAAAAAAACAAAGAAAGTTTAGATATTTCCCTATCCCGTGGGAATTTCGAAAGATATATACTGTGACGGGTTTTTTTGTAGGACTATTTAAGATAAACATTTCCATCATACATTACATATGTGTAACTGTAGCGGTTTTGGCATTCCTGCGAAGAACTCGTTTATCGCTATCCTTCGGGAACTATGCAATTTTCCGGGATAAAAAGTATCCTATATGTTAATCCGGATTATAAAATATATGTGTGCCAAATTTCATCAGAATCCGTCAAACCGTTTTAGCGTGAAAGAGTAACAAACATCCATCCATACATACATACATTCTTACAAACTTTCGCGTTTATAATATTAGTAGGATGTACGGTCTCACCACCGTACATTTTTATTATGCTTACTCGCGACCTACTGTGGGTCGCGCGGCAACAAATATTATAAGAAATACGAGTTTTAATAATAAAACAAGACTCTAGTGCGTAACTAGCTATCGTACAACTAACATCAAGAGAAAGAATCAGTTTACTTTTAACTCTGTATCTTTAACTTAATAAATCATCTTACTTCAACTCAAGATATCTTTCTCCGCACTCGTGACACCTGCATTTAACTACAACTACAAGTGTACAGAACTACTAAACTGTACATATCAATTAGAATGGCGCTAACTCGCGTTTGATAAGCGAGAGTGAAGCAAGTGACCAGCAGTGAGACGCAAAAGCAGACTAAGGGGTTGTTTCACCACCCATTGATTAATTTTAGCTGACGGATAAATGTGATGCCGTCTCCGTCTATTCGAACAAAACAAACAGAGACGGCATCACATTTATCCGTCAAATAAATTTGATCAATGGATGGTGAAACAGGGGGTAAATAAAAATGATAAGATTTTATTTATTACCTAATAATAAATAAGATCTCAGTGCCATAATAAGTGCTCAGAGTGGCGTGCCATGGGAGAGGCCTATGTCCAGCAGTGGACGAACATAGGCTGATGATGATGATGATAAAATAAAATCTTAAACAGTGGTTTGACCTATGGCTTCTCAAGAAGAGGTTCATGGATTCGATTCCGAGCTCAAACCTCTGAGTTTAATGTGATCTAGCATAGAAACTCCGAGCATAGCCATCTCCATCCTCTGAACCATGAGCTTTCTCATGAGGCCCATCGTTAGCGGCTACGTGTCAGCCACTGTTTGACTATTTAGACTAACAATAAGAAGTCTAGGTCGGTTTCTGCATCACACGGACAAACTTACCAACTAAATTCTATGGACTGAGTCTTAAAATTTTATAACTTGATAGCCTTTGCCCGCGACTCCGTCCGCGTGGAATTAGTAATTTGGGCAGCTTATTTTTTTTATCCAATTTGCTTTTTCATCAATTATGGCTCTCCTTAGTTCCTCGATATAAAAAAATACCCCACCCGCACCCCCCCACCCCCCGCAGTCCTCCGCACCCCCCGCACGCCGTCCCACACAGCACCCCCCCGCACACCCGCGTTCGTCCCAAGTCAAGCGTGCCTATAGAAGTTTTACTTCAAGTTTTTTTTTGTCAAATATCTTGAAAACTGTGCATCCTACGGCAAAATCTATGAAATTTTAATCTCCCCTTTGGAGCCCCCCCCCCCCTCACCCCCTCAACCTCCCCACCCCTTCGGTGTTAACACTGAAAGAATTTTTCAAATCGGAGCATTAGTTCCTGAGATTAGCGCCTATAGAAGTTTTACTTCAAAAACCCCCAATTTTGAAACATTATTCCGCTCCGCTCCGCTCCTATTGGTGTTAGCGTGATGATATATAGCCTATAGCCTTCCTTGATAAATGGGCTGTCTAACACTGAAAGAATTTTTCAAATCGGAGCAGTAGTTCCTGAGATTAGCGCGTTCAAACAGACAAACTCTTCAGCTTTATAATATTAGTATAGATTTGCCTGAACGTGTTTACCAGCGCACACTCTGGTAATAATTTGTATCGGGCGTGCACTATGTGACTATGCCATTGTGTGTGTAAGTTGAAAGTTGATATTACTTTGCTTCAATCTTTACTACTCTGACCAGGGTTGCCTCTAACTTACAAAGTTATTGCGGACTATAAAAGAGGAAAAATAATGGTTCCATTTATACAAATGCATCGCGGAACTTGCTAGTCGTTAATGTCCCTGCAAATATAATGCTAGGATTGTGATTTTTTTTCTGCTTACGGAATAAAAAGTAGCCTTTGTCGTTTTCAAAATTCATCATAACTTCCTCATTACTAATTACGAAATATTATGAAAACTTTTTACTATGAAATAGGGTGACAAAAATTAGTTTGATGCAAGAATATAACAATTTTTGTTAACCGTATTTATTACGCTCTAACCCATGGTTCAAACGTCAAACGGGCGGAGGACATAACTTTGAACATCTTTGGAGCTAAAAACTCCGTTATAATATTCACTCGATTAAAAAAATATATAAGAACCTGTTTATAATTTTTAAACCACACACAACGTACGATCAAAAAATCATTCTCCCTCGGGTACATGTTTAAAATGCCCCATTTTTTTTAACTACAGGAATATGTATTTTTTTTTTTTTGAATGAGTCGCCAGAGGGGCCAAAGACGCGAAGTCTTTGCTGTTTTTTACTTTAAGGATTGGAAGGGTGACTTGTGCTCGGGAAAAATCCCTTCGGACGAACTGGGAATGGAGGGCCCAGACAGTGTCCGACTTGCACGGACTAAAAAACCCGGTCACAAGTCCCCTTCTCTAGGAATATGTATGTTGCAATGAACAAGACATAATACGTTTAAAATTTCATTAGCACAGCCTTTACAGTTTTCATGTGAAATGTCTACAGTGCCATAGGACAGACAGACGAACAGGACGAAACTGAAAAGGTTTCGTTTTACCATTTTGGTTACGAAGATGTAGTCACAAATTAATAAAAACATAAATTTTTAAATGGTTGACAACCCTACCGATGCTCTCATAACCGGTTAATACCAACTGTCAATAGTTTTCATTTCAATTTGTTGGAAATGGGATCTGTTTGTTGATCGCTAAATTCTTTCAAACTATAATAAATATTGGGACCGATAAATAACCACATAAATTGCGAGGAAACTTCAAAGTTATTTCACATTTTGTAGCTGTCGACAGAAATAGAAACTTTTGTGTTACAAGTGTACAATGGATGCACTCTTTTGTCTTGGATTGGTGCTGACTGCCTACAGTAGATATCCCAGCCTATATACACCGTGAAATTTTAGTGGTTGTTTTCCCGAAACGAGGTGATTTAGTTTCGATTGTACAATCGATTTATACAATCGATACAGAGCATAATGACCGCAAACCAATAGTAACGCTTCGTTGGTACCTAACCTATCGTACGATCGTACGCTACTTGTACCAACGAAGCGTTACTATTGGTTTGCGGTCATTTTCGACTTTCGTTTTTCACAATTGGATTTTTGACTCTAGTCAAAATAGTAATTATAAATCGATTGTACAATCGATACTAAATCACCTCATTTCGGGAAAACAACCACTAAAATTTCACGGTGTATACGTTCCACTGCAAGGCACAAGCCTCCTCTCAGAATGTGAAGGCTTGGGTCGTGGTTCTCACGCGGTCAAATCCAAATATGATTAATGAACTGAAACGATTACTTTGCTCACCCGCGACCTTACGATAGTTACGTTGGTATAAGAATTGCGTGTTCATGCAGTTCCTCCACCTCTGCACTGTACGAACACACACTAATCACACAAACCCAACTATCACCACCACCAAACTACAAAGCCGCGTTTCGAACTCAACCACAGCTCATCTTCAGAGTAGATAAGAATTTGCGGGTTTGGTTTTTTTTTTATACGTGCTACTGTGGTAATATTCACACGAGCATTCGGTTTGCAGGATCCCGCAAAAATGCGATCCGTTCGAAATGTGCTGTACGGTTTTGCCACTACAAACAGGACAACTGGATCCAGTAAAAAACGGGAACCAGTTTAGTTACGTACAGTCAAGTGTAAAAATTAGGGTGCACACACTTGCTCATAAATATGTCCCATAGCTCTTATGTCGTCGAAATAAGGTATAGGTATATAACGATGTGAGGATTAAATCGATACTTATTTTTGCACTTGACCGTACATAGTTTAATGGAAGTGTTCACACTAGCATCCTGCATACGGTTCTGCTCGGCTCTGCCAATGCTATCCCGTAAAAAACAGGATGCAAACTTCCGCGTGAACACCGATCCTGAACTGGACGTCCGTGTTAAAGAGCCGTTAGATGTTCGAAATTTGAATGTAAAATGTAAACATTATTATTAATTATTTATTTTACTCACTGTAGGGCTGGTCCACAAATTTAAAGTTGCTCAACGTGCTATGGAAAGGGCTATGCTCGGAGTTTCTCTTAAAGATCGAATTCGTAACGAAGTGATCCGACAGAGAACCAAAGTTATCGACATAGCCCACCGCATTAGCACGCTGCAGTGGCAATGGGCCGGCCATATAACCCGAAGAACCGATAACCGTTGGGGTAGACGAGTTCTTGAGTGGAGACCACGGATCGGCAAACGTAGCGTGGGACGTCCTCAGACTCGGTGGAGCGATGATCTTCGCAAGGCGGCTGGCAAGAGCTGGATGAGAGTGGCCGAGGATCGTGCTCAATGGCGTGCCATGGGAGAGGCCTATGTCCAGCAGTGGACGAACGTAGGCTGATGATAATGATGATGATGATGATGATTTATTTTATTATTATTATTTATGATGCAACCACAGATACAGCTTATCACTTCTGAACATGATACAGGAAAGTTATGATATGAATGTAGATAAAAGTTATTATGACATTAGTATGGGTTACCGAAATATAAGGTTTCTTTTCCCGGCTTACTCCTCTGAATGGGCTGGCCGCTACCTAAGCCCCATACAATGCTTGCGAATAATACAATACAGTTGTATACCGAGATTTGCAACTGGCCTAACTCCGGAGCTGTAAAGGCGAGGCGATTTACTACCCGTGGTTAAAATACAACTCTAGCTGCTGCCCAGCGTTGCCAGATCTACGGAAAAATCCGTAGATCTAAGGATTTTAGGCCTTGTGCCCAGACCTACGGAAATGCTTGGCTAATCTACGGAATTTCAGACAAGACTCATTTTTTAAAATTTACCTACTAGTTTCGCTGACAACTAGCAAAAATGAACAAAACGGAACGGAATGAACGGAAACCGAAGCGTATGAATATAAAATTTCTTCCTTGTCAGAATAGATTGCCAATTTTTTTTTAATTTTTGTCGATTTTCTATTGCCAATTTAATTTAGCCAGACTCTTAAACTAATTTTGAATAGCAATTAAAGGTGCAGGTGCAGTCGAATATACCTAATTTAAAAAATCCGTAGATCTACGGATTTTTCTTCAGGTGATTTACGGAACTCTACGGATTTTTTCGCCTGGACCTACGGATTTACATAAAATGGATATGGCAACACTGCTGCTGCCTACAACTTTCATCATCATTTAGACGACCAAAGGGCCTAAAGAAAGAAAGAAAGACTAGGTGTCAATTGTCAATAAAAAACATCATCATCATCATCATCTTTTCAGCTGAACGAAAGACGTCTACTGCTGAACATAGGCCTCCCCCAAGGTCCGCCGAACAGACTGGTCGACGGTCGTGCGCCATCCGCACCGCATCCAACGCGTTCCCGCAAGACGTGATGACATTAATAATGATGATAAATAATTCCATTCCTTTTTTCATTAGCTCGGTGTGATGAACATAAACAGCTGACTGTAACGTGTCCAAACCGAATGATTACCAATCGATCTTGCAATCAAAGTAAACAGCAAACAGCGACAATCATATTCGTTGTATGCGATCATGCGAGCAGATAATGAGGCGGAATGATGCAACGCGTCAATTCCGCGTTTGTCAAATACACCGAACACGACACGTGTTTGGTTTAAAGCCTTCGACACACAGCGGGCGGGGCGGGACCTCGAGGACGCCGACGGGACGGTACAATCTGTAATGTGCTACTTTAAATAGACGCCGTCAAACGGCGTTGTTTGACGGCGTCTATTTAAAGTAGCACATTACAGATTGTATCGTCCCGTTGGCGTCCCGTAGAGGTCCCGCCCCGCCCGCTGTGTGTCGAAGGCTTTAGGCAAGCTCGAAAACACACGCTTTCCAAGACACAGGACTAAATTAGAACCGATTGTTTGCCCTCGAAAAGTCACATAACAAACTTCACCGAAATTGTTAAAACTGTTTCTGATATAAATCAATACATAAATATACATACAAGAATTCCTCGTCATCGTCATCATTCCAGCTCCTCACAGAATAAGAGGGCTTGGGCCGCAGTTCCCACGCGGGTCCAGTGCGGATTGGGAACTTCACACACACCATTAAATTTCTTGTCAGGTTTTCTCACGAAGTTTTCCTTCACCGTAAAGCTCATGGTAAATTATTAATGAAATTTCGTAATTACTAAACTAAACGGGACTTATCACAAAAAAAGCTGCGAAAAGCGGCCAAAGATATTTTAGATAGCACATTTGCTGCAATGTGGCCGAAACGTCGAGGTAAATAAATAAATATTTATTGCGTGATAACTCCCGTTTACTTTAGTAATTATGAGTGAAAATCACGAAAGTTTAAAACAGTGTAATGAAATTTCGCATATAAATTCCGAAAAACTTAGAGGTGCGAGCCCGAACTCGAATCTACAACCCTCTGCTTGAGAGACCATTGGTCAAACCACTTGGCCACCACGGCTTTTCAAAGCCAAAGCGGCCAAAGATATTTTAGATAGCACATTTTTTCATCCATCCATCAACTTTGTACAATCAAACTACTTAGTGCCTTTACTTTTTCAGCACATACTGCTCTCAGTACCGGGTCTCTACCCGGTGTTCAATCTGTGGAAAATGATGGAAAAACGATCATTAGCAGCGACATGTTTACAAGTTAACAACTACGTTTATTGAGTCAAGCGTTACTATTCGGAGCTCCATATTAATGGACTGAAACAATTACTTTGCTCACCCGCGACCAAAGCACGCCAAAGCGGCAAAGTGGCAAAGCGGGTCGCGGGTGAGCAAAGTAATTGTATCAGTTCATTAACAATCTCGGACAAGTCAGTTCCGAAGCCTCAAAACTAACCTCTACACACCCTGTATGTACTGAGATTAGATATAATTTGTCTACGTTACTGGACCCGCAAAGGGCAGGCAAATGAGAATTAAGGTCGATAAACTTTAATCAAACCCTCGCAGTGGATGGAACGAGTTATGGCGTATTTACTCGGATATACATATTAATACGTATGTAGGAGGAAAGCGTGGTTTAATTAAAGCTCACATATTAAAAATACAAGTAGTTTTTCTCTTATAAATATGAAAGCAGCTATATTTTTGTGCATTAATTCAGACGAGGTATATGAGTTTCTGATTGCACTCTTTGTGGACTGTAAATAAAAATAAAAAAATACGTCGGTTGAAAATACGTGCGAAATTATTACATTTGAAATTTACCATGAGCTTTTTTTACGGTGAAGGAGAAATCCAGAAATTTAAACCGCTAGTCTAATATAAAAAAATCTCGTGTCACGGTGTTTGTTATCGAACTCCTCCCAGACGGCTTGACCGATTTTTATGTTTTTTTTGTCTATGTTCGGTAGGACTGAGAATAGGCCGTAGGCTATTTTTTAAACCCCAATCCTTTGCAGACGGAGTCGCGGGCAACAGCTAGTCTAATATATAAAAATCTCGTGTCACGGTTTTTGTTATCGAACTCCTCCGAAACGGCTTGACCGATTTTTTACGCGCTTTATATTAGCTTCACCTGTATGTTTGTATGTGTTTGTAACCGACTCCTTAGGGCGCGATTTTGACCCACTTCCCGGTTTCCGATTGAGCTGAAATTTTGCACATAGAATAGAATAGAATAGAATTTATTAACACTCTTAGAAAAAAAAAGATACAATATTATTTTCTACATTGAACCTATAACTAAGCGTGTTAAATGGATTAGGCTCAGCGTGTGCTGTGGATGCATGCCCACGGAGGTGCGCACGCGCACAGCGCTGGTTTTCAGTCCAACCCTTCACACTTTTTTTTTCAGATCTGTGGGTAAGGTCGAGTACACTTTTATTTTAATATAAAGAATTTAAAGAATTTTATATTTAATAATATACATCAAATGAGTGCTAAAATGTGAGCCAGGAGGAATAATTAGAGTGAATCTTAAAATGCTTGTAGGTACGTTTAGCCAACAAATTCAAACTTGAAAACTATTAAAAAACTAATTGAACCATATACAAAAAAAAACCGGCCAAGAGCGTGTCGGACACGCCCAAGGTAGGGTTCCGTAGCCATTACGAAAAAATCAAGTAATATTTTTCTAAGGATTTCGTATGTGTACGGAATCATCCAAGTTTAGGTATGTTTTATACTCTTAAACTACAAATAATTTCCAAGCAATCTTAGCCGCTATAATTTTCCTAGTAAATTTGATATATATTTACTACCATTCTGAATTTTTTCAAATTTTTCCACCCAGCAGTTTAGATTTTAGAGGGGGGGGGCGGTCGATTTTAATGAAAATTTTCACTTTAAAGTTGAATATTTCGCAAACAGATCACTGAATAGAAAAATCATGTTAGCAACCCCACAATGGTTTTAAAAGACCTATCCAACGATACCCCACACTATAGGGTTAGTTGAGAAAAAAAAAATCACCCCCACTTTACGTCTATGGGAGGTACCCTAAAAAAAAAAATTTTTTTATTTTTTTTATTTTACCACTTTGTTGGCGTGATTGATATATATATTCATGCCAAATTACAGCTTTCTAGTACTAACGATCTCTGAGCTTAGCCGCGGGCAGACAGACAGACAGACGGACAGACATGGTGAAACTATAAGGGTTCTTAGTTGACTACGGAACCCTAAAAACTAACAACCGCACGTGCATGACACAACATCGAACCCAACACCCTAATGAGGACAAGTGGCTTCGGAATTTATTTGTTTATTTAGAAATAAAAGTGTAAATTTACATATGTGTAAATTGGATGACAGTGCAATATTATTGTAACATGGAGCTGATCTGATGATGGAGCTGGATGGTGGCCATAGGAACTATATAATAAAACAACACAATCCCGTCGAGTTTGGGCTCGTTTGATTCGTCTTGACGAGCACTTTGATCCCAGATGGTAACCAGGGTCTGATGATGGAGCTGGAAGATGGCCAAAGGCACTCCACAATAAAACGACACAACCCCATCGAGTTTGGGCTCGTTTGATTCGTCTTGACGAACACTTTGATCCCAGATGGTAACCAGGGTCTGATGATGGAGCTGGAAGATGGCCAAAGGCACTCCACAATAAAACGACACAACCCCATCGAGTTTGGGCTCGTTTGATTCGTCTTGACGAGCACTTTGATCCCATATGGTAACAAGGGTCTGATGATGGAGCTGGAAGGGGGGGTATCTGACGGGGGGGGGGGAGCTGACGGGGGGGGGTAGGGGGGTTGGGGGAGCAGGTGGCGGGGTGGGGGAGGGAGGGGTTGGGTGGTGAGGGTTTGGGGGGGTTGGGGGGGGTCGGGGGGGGATTTGGGGGGTCCGGTGTTAGGGGGGTTGGGTTTAGGTGGTTGGGGTTTTGTAAAATGAGGAGGGGGGGTAAGGGGGGTTTAGGGGATTGGGGGTAAGGGTGTGGGTGTTGGGGATTGGGGTTTGGGGGGGGTTTGAGGAAATGGGGTGGGGGATGTTGGGGGGTTGGGTTTAGGGGGTTGAGGGGTTGTAGGTGAGGGAGGTAAAGTTAGAAAGAAAGAGGTTTACGTTTAGTAGTGTAGAGCAGTGCGCGCGCACCAAAGACCAAGTATAAGATGGACTGATTCTATTTAAGACGAGCAAAAAACCGTTTTGTCTCTTTTTAGCACATGGAAACTCTCACTGTGAAAAAAATGCAACTAAAAAATAGAAAATAAATAATAGTTTAAAAAAACTAAAAAACACGCTTTAAAAAATAAAAAATAAATTTTAATAAATTTAAATACACTATTCTTATAGTGCAGTAAAAAATCTTAATAAGCAATTATTATATTGTTATATCCAGATCAAAATTTCTAAACAATTCTAAATATTGATAAAATAAATAATAATAGTTTAAAATATTTTATTGTAAAAAAAGCGTGGGGTGCTTTTTAAGATGTTATCAAAATGATAATCCTTGACAATTGACACCATGCACCCCACGCTTTTTTTACAATAAAATATTTTAAACTATTATTATTTATTTTATCAATATTTAGAATTGTTTACAAATTTTGAGCTGGATATAACAATATAATAATTGCTTATTAAGATTTTTTACTGCACTATAAGAATAGTGAATTGAAATTTATTAAAATTTATTTTATTTTTTAAATTTATGTAACTTTTTGTCTATATTTGGTAGGTCTGGGAATAAGCCGTAGGCTATTTTATATAGCAAAACAACGTTTGCGGAGTCAGCTAGTATATTTATAAGATTTTGTACAATTCTCAATATAACATAATATAAAAAAAAATCCTTTACTTCAGGCCAGCTGACCCATAAAATTGTTAGTAGATACATAAACTTAAATTTAGTAGACTATGTTAGTTTATACATGCATACATTATTTATTATTATTAAGTAGGTACATATTATTATTATTTAATTATTTTAACCGTCCAGTCACGATCCCCACCCAGTGTTTAGTGATAGGGCAGATTAAGACCACGATATAATTTTTAAGAATTTCCATGATAATCCATATCCATACTAATATATTACAACAAGCGAAAGTGTGTCAACCAATTTAGATGAAATTTGGTACGAAGATTGATTGAGACCCTGGGAAGGAGGAGTTGCGGGCAACAGCTAGTTTAGAATAATCCCAGAACTTCAATGCAACTGTCAGACTTAATCGTTCACGCAAGCGGAGCCGCGAGTAAAAGCTAGTAGTCCAATAAATATCAAACTTATCCGGGTATTTCTCGTAATTTGTTGAGAGCTTAAACGAGATAGTATCGCCGCGGCGCAGTTTGTTGCAAGTTAGCCACTTACACGACTGCAATGCTATTAAACTATATGCGGCGGTTCTGCGTTTGCGGACATTAATTGGGCCATGTGGGAAAACGCAAGAGAATGTGTGTTTCTGTGGCAGGCTATACAGGGTGGAAACGATAAGTGATCTCACTCGATTATTTCTAAACTATACAAGATATCGAAAAACTGATTACTGATCCTGAAAGTGCTAAACGAATTCTATCAAACGGTATCAAATTGTTACAGAATAAACTGGATTTATCCGAAAATTCAATGTTACCAGCTTCCATCCACTTGTACAGCCACATGGCACTCATCACTTGATAATACCATAGCAAGTAAAGCCTAAAACCAATATTTTCCCTAAATATTTTTAAACAATGCAATTTATGAGTTTATTATTTAATTAAATTTTTTAACACTTCTAATATTGTTTGAAGTGGCAGTACTAAATGTATGGAAGCTGGAAACATTGAATTTATAACGACCGCTTTAGCCTAGTTGGTAGTGACCCTGCCTACGAAGCAAGAGGCCCTGGGTTCGAATCCCGGTAAGGGCATTTATTTGTGTGATGAGCACGAATATTTGTTCCTGAGTTATGGATGTATTCTATGTATTTAAGTATTTATTTATCTATATAAGTATGTTTATCGTCGTCTAGTACCCATAGTACAAGCTTTGCTTAGTTTGGGACTAGGTCGATTTGTGTAAGATTGTCCCCTAATATTTATTTATTTAATTTTCGGATACATTCAGTTTATTCTGTAACCTAATACCTACTGATATCGTTTGAGGGGTAATTACACAAAAGATCCTTACGGGTCGAAGTGTATCCGCTAGGACCCCTATTAGTAAGATAAGGTAAGATAAGATACTGATATCGTTTGATAGAGCTCGTGAAGCACTTTCAGGATCAGTAACCAATTTTTAGATATCTTGTATAGTGTAGAAATAATTGAGTGAGTTCACTTATCGTTTCCATTCTGTATAGTCGGGCCTAGTGTCGTGAGGTCCGTTTGACAACTCTGACGTTTGTGTCGGGTTGGTTTAAAACTAAATGAACCAATCGCAGTGAGACTGTAACTTCAAACGATCCATCTAGCGATATTCAACCTAGCAGAAAAATATTTAATTCTACTGGGGCGTATCAGCCGGGTCTATATTAAAACACATAAAATTGATACGGTTAATTATAAATGCGTATTGTCTTAATTCCCATAACTTTCATACGCGTACTATAATAACTAGCACAGATTTAATAACTGTACCTCTACCATGAGTTTACACTAGTTTACGTGGCCGTACTCGCTAGCGACGGCGTAAATTATTTGTATGGAGAATTGTACAGCGCCTCTAGCGGTCACTTACGGAAGTACAATTCTCCATACAAATCATTTACGCCGTCACTAGCGAGTACGGTCACTGTAAACTAGTGACTCATGGTAGAGGTACTGAGCATAAAGTTATTTGTCAAAATCTAGCAATTAACTTTCATCATAATCAAAAAGGTTTCATCTTCGGCATAGCTGTTGTAGGGTGATCATTATTGTAGAGAATTAAGCTTTTTACTTTTGACGTTTAAAAACAAGGTATTTTTTAACTTAAAATGATCGTGAACGATCCAATATCATTTACCGTGGAGTGTGGGTGTAGAGTTCGTTCGGATCCATCTCCCAAAACACCCTGTATTTTACGTATACGTGAGTGATGCAACTGCGTCCAAATATCGTGAGCTTAATGAAAATAATCATACTAGCAGCAAATATAATTATCTAGCGACACTCCTCTAACCAGTGACCATTGCATCTTTAGATTTACCGGACCCAACTAATGGAGGAATGGTGTAAAATGGCGGAAAAAGTGGAAACCGTTCACCTGCATTCAGGCTTACCGCGGGGACTCGCAGGTGTCTTTTGACATCCCCATTATTTTCTTTGACGTTATAAATGTAATGGGAATTTTTCTAGAGCTCCATAAATTCAATTTAGTTCCTTGGACTGTTATAAAACAGTCGTGTGTGGCTGTACTACACAAGGATGCAAGGCAAGCTAAGTTACAATAAGATTTTTGCCAAATAAATAAAAGGATTTCGTTCGTTTACCTACTTAAAAAACACGTGTGCTGTCATAATCAGGAGTTAAATAAATACTTATTATTTCATGTTGTTTTTTTATCAGACTTTAAAAAAAGGAGTAGTTCTATTGTATAGCTCGAGTTTCTAACTGCGAGTCGAAGTTAGGTTGGGTTAATAATACATGATGCTTAATTCTAGTGTTAGTGACGCCACGTCAGCGCATGAATCATACTGCAATGATTCATGTACTTGCTGACAAACGATCTTCTGCGCGAATGTAATAATTAGGATGCCGTTGGGCCTGGCCCGCACCCTGCGCACCAACACGAGTTATGCAAAAACGCCCCTGGGATACATTTTGTTTGAGATGCTACACGCTGCTCTTAAGATAGCGGAAAGGTGAGGACGTCTCGCCATGAAGTTTCGTTACCAATACTGAATCGACGTCCACGAGTACCTACTCTGTAAAAAGTGTAGCAACCATAAATAAGAAGTAAATAAAGAGAGAGATAGAGATATGAGCAAACTGCCGGTCTCTTGCGATTGGTGCCGAGCTTCTTTTGGAAGCATCAGGATCATCATACAATAGAAACACAATGAAACAAAGTGAAACCGACACAATATTTAGACTTGAAAAAACAAACTCGAAAATTATACCTCACACTTTGTAGGTACCTACATGACTTTACTTTCCAAAGTGAAAATAAAGTACTGTTAGCGTTACCATTACAATGTTCACAGGCACAAAATCGAATCCCCTTCGCTTCTTCTTGAGGTGCAATCTCCTACCGTAGGTCGGCTATCATTAGTGCTATCCTTATCTTTGACACAGCAGCTCGGAACAAGGATCTTGTGCTAAGGTTGAACCAAGTCCGGAGATTCTTAAGCCACGAAGTACGCCTTCTTCTGGGTGGTCGCCGTCCCTGGATTTTCCCTTGCATAATAAGTTGGAGTATGTCATATTTATCATTGCGCATTATGTGACCAAAGTACTGCAGCTTGCGCTTCTTGACTGTTTTCAAGATCACTACCTCTTTGTTAACCATCTGCAAAACTCTTACATTCGATACCCTATCCATCACGATAATTCGAATCCCCTAATTTCTGGAAAAGAAATAGCAAGTACATAAAAGCAATGTCTTGGTGTACAAACAAAACTTCTGTACTCCAACTTTATCATACCTAAGGACAAATACCGGAGCAATTGCTTTTATCTACAAAGGGCCCTGTGAATACTCCCGCGTACTCGTTACGTACTACAGCAAGAAAGGTCCGGGCCGTTCATTGAATAAACTTCCTGAGTGAACTTGGGCCCTTTGCATGTTAGTATTTACGTAACCATCGCGAACGATTTGTCAAAGAAACTCGAGTAAGCAAATATGAGAGGTGCGGAGCGAATCAACAGTGGGTGAGTGGAGCGAATTGTTTCTGCGAATGTATGGAGATTGTTGTTTGCGATTTGCGATCCAATTCCTTTATTTTGTGTCAGCGGCAAATAACAGTAACTCTGCCTAACTCGAGGGCGCTGTTTTGTTTAATGATGAATCAGGACTTCAAAGTGGAGGTGGGATATGGTGGAGCGGTACCAGCATGCTTCAACATACCTTACGCTAAGTCATACCCCGTAAGGCCCAAAGAAACTTATTGCCAATCAAGAAAAGTTCATACATTAATTCCCTTGCTTTGATGTACCTATCTACTAAATTTAGTAGACAAGACATCATCATACTCTCATAAGTATGTACATACTTACATACTCTCATAAGTATGTACATACTCTCATAAGTATGTACATACTTATGAGAGTATGATGATGGTTTATTACACCTTGAACCTGCGGCCTTGTAAGGTTATAGTAAAGTATAGTCTCGGAAAGCTCAGTACCGATACCTTAATTCGACGACATAAGGGCTATGGGACTTATTTATGAGCAAGCTGTATGCACCCATATTTTACACTTGACTGTACCATATCATATAAATGAGATAGGCGCAACTTCGGGGGTCTATTTCTTAATACACTATGAGAAAGTGCCAGCGGAGAGTCATGCCAACAGCTCGCTACAAACCGCCCTGCGATGACTAGCTGCACTGGTGACACCACAACACCAGCGGACGATGGGGTCGTCACATCCCTACGCCTTTCTTACTTTTATCTACTTAAGTATGTTTATCCGTTGCCCAGTATCCATCCCATAACACAAGCTTTGCTTACTTTGCGACCAGTCAATTAGAATAAATTTCATTAATGCTGATGACAATCAATACTGTGGCCCACTGCATTATTGCACGACACATTTGTGGACCATACAAGAAAGGTGAAGTACGCTCGACATACCATCGAGCAGAAAGTCGTCAATATCCAAATCCTGAGCGCGCTCCTTTCCATCCACAATACACGCCAGTAATAACCTCATCCAATTACAAGTTTGTACAACAAACATTTTCCTGAACATTTCTCGAAAGTTCTCCCGTACATGTAAGAGTTATTCGTGAGATACGTAAGAGTTAGTATTTAATTTAGTCCAAGTTGGTATTAATTTAGTCGCTCGGAGTCCGTAGGGGTACGGTGCAGACGTTGGGAACTTTCTAGAAAAGACTGGTTCTTGGGAGAACTCAGTTTGCATTCAAGTTTCCCTGATTTTATCTTACTTTGGGAGTATTCAACTGGGCAAACTGCAAGTTCAATACCTAAAATAATGTTCTGAATGCGCAAGATGCCCGTATGTAGATAACTTAGACCAGAATGACACCAAGACATATTCACGGAAAACCCTCCCGCGAGGACTTATTAAACAAACAAATTGAGAAAAAATAAATTTAAACACAAGTTTTATGCTATGAAAAAGTAATCGTCAAATATTCTTAAATTTAATTAACTCTTCCTCAATACATTTTTTTTAATTTCTATAGAAAATAATTTTTAAAATTAAATACTTGAATTGCATTGAATTAAATAATTATTAAAATGTCACATGTGACCTGTCAGTCGGTGAAATGTTAGTGATAATGGTCATGCCGATGTCGGTGAAATAGGGGCCGGGATACTTCAAAGTGCCTTACGCTAAGTCATACCTCGTAAGGCTCATAGAAATTAATTTATTTCAAACTAAATACAAACTGAAATATAGATGCACAGAAAAAACCCCAGAAAAAAGACCAATGCTGGGAATCGAACCCAGGTCCTCAGCGTTCCGTGCTGCGTGCTTACCCCTACACCATCACTGGTCTAGAAGTTAGCGACGAATCTTTCCTATACATCGTACACTTCAGTCTGTTATAATCACCTTATGGAGTGATAAAGCGCGCATCTATGTTATGCCCTCTACCGAGAGACTTCAACACTCATAGATGCGCGCTTTATCACTCCATAAGGTGATTATAACAGACTGAAGTGTACGATGTATAGGAAAGATTCGTCGCTAACTTCTAGACCAGTGATGGTGTAGGGGTAAGCACGCAGCACGGAACGCTGAGGACCTGGGTTCGATTCCCAGCATTGGTCTTTTTTCTGGGGTTTTTTCTGTGCATCTATATTTCAGTTTGTATTTAGTTTGAAATATATGGTTTCACGGGATGACCGTAAAAGTAATAAAAAAAAATGAAGTTGAAATAATAAAAAAATAAATAGAAAAAGATACTTCATACTTAACTTGTAGAAATTAATTGTCAATCAATAAAAGTTTAAATTTTTGACGTATTTACTAAATTCTGCACAATGGGCCTTATGAGGCTACCACTTTGACTATAACTAAAATGGATGGGTACTATCACTTGATGGCACATTTTTTTTATTGTGAGAGGGAGGCAAACGAGCAAGTTGGTCATCTGATGAAAATAATCACCACCGTCCATATATATCAACAACTCAAAGAGAGTCGCCAATCTGTTGCCGGCCTTTAAAGTAAGTATAAAAATGTTTTCTTGAACCCACACACACACACACACACACACACACACACACACACATTGTATTGGACGAAAATATTTTGCAATGAAGGCAGAAACGTAAATATGCTTCTATTGGAAGTCTGAAAGGGAAGCTGTGTACACAGACGTTGGGACCGAGATACCCGCATCTAGACGAGGCGCCTACTTTCACACAGCTCATTATAAACCCAACCGATACCGATATCACTAACACACATACACGCAGCCGGATTTAGGGGAGGTATCCAGGGGTACGTCCCCGAGGCCCCACAAGGGGCACATTGTCATCAACAACCAACTATTTATGGAATATTTTCCCTTTAGAAGTCATGGTAGCCAAGAAGCCAGTAGCCTAGTGGTCTGACCTATGGCCTCTCAAGCAGAGAGTCGTGGGCTTGAGCCCGGACTCGTACCTCTGAGTTTTTCGGAATTTATGTGCGAACATTTGAAATTAAGATGAGATGATTTGAGCTTTAAGATGAAGGAAAACATCAAGAGGCAATCTGCACCTGTGCCGAAATTCAATGGAGTGTGTGTGAAGTTCTCATCCTGCAAGTGGGCCCGCGTGGGAACTACGGCCCAAGCTTCATCTTGAGAGGAGGCCTGTGCCCTGCAGTGCGATGTGTATTCCTGGGATGACGCTCGTCACAAAATTAAATAACAAAATGTTTTTTTTTGCGATTTAAACCAATTGATCCCGAATAATATTAATTCCAAAAATACCACATAAATAAAAAAATAGAGGGTACCTACATTTTGAATTGAAAATGCCCTAAAACGAGATTCTTTCCAGCGCATGACCATTACTGCCGCGCTCATAGATGTTGATTAGCTGTAATGGATCTTAAATTACCTAAATGAGTAATTCAGTACCGTGTCTGAATACGGGAATCAGTTTGTCATGGAGTCCCTCATAATCTAGACAAATTTATACTGAGTGTCCAATAAATACACGTTGACATTTGTAGACCCTGTATAAATTTCAGGCCAGAATGTCAAGGGTTCAACCCTTCTGGTCTGAGTAGCTCTCAAGTGGGAAAGTTTCACGTTTCCCAAGTATTTTACTTGGGATATTTCTTCGTCTTCTTACCTTTAATTGGAAACACTTCAAGATAGTGCTCTATGTTCGTTAAATTTCGAATGTAAGCTTCATCATCATCATCATCATCATCCCAGCTAATATACGTCCCACTGCAGGACCAGCAGGCTTATTGTCTAACGCTTCTGACGCTTGCCTTCGCAATCACTATTTTTTTCTGTCAAACGGTATAAGATAATGACAGAAAGAGATGGTGAACGCGAAGGCAAGCGTCAGAAGCGTTAGACAATACGGCCTCTGGCCTCCACTCGAAACGAGGTGGCGTAGGCCGTAGTTCCCACGCGGGCCCAGTGCGGGTTGGGAACTTCATACAAATCATTGAATGTCTACTCAGGCTTCCTCAGAATCTTCATGGTGAATTCAAATTTAATTTCAAATATAATTTCGCACATAAATTCCGAAAAACTCAGAGGGTGCGAGCCCGGACTCGAACCCACGACCCTCTGCTTGAGAGGCCATAAGTCAATCCACTATCCGGCTTCCTGAATGTGAGCTATTCTTGTACTTATTTAATAATTTTCCTTTATCTTATTTCCCCTCAGTCCTAAATTGGGTAGACATGAAACTTAGAGATACCAGGTGAGTAAGTATGTAAAACTAAAAATAAGGCTGCCTTCCACTGGCGACCCGCGCTCGTTATGTTTTTGTACCACGATACAATTTTTCTCTGTAAGTTTTTTCTCTAAATGGTCTCGAGTGGCTTCGATGGACCTGAAGACGCAGTGTAGGTAGACCTCCAACAAAATGGAGCGACGACTTGATTAAGATTGCGGGAACGCGTTACATGCGGATGGCGCAGGATTCTGTTTGGGGGAGCCTAGGAGGAGACTTATATTCAGCAGTGGACGTCTTTCAGCTGAGGTCATGATAAACAATTTGGGGAATTTCCATGGAAAAGCAAATCCCGAAATTTCAATTCAGCAGCCAGGCGCAATGTTTCATACGAGCGAATCCACGGGCAAAGCTAGTGTTTAATATCCTCGAGTACTAACTGAACCGTGAGCTCCGGCGGCCATATTTGAGATCAAGCCGAGCCCGCGACCTGCCCTGAATCATTGACCTAGATCAGTAAATCATTCACAACTTCAGAACGCACGCGGTTCAAGTACTTACTCGTAAGTGACGCGAGATTAAATAGCCTGAAATAGAACGTGTATGAAAGGTGTCTATATAATTACGTATATGGTGCAAGAAACGTAACATCAAGACTTAATTATGATTAAAGCGAGATCCATCCTAATACATGAAAATACAGAAAATACAGTCCGGAGTAGTCGTAGAAGTATTTGTATGATAGTCAAAGTCAAATTTTCATTCAATTTAGGCTATAACAAGCTCTTATGGCCGGCGCCCACTGACGGCATGGCACGGCGTGGCATTTTATTACTATCAAGTTATTTTGAATCTTATTTCAATGAGTTTAGAATTCATGTTACTTTATTTCGATACCACGATGCCGCGACGTCCTGAGGGCCGATGCCACGCATAACCAATAAAGTAACATGAATTCTAAATTCATTGAAATAAGATTCAAAATAACTTTATAGTAATAAAATGCCACGCCGTGCCATGCCGTCAGTGGGCGCCGGCCCTTAGGCGCAAGCCACACAGAAGAGACGTGGGACGAGGGCGCGTCGCAAACGCGGCGCCCCTTGAATCAGTTTTCATAATGTATAGAAGCGTCGAGATCCAAAGCAGATAGATAGAAGCGACGGGGAAATGTAGAATTAAAATTAAATTTAAAATTAGACGCGGCCTGCCAACAAACGACGCGGACTGCGATGCGCCCTCGTCCAACGTCTCTTCTCTGTGGCTTGCGCCTTCTGAATGTCGAAAAATCTACCACCGGTTCGGAAAAACCCTGTTGAGAAACATCTGGCGAGAAACTCAACAAGGCATATAATTTTTCAAGACAGATCTAAGTGCAATGTTTTTGGAATTTTACTATAAAACAAAGTGTAGGTATATTATACATATACATACTAGCTGTTACCCGCGACTCCGTCTGCGAAGAATAAGGGTTTAAAAATAGCCTACGACCTATTCTGAGACCTACCAAACATACAGAAAAAATTTCATAAAATCGGTTAAGCCGTTTTGGAGGAGTTCGATAACAAACACCGTGACACGAGATTTTTATACATTAGATTTGTCCATGCATATAGATACAGATAACTACTATGTTATTTAATTATTTACATCCAAAAAATATTGAACACAACGCAACATGATTATTTCATAAAAAAAAATTTTAAATAAAAAATAAAACCGCCTTCAAAAAACACCCAAAAAAAACTTGGAAATAAAAAAAATTTAAATAAAAAATAAAACCTCCTTCAAAAAACCCCCAAAAAAACATAAAATAATAATTGATTGAACCGACCACAATAAGCATGAAAATATCTTTCTACTAATCTGTTTGAAGTTGGTGCCTCAGCACGAGCCAGCAGGAGTGTAGAAGCCCTATAATAGGTATGTAGGTAAGTTAGATTACTAGGTCCACTCCTGCTGGCTCGTGCTGAGGCACCAACTTCAAACAGATTAGTAGAAAGATATTTTCATGCTTATTGTGGTCGGTTCAATCAATTATTATTTTATGTTTTTTTGGGGGTTTTTTGAAGGAGGTTTTATTTTTTATTTAAATTTTTTTTATTTCCAAGTTTTTTTTGGGTGTTTTTTGAAGGCGGTTTTATTTTTTATTTAAAATTTTTTATTTTTTTCTTTTTAGTTGTTGCTAATGGCCTGGACTGGCACTCTTTACTGACTGTACTTTTTGCCTCTGGTTACCAAAGTACTTATCAAGACGAATCAAACGAGACCAAACTTGATGGGGTTATGTCGTTTTACTACGGAGTTCTTATGGTCACCATCCAACTTCATTGTCAGACCCTGGTTACCATCTAGGACCAAAGTACTCGTTGAGACGAGTCAAATGAGTCCGTACTCGATGGGGTAAGTGCCGTTACTTTATGGAGTAACTTTGGCCACCTTCCAGCTCCATCATCAGACCCTGGTTACCATCTGGGATCAAAGTGCTCGTCAAGACGTTTCAAATGAACCCAAACTCGACGGGGTTGTGTTGTTTTATTACAGAGTTTCTATGGCCACCTTCCAACTCCATCATCAGATTAGCTCCATGTCACAATAATATTGCATTGTCACCTGATTTACACATGCATGTAAAATATGAAATCAATCAGAAACCGGGAAGTGAGTCAAATTCAACTTGCAAGATTTGACCCGTTGAGGAGTTCCGTTGGCCATCTGCGGTCTTCTTCATCAGATCTAGTTTACCAAATGACACTTTATGAATGCAAATGCTCGATTTGTCACTGAAAATACTAAAATCGCTTTACATTTCCCTTGAACTTTTGAAGAGTTCCTTCAATTCCTCATGGATCCTATCATCAGAACTGGATTCCGGTAACAACGGGACCAACCTTGAAGCATATGCTTTCAAACAACGAAAGAATTTTCCAAATCGGTTCATAAATGACGGAGTTCTGAGGTAACACACGTTAAAAAAAAAAAAAAAGAACATACAACCGAATTGAGAACCTCCTCCTTTTTTGAAGTCGGTTAAAAAGAAAATACTTGCTAGCTCGCTACGAAAACATTTCTATTTCATCTCGAATAAATCAAGATTTAATACAATTTACTATCGTGCAATCAACTGCCCCTCCTGCCAGTCATACAGGGCACAATGGACGAAGGGCTCTAATCTCCCAACCGTCATATGACATGGCACGCCATTTTTACGACAAAAACAAGCACAAGTTGCAATTTCCTCCCCAAATGCAATGCCAATAAATAGGTCCCCAATCTAGATAATTTTATCAGCGAGCAAGTTTTGAAATAAAAGATATATCGTACTAGCTGATGCCCGCGGCTCCACCCCCGCTGAAGTAGATTAAAACGTGTTATCCCGTGGGAATGGGATATCCTATGTCAGTCTCCAGGCCTTCGACTATGTCCATATAACAAAATCACGGCAATCCGTTGCTCAGTTTCGACGTGACAGAAGGACAAACAAACAAACACACTTTCACATTTAGGGTGAGCGTGCGTGCGTGCATGTGTGTGTGTGTGTGTGTGTGTGAGTGTGTGTGTGTGTTTTATCACTTGTAATGTAGGTTAGTTACATACTGTTCCCTAAAAGCCCGGCAAAGGACTGGCGATTCTCTTGGGATTGCTGTCTCTCTCGGCGGTAATTGCTTACCATCAGGACGTTTGCCTCCTATCAATAAAAAATTCCCTGCAACACGTTGGACTGATGACCTTAGGAGGACAGCGGGCAGTGGATGGATGAGGGAAGCCCAGGATCGCGAATGTTGGCGCAATATGAGGGAGGCCTACGTCCAGCAGTGGACGGACAATGGCTGTAGATAGAGATAGATAAAAAAAATAAAAAAATAAAAAAAATATATCACGGGACAATTCACACCGATTGACCTAGTCCCAAAGTAAGCTAAGCATAGCTTGTGTTATGGGTACAAGGCAATGGATAAACATACTTATATAGATAGATACATACTTAAATACATATTAAACACCCAAGACCCGAGAACAAATATTCGTATTATTCATACAAATATCTGCCCCGACGCGGGAATCGAACCCGGGACCTCAAGCTTCGTAGTCAGGTTCTCTACCTACTAGGCCATCTGGTCGTATAAATAAAAAATTACACAATGTGCATTGGGGATACGTATCTGAATATCGAAAATAAATCATCATCGAATATATCATCATCACCATCCCAGCCTATATACGTCAAACTGCAGAACACAGCCCTCCTCTCAAGTGAGAGGGGTGGGCCGTTGTTCCCACGCGGACCCAGTGCAGATTGGGAACTTCACACACGCCATTGAATTTGTTCGCAGGTGTATGCAGGTGCACATAAATTCCGAAAAACTCAGAGGTGGGAGCTGGGATTTGAACCCCGACCGTCTGCTGGAGAAGCAAACCTCTAGGCATAGGCAAATCCATTCAAATCCATCACAAAATTCAAATCCATTGTTAAGAAGACATTAATATCTAAGGCGTACTATAAAATTAATGACTATATCATGGACAGGGATGTTTGGAAATAATTCCGATCCGCATTGGCGATCCCTAGTCTCAAATAGCGTATCTACTGTGTTAAAAAATGTAATTGTATTAAATACTTTAGATGTATGTAATTTAATAACAATGTAGATGTGATTGAAAAAAATATACCTTGTTGAGTTTCTTGCCGGTTTCTTCTCAACAGGGTTTTTTCTGAACCGGTGGTAGATTCTTCGACGTTCATAGGAGCATCAATTGATGCCTAAATTGAATAGAGAATTTAAAAAAAAAAAATTGAATACATCGAATGTATTAAAGTATAGTTTAGAAGTTTATAACATCAAAAAGGTTTCTTCTAAGTTTGATCTCAAGAAGGGGATCGTAAGTTCGAAACCGTGCTTGCACCTCTGAGTTTTTCAGAATTTTTGTTCGAAATTATGTATATTTAAAAATTTACCATGAGTTTTACGGTGAAGGTAATCGTCGTGAAGAAACCTCCACACACCTGGGAAGAAATTCAATGGTGTGTGCTAAGTTCCCAATCCGCACTGGGCCCGCGTGGGAACTACGGACCAAGATCTTTCATTCTGAGAGGAGGCCTGTGCCCTGCACTGGGACGTGCATAGCCTGGGATGATGATAATGATGATGAAGTCATTGATATTTTAATACATGTAATACATGCGATATTAGTGTGGCGATATTTTTCCCAAAATCGTTTTTTCCAGATAGCTTTTTTTTCTCACCATGGAGTTTTACTGAAGCTTGAAGCTTATTTTCACAATCGCGTTTTTTTTTCAAACTATAATCGACACAGAAACATATGTAGGTTTAGGTTTTAACGACCGCCTTAGCCTAGTTGGTAGTGACCCTGCCTTCGAAGCAAGAGGTCCTGGGTTCGAATCCCGGTAAGGGCATTTATTTATGTGATGAGCACGAATATTTGTTCCTGAGTTATGGATGTTTTCTATGTATTTAAGTATTTATTTATCTATATAAGTATGTTTATCGCCGTCTAGTACCCATAGTACAAGCTTTGCTTAGTTTGGGACTACGTCGGTTTGTGTTAGATTTTCCCCTAATATTTATTTATTTATTTATTAAGTTTGCATCTCGACCCGAAGGGCCTGCAAAAGCACACAGAAGAAGGAGTTCCGCGTGAGTTGTTTCTCTGTCAATTTAAATTGGAAAAAACGCTACTGTGAAAATAAGCTTCAGTAAAACCTATAGCACAAAATAAAAAGGTACAGAAGTAAATCTACATAAAAAGTGCGCTCGAGCAACGCACACATAGACACTGTTCACAGACACGATATCTCGGCTCAGTTCGGATCAGTCCGAGCGCGATTGCCATCCGCGTGAGGCGCGCGCTATAGTCGCGCGTCTGTGGAATTTTTCGAGGCGCGCGCAGTGGTCGCGCGTACCTATTTATTTAGTGTCGCGCATCTGTGGAATTTTTCGAGTGCAATAATGGAGCAACAAAAAAAAGGTTATTATAACTGTTCAGTGGACGGTTGTTTAAATTCAACCCTAAACGGTGAATGGTCGTTTTTTAAGCTACCAGTGGTTTCAGAGAGGTAAGTTTAGTAGGTATCTGCTTGTATTTCGATGGTTCATTTTAACGTTACATAGAATAGTTAGGTAGATAGGTAAGCACCTCGCCCCGACTCCCAAAGTAATAATAGTTTCCTATTTTGAATCAGTATAAACGAAGTAAGTACCTAACTACATTTTTGTAAGGTAAATTCACGCCACTAATATTACGTAAGTTGAAAACATGTTTTTTTTGTTTGTATAGATATTGTGTTGTTTTTAGTATCATTAGATAGGTTTAGGTCTAAAACCGATAGGACAATGGAAATTGTGTAACTAGCATAATCCGTTTAGAAATTATTAGGGATTTTCGATAGTGAAACTTGACAAACGCTAAATTTTGTAGGTAGGTATTTTAATTATTATTATTATTTTATATTACCATTCTTCCCGTTTGAATATCAACAATAAATCAAACAACTAGATACGAGTGCAGTACGATAAGTTTTATGTGCATATGCCATAATTGACAACCCTAGAGCGACTGCCGAGCGTAGGTATGAAAAGTGAAGTACATACACTTGATTGACTTCTGTACCTTTTTATTTTGTGCCTATAGTGAGAAAAAAAGCGTTTGGGAAAAAATGTGAATGGAAAATTTGCTATCTGGAAAAAACGATTTTGTGGAAAATATCGCCATACTCTCAGACACCGAAAAATATTATTTCCACGCATACAGGGCCTCTACTACGAAGTGCAAGATTCGAACTTCGCATCATGCCATTCCTTTCACGCTAATAGCATTTAATACGAGAGCGAGCGTGACGGTACGATGCGAACTTCGATTTTCGAATTTCGGAGTAGCCCCCCTGGCCGGTGGCCGGACACGGTCCGTGTCTGTCGGTGTCTGCGCGGCCGTGTTACGATAGATATGAATTCGTTAATAGAAACTGTATCTTCAATTTACATATAATAAATCTGAAACAAGTCGGTGTCTGTACATTGAAGATATTTGAGAAAAACTGTCACTAGAGCTATTTATTAGCGCAATAGAACCCAAAACAATGATTTTTAGAATTATTGTCTGTTTGTCTGTGCGTTTGTGCGCGCTAATCTCAGAAACGGCTTAACCTAGAAGGGTGCGGTTTTCACTGATATGTTAGTATTTTCTTGGATTAACATTTAGTGTTTGTTTCATTTGAATCGGTTCACAAATAAGAAAGATACGTCTATTTTAAGAATTTTTCGAACAGGTTCTTTTTGTTTGAACGCGCTAATCTCAGGAACTACTGCTCCGATTTGAATAATTCTTTCAGTGTTAGATAGAACATTTATCGAGGAAGGCTATAGGCTATATATCATCACGCTAACACCAATAGGAGCGGAGCGGAGCGGAAGAATGTTTCAAAATCTGGGGTTTTTGAAGTAAAACTTCTATAGGCACGCTTGCGTGTGCGAGGGGTTCTGTGGTGGGGTTGGGTTGGGAGGGGAGTGCGGGGGCGGGTAATTTTTTTATATCGAGGAACTAAGGAGGGCTATAATTGATGAAAAAGCAAATTGGATAAAAAAATAAGCTGCCCAAATTACTAACTCCACGCAGACGGAGTCGCGGGCAACAGCTAGTTCTAAATATAAAAATCTCGTGTCACGGTGTTTGTTATCGAACTCCTCCGAAACGGCTTAACTGATTTTTATGAAACTTTTTTGTATATTCGGTAGGTCTGAGAATAGGTCGTAGGCTATTTTGTTCCCCTATTCTTCGCAGACGGAGTCGCGGGCATTAACTAGTAAAAGAATATTATTTTGTCTGCAACGGCACGTGTCTGACACTCTCGGTGTCTGTAGATTTGAAACGATCTGGGGCTAAATTCAGGAACGGCCCAACACGGTTTGCGAGCGGTAATTCCATCATTTGGGAGAGGATAGGAATGGGTTGAGCTTGGGATGAGCCTTAAAATTCCTGTTAATTCGCTTTATAAATAAATAAATAAACAAATAAATAAGGCTCATCCCAAACTCAGCCCAAACCTCTCGCAAACCAGTGATTTTTGGCGTTCCTGAATAGCAGTTCAAACCAAACCTAACCCAAACGATTGAATTACCGCTACCAAACCCGTGAAGGCCCGTTCCTGAATTTAGCCCCTGTATCCGTGCATTGGCCGTATGTAGTTAGTTAGTTGCCAATCACCGATCGCAAGTCGCGGGGCATCGCCAGCCGCGAGTCGCCGTCTGCTATCAGCCAACTTTTCTCGTTTAAACTTATTCCCTTTTATCTAGCCGCGAGGGACCAGACCGCGGGTCGGACTTATCGCCAGTTTTATTAAATTACTCGATAATTTCAATCCCTAACGTCTCAGACATCTTTGTTTATTCTTTCGCGAAGTTGCGAAAAATTCACGCCGATTAAATTACAACGTAACGCAATTGAAGTGGGGCTAAGGTGTTTATTACGGGAACTGGAGCTTTATTAAATTACGCGATAATACGTTTGATGGTTTTCGTTTCTGATGCCCTGTTTAGTTTACATCCGGTGGGATCATTCAAGTAGCATATAACATTGCGGGTCCGCGATGCTAAACAATAAAATTCCAAGAGATCGGTTGAGCACACAATGGTGAAAGACTTGCGACTCGCTCTCAAAAGTCGACCAGTGTGTGTTGCTAGTGAAGACTTATGGCACTGAAAGGTGGGCACTAACGATGGATCTCATAAAAAAGCTCAAGGTCACTCAGAGGGCGAAAGAGAGGGCTATGCTCGGAGTTTCTCTGCGGAATCATATTAGAAACTAGCTTTTGCCCGCGACTCCGTCCGCGTGGAATTAGTAATTTGGGCAGCTTATTTTTTATCCAATTTGCTTTTTCATCAATTATGGCTCTCCTTAGATCCTTCCGGAAGAAGTGAAACTTCATAATAAACCAACCCGCTCCCAATTCGCCCCCAACCCGCTCTCAACCCACCCCCAACCCGCTCCCAACCCGCTCTCAACTCGCCCCCCACCCGCCCCCAACCCGCTCTCAACCCGCCCCCAACCCGCTTCCCAACCCGCCCCCAACCCACTCCCAACCCGCCCCCAACTCGCTCTCAACCCACCCCCAACCCGCTCCTAACCCGCCCCCAACCCGCTCCCAACTCGCCCCAACCCGCTCCCAACCCGCCCCCAACACGCTCCCAACCCGCTCCCAACCCGCTCCTAACCCGCCCCAACCCACTCCCAACCCGCCCCCAACCCGCCCCCAACCCACTACCAACCCACTACCAACCCGCTCCCTACCCGCCCCCCCACCCGCTCCCAACTGGGCTATCTAACACTGAAAGAAATTTCCAAATCGGAGCAGTAGTTCCCGAGATATAGACGTTTTACTTCCAAAACCCCCGATTTGGAAACATTCTTCCGCTCCGCTCCGCTCCTATTGGTGTTAGCGTGATGATATATAGCCTATAGCCTTCCTCGATAAATGTGCTATCTAACACTGAAAGAATTATTCAAATCGGAGCAGTAGTTCCTGAGATTAGCGCGTTCAAACAAAAAACCTGTTCGATAAATTCTTAAAATAGACGTATCTTTCTTATTTGTGAACCGATTCAAATGAAACAATCACTAAATGTTAATCCAAGAAAATACCAACATATCAGGGAAAACCGCATCCTTCTAGGTTAAGCCGTTTCTGAGATTAGCGCGCACAAACGCACAGACAAACAGACAATAATTCTAAAAATCATTTTTTTGGGTTCTATTGCGCTAATAAATAGCCCTAGTGACAGTTTTTCTCAAATATCTTCAATGTACAGACACCGACTTGTTACAGATTTATTATATGTATAGAAGATTTATTATATGTATAGATGATGAAAGAACTAAAGTAACCAACATAGCTTGAAGAACGCCCCGACAAGATGGAGTGACGACCTGGTTAAGGTCTGTTTGGCAGTCCTTGGAGGAGGCTGATGTTCAGCAGTGGACGTTTTTGGGCTGTTGTGATAAATCGAACACTGCAAAGCACTGGTATGCTTTTACTGGCATAATGTAAACGAGGCCTGAAAGCTTTTGTGAACAATGGGGGCTAGTAACGTCATATGGATTGCCGATAGGTCCTCTAGATGGCAGACAGCTAATGGTTTTGGTTCCCGATGTCGTCCGAACGCTCCTTGTCATGGGTGACTTCTATGCGATGCCTCCTGTTCGAGATACGTTAGTGCTGCTGTTCAATATGTGCCCTGCAATCTGCATGCTCAGAATGTACAGTCCAACCATATTTATTACTCCATTGTTTGTCTTGTAAAAGTTAATAAATATCTTCTTTCTTTCTTTCTTTCTAACCATTTGATATCTGATCTGACCCATCTTAGAACGTTTTCACAGTAAGCGTCATAATGATTTTCCTGGATTTCACAATATCCATCAGATACTTTTTTGGTCTGAAGCTATTTTCTTCAGATTCGTTAACCGTCAGATCATTTATTTAACACAGACATTCTCCGTCTGATCTGTTTACCATCAGATTTGTTTGTCACATAATTCACAAGCGGTAATGAACGGTATTGCAAAGCGTAATGAGAACTCTTAAGTTGTCTGTCATGTCGCTTCGCAAGGGTTAGGATTGATAAGTCCTCATAGCAAAACGTCCTCGTTGAATAAAAGTCCGTAACGTAACGTCGTTTGACGACCGCTTTAGCCTAGTTGGTAGTGACCCTGCCTACGAAGCAAGAGGTCCTGGGTTCGAATCCTGGTAAGGGCATTTATTTGTGTGATGAGCACGAATATTTGTTCCTGAGTTATGGATGTGTTCTATATATTTAAGTATTTATTTATCTATATAATTATGTTTATCGTCGTTTAGTACCCATAACACAAGCTATGCTTAGTTTGGGACTAGGTCCATTTGTGTAAGATTGTCCCCTAATATTTATTTATTTATTTATTATTTACGTCATGGGAGCAAAACGTCCGCAGTTAAAATTGTACTCCACACTACCTATACTAACTACTTTAATAGAAAGTTGTATGTATTTCTTCGTCTTCTTTAAGGATAGTGTATTATGCATTATGCATTAGGGACGTTTTGTTTTTTTGTCATTTTTCGTTGATGACGTTTTGCTTCAAGGGCATTTTTAATTGCGGACGATTTGCTACCTGGGCATTCTTCCCTGCGGTCCTTCTCATTGAACGGACATTATGCCTAGCAGACTAAGGCCGGGGCCGCACTGGTAAGGCGACGGCGACGCGACAGCGATGTGACTAAATCAAACATAGTTCGAGTTATGTGAGCGGCCGCATTGATCACGCATTTAGTCACATCGCTGTCGCGTCGCCGTCACCTTACCAGTGCGGCCCCGGCCTAAATGCAACACAGGACGTTTTGCTCTCAGTACGACCTACCTAATCAAAATTGCTTACCTTACTGAACCTTAGTTTTGACAAAAAACAAATCACGAAGATACTTCTAACGCAGGCAACGTAGCGGGTTACAGCTAGTCAAAGATAAATTGCAGCTCGCTTAATTTATAATAGCCACTCGCAACAACACTCAGATCATTCATCCATTGTCAATTTGCGCGTGGCTTATATCAAGTTATATCCGGTACACGCCTTTGTGCATAGCTCTAGTCTGTTTGGTGTCTGGAGCACTTTGTGAATGGCATTACGATACGGGAGCTGCGTTGGACGATTTACATTCACTAAATCTGATTCTATCATTCGGGCCGCGTGATACAAACGATACGCATAGATATATTATGGTACGGCGTTTTTAGAGTAGTGGTGAGGACGTTACGCAATAGTACGAATTGCTAGAATTCAAGTTAGCTATGAAGTATCTTTTTTGTACTTATTTTTTCAACTTCATTTTTTTTTTTTTTTTTTTTTTTTTTTTTTTTTTTTTTTTTTTTTTTTTATTACTTTTACGGTCATCCCGTGAAATCATACATTTCGTACTAAATACAAACTGAAATATAGATGCACAGAAAAAACCCCAGAAAAAAGACCAATGCTGGGAATCGAACCCAGGTCCTCAGCATTCCGTGCCGCGTGCCATACCCCTACACCACCACTGGTCTAGAGATTAGACACGAATCTTTCCTATACATCATACATTTCAATCTGCTAAATCATCACCTTATGCAGTGACAAACGCACATCTATGTTACACCCTCATCGAGAGATTTTAACACTCCTTCGGAACTAACCGCTCACCTGGACAAGAGATGGCGCTACTGTGCAACTTTAAACAAGTTAGCTATGAAGTATCTTTTTTGTACTTATTTTTTCAACTTCATTTTTTTTTTTTTTATTACTTTTACGGTCATCCCGTGAAATCATACATTTCGTACTAAATACAAACTGAAATATAGATGCACAGAAAAAACCCCAGAAAAAAGACCAATGCTGGGAATCGAACCCAGGTCCTCAGCATTCCGTGCCGCGTGCCATACCCCTACACCACCACTGGTCTAGAGATTAGACACGAATCTTTCCTATACATCATACATTTCAATCTGCTAAATCATCACCTTATGCAGTGACAAACGCACATCTATGTTACACCCTCATCGAGAGATTTTAACACTCCTTCGGAACTAACCGCTCACCTGGACAAGAGATGGCGCTACTGTGCAACTTTAAACAAGTTAGCTATGAAGTATCTTTTTTGTACTTATTTTTTCAACTTCATTTTTTTGCTAGAATTCCAAAAAAATCGCAGTGAAAAAAAAATCAAAAATCAAAGTCAAAGTCAAAATGTGAACGTATTTAACCGACTTCAAAAAAAAGAGGAGGTTCTCAATTCGTCGGTATGTTTTTTTTTGAGCGATTTGGTCGACCCTTTAATTAAATTTACAATGATTCAAGAGTTACCAAAGGCAATGGTCGTGAGTTTCAGGTGCGCGGTTTCAGGAAATGCACGTAGCTCGTAGCTTAGTTAGTTGTTCGTGAAACTGATGGCCGCCGCGGCGAGAAAGTTCGCCTGTCCGCACCTACGTTAATGTGTTTCCTATGCCTTAGTACTTGACTAGAGAGTAATTTACTAAAGATCCGTGCTCTACAAAAGCATGACGCTATTGAGCATTTTTTTATCCCCCGACACAAAAAGGGAGTTTGGCCGCTATGTGGATGTGCGTGTGTTCGTGTGTGTGTGTGTGTTTTTTTTTATTTGAAAGCAGGTATCTTGGCGATGGTTCTTTAGATATGTTTCATTAAATTTGTTTCAGCTGTTACAAAGTTACCAGCTCTTTTGTTAACTGCGGAAGGGATTTAAGACGCATAATGGGCATTTACTTTATTTTCAAACGTATGTGTGACGAAATTGCGTTGGGGGATTTTTATTTTTTTAATAAAAACAGCGCGGCTACGTCCATAAGATTCAATGTGTTACAGAATTGCGAATAAAAAAAACGCGAGGTGAAATAGTGCGGGTTAAATGATGAATTATGCGTTAAAATTGTATGCCACTATACTTCATTTAATTTAGAATTGAAAACCACAACATCATTATATTGCGGCTCGTCAACTATAAATTACCTAGCAAATAGTACAGTACAATAGTCTGGGAGCCGCAAAATAAAATTGTTTTAATGTCACTTTATTTGCGTGTCGTCAATTGTTACTCTAGTACAAATTGTAAAGAGATTACAGTTCACGAGCCGCAATGTAATGTTGTTGTGGTTTATAATTCTAAATTAAATGGAGTATAGATTTGTTCCCATGTCTTACTGCTGTAAAAAGCCGTGAAAACTTAGTGGTTTGAAAAAAAACCGTTGTGGCCTAGTGGTTTGACCTATGGCCTCTCAAGCAGAGGGTTGTGGGTTCAAATCCCGGCTCACACCTCTGAGTTTTTCGGAACTTATGTGCGAATTTACATTTGTAATTTACCATGAGCTTTACGGTGAAGGAAAACATCGTGAGGAAACCTGCATACACTTGTGAAGAAATTCAATGGTGTATGTAAAGTTCCCAATCCGCACTGGGCCTGCATGGGAACGACACGAACCCTCTCATTCAGAGCGGAAGCCTGTGTCCTGCATTAGGACGTATGTATATAAGCTGGGATGGATGGACTGCTGTTTGCTACCAGCGGGCGCTGAAGCAGATATCGTGACTTTTCAATTATTTTTTTTACGTTAAATTATAACTCATACCCATTGAAAGCCGCTTCACGATTTCCGTATAATTATCCGGAACTCGAAATGAAGGCTTATAATAACAGCCCAGACGGATGGCCACAATTAATTTTCCGTCTCAAATATTAGCCCTTAATTTCAATTCTAAAGTAAATCTTCAACCCAGATGTCAGATAAAGCGTATTGAAATTAAATTTTATCTTTAGCTCCCATTTCTTAAAGACTTTATAATGGAAAATCGAAACTTCCTCCGCGCGACGCCTTCATCGATAGATGATTATTTTTGTACAGTCGCGGCATTGAGAGAACGTGACCTAAATGTGACATGATGAAGTTAATAATCATCATCATCATCCCAGCCTTTATACGTCCCACTGCAGGGCACAGGCCTCCTCTCAGAATGAGAGGGCTTGGGCCGGAGTTCCCACGCGGGCCCAGTGCGGATTGGGAACTTCACACACACCATTGAATTTCTTCTCGGGTGTATGCACGTTTTCTCACGATGTTTTTCTTCACCGCTCATGGTAAATTACAAATGTAATATCGCACATAAATTCCGAAAATCTCAGAGGTGCGAGCCCGGATTCGAACCCACGACCCTCTACTTGACTACTAGGCCACCACGGCTTTTTTTTAAGTTAATTATCACCTGTATTCAAAAAAATAAAAAACACGCTTTAAAAAATAAAAAATAAATTTTAATAAATTTAAATTCACTATTCTTATAGTGCAGTAAAAAATCTTAATAAGCAATTATTATATTGTTATATCCAGATCAAAATTTGTAAACAATTCTAAATATTGATAAAATAAATAATAATAGTTTAAAATATTTTATTGTAAAAAAAGCGTAATTGCTTATTAAGATTTTTTACTGCACTATAAGAATAGTGAATAGAAATTTATAAAAATTTAATTTTTATTTTTTAAAGCGGGTTTTTTAGTTTTTTTAAACTATTATTTATTTTCTATTTTTTAGTTGCATTTTTTCACAGTGAGAGTTTCCATGTGCTAAAAAGAGACAAAACGGTTTTTTGCTCGTCTTAAATAGAATCAGTCCATCTTATACTTGGTCTTTGGTGCGCGCGCACTGCTCTACACTACTAAACGTAAACCTTTTTCTTTCTAACTTTACCCCCCTCACCTACAACCACCCTTACCCCCTCTTCATTTTACAAACCCCCCAACCACCTAAACCTAATCCCCCTAACACCGGCCACCCCAAACCCCCCCCCCCCCACCTGCCCCCAAACCCCTCCCACCCACCCACCCTCCCCCACCCCGCCACCTCCCCCCATCCATCTAGGCCTCTTACCCCCTCCCCATTTCTCACAACCCCCCAAAATCACTTACCCCCGAACCCCCCAACACCCCCACCCTATTTCCCGTAAACCCCCCCATCCCCTAACACCAACCGCCACACCATTACCCCCAACCCTCTAAACCCCCGACCCCCTTACCCCATACCCCATTCCCCCCCACCCCGCCACCTACCCCCCTTCCAGCTCCATCATCAGACCCTTGTTACCATCTAGGACCAAAGTACTCGTCAAAACGAATCAAACGAGCCCAAACTCGATGGGGTTGTTTCGTTTTATTGTGGAGTGCCTTAGGCCATCTTCCAGCTCCATCATCAGACCCTGGTTACCATATGGGATCAAAGTGCTCGTCAAGACGAATCAAACGAGCCCAAACTCGATGGGGTTGTGTCGTTTTATTGTGGAGTGCCTTTGGCCATCTTTCAGCTCCATCATCAGACCCTGGTTACCATATGGGATCAAAGTGCTCGTCAAGACGAATCAAACGAGCCCAAACTCGATGGGGTTGTGTCGTTTTATTGTGGAGTGCCTTTGGCCATCTTCCAGCTCCATCATCAGACCCTGGTTACCATCTGGGATCAAAGTGCTCGTCAAGACGAATCAAACGAGCCCAAACTCGACGGGATTGTGTTGTTTTATTACATAGTTCCTATGGCCACCATCCAGCTCCATCATCAGATCAGCTCCATGTTCCAATAATATTGCATTGTCATCCAATTTACACATATGTGCAAAATTTCAGCTCAGTCGGAAACCGGGAAGTGGGTCAAAATCGCGCCCTAAGGAGTCGGTTACAAACATACATACAAACATTCAAACATACAAACAAACAGGTGAAGCTAATATAAAGCGTGTAATAATAAAAGTAGGTCTCTGTTCAACATGATCCTGGGCAGAAATAATGAGATAGTCTTTTATTATGTAGCACAAGTTATGTTTACATATATGTACATATATGTAGATTAAGTATTTGGTGGAAAATTCGTATAATAAGGCTTATTTTGTATGATTTTTTCCGAACTATTTATAGAAAGGTCTGTCTCTACTGACTTACTATTTTTAATTTGCCTAACCTAACCTAACCTAACCTAACCGCATTTGAAGGGTACTGTGGGACTTAGCTAGAGTCTAGGTAGAACTAGTACGGGGATACGCGCGTGATGCTAAACTTCAATAAGAAATAACAATATATCTTTTTATATGTGGATTTATTCTTTGAGATTAGTATAACTACTACAATATTATGTCCAGCACCTTTGGCTGTTCGGAGCAATCCGCCCTGACACGCATACCGCTGACGCTTCTAATTTATTATTTTTAATTATTTACAAATTTTATACATAATAACATTAAACTCACCTGCCAGTTGGACAACATTTTACCACTGGCTAGCGGTATCGAGCCGTGCCTACATATCCTCCCATCCTCTCAAGGGACGGAGCCTACTCTAAAATCCTACCTCGCGGGATATACAGCTATGAAAGTGCCACTGCTAGTGGCTAGCCACATCTTTTTCATGGAACTCTATGTTAGTATATGACTATTGTTATTAGCAATTGCCATAGAGTTCCTATAAAGATGGGGCTTCGTTAAGCAAAACCCGAAAAAAGCTTAACGCCTTTTCCAAGTTATGTCCTAGCTAAACAATAGGACATGCAATGTTGCCTGCGCAACATGACACATCATTCTTGCACTGAAACATCTATGTCATATTTAATTTTTGGCCAGAATGCCACTAGACATCAGAGCTTCATGGCAAGAATATCATACTGCCAACATCTGCTCTATTAGCACATATTGCTAGCATAATTTGCCTATGCTGACAACAACTGCTTTGACAGCAATTGCTGACAACTTTACCGGTAATTTCTATTCCCAGATAGAACATCATGCCAGCAGTAACTTTCACAGCCATGGATCCAAGTGTGGACCCCTGGGCAGCCTATCGGCGATCCCAGATGGCTGTGTGGACTTCTGCTGCTTCAATCTATTTGAAAGGCACACAGAAAAACAAACATTATAATCACCAGCTGTGAACACCAATTATCTTTGGGCCTCATGAACACATGAAGATATGAAGTTCTTCACATGCTAAGAAAATCTAGAACTACCAATTCTTTATATACCAAAGTTCACATCATATCTGATTATAGTTCATACTGGGAGATGTATGTTCCAATAATCTTATACTTCGTGAATTTTTATATTTAAAAAATTCCCTAAACTAAAAATAATAGTAAAAATTTATCAGTGGGCTATGATTCCATCGATGCCATCAGACATCAGCTTTGATATGGACAGCTGGGGCTGCCATCAGTCTTCATCAACCACAGCCTGGCTGCTGTAGACTGCTTTCTCATCTCAGCATGCAAATATTCAATCTCCCAATATGAAATATACATAAGAAAGAAAATATTAGTCACATATTATCATTATAGCGCACATAAGTCTTAAATTAACATTATAGCACACATAAGTCATATAATAACATTATAACACTAATTCCCATAACTAGCGCCTAAAACTTAGAGCAAAGCAAATTAAATTGAATTATGCTACCTAATCTAACTTTTCTAACCCCTATATCACGAGAAATCCTATGGTCATTCATAAAAACACATAAATCAATTACTATTAATCATCCCTATTATTTACCTGTCTTATCACAATGTACGAAACACATTATCTATTAAATCATTTTTCGTTAATCGCTGTAAAAATTATTCAAAATTTTTTTTTTACATGACAACTACTATCATTTGACGCAAGTGTCAATTTCTTTTTATTCTTAAATTCAGGGACACGACGTCTGTAATGAACTTTTTTAATAGCGTCTGTCACACTATCGAGTTCACTCGACTCCTTACATTCACTTCTAAACCGATTTAGGGTTCCCCTCTGTGGAAAAATATATTTATTAGTTTTTATAAAATTATAAGCCGGGTTTACATTACCATTCACCGTATCGGTGCCGAATTTCTTCACGATTCTACGCCTTCTCGCAAACCGTCCATCATTCGTACTACATCTTTCTGAAGGGGCCTTTCGCTCCTTCATCATCAGACCAGCTTTCCTCTGAAACCCTTTCGACTTTGAACACCGTTCACCCTTCACCTTTCCATCCTCAATCGGTATTTTCTTGACCGACACCACCTTCTTGGCCATACGATTTGAGTCTGAAACAGAAAAATTATTAGCACAGAACCCTGTTACCGTTTTAAGGGAACGCACTTGACATTCCGTGGTCAAGAAACCTATTTTCTCACACTCAACCTCTTTCGACCTATTTTCATTCGTTCGCACTTCTTTCTTTAAATTAGACATCGTGTCACTTATTTCTTTAATGAAGTTGACACGGAATTTTCCCTTCAACGTCAAATTTCCCCTATAAAAATCAATAATTGCGTTATGCGCACTTAGGAAATCCTGTCCTATGATTACGCTATCCAAATCTTCCTCTACTATAAACAATTTTATGGGACAACAACCCCTGTCCACAAGTAAATATGTGCTAGCCGTTCCTACAGTATGAATATTGGAGCCCCCTGCCGCACGCAAAGGTGTGCCAAGTGCACGCTTATACTTCAAGCAATATTTTTCTGCAAGCGCAGCAGATATCAGTGAAACATTGGCTCCAGTATCCACCAAAGCCTTACATAGCTTGCCATTAAGTTCCGTCGGCACGAACGTGTCCATGCTCGTATAAATATTACCAATATCTGGAAACTTCTGTGAAAAAATCGTGTTGATCTGCGGAACATTATGCTGTGCTTCAAGATTCGGCTCCTGAACAACCGCATTTATATTTGACGCGCCACGGCTATCCTGACGCCTCTGGACATTTGATGTTGAAGCGCTAGCCTGCGTTCCTGTGTACCACTGGCGTGGACGTAAATTATAGCCGCCGTACGGCCTTGGCGCGCCTTGCTGCGCCTCTCGCGTCCCGACGCAAGTGACTGGAGTCTCTGGAGTACCATACCGTGACTGCGGCGTACTCGGTGTGAACCCCGTGTTTGTTTCTTGTGATCTAGGCATAAAATCTTCATCATTAAAAATCGGCAAGTTTATTTTTTGTGTTTTCATATTTGCTTCCGCATTAAATAGATCACACAATTGCAGTATTGTTTTTCTTAATTCATCCTTTGATGCGAACAATCTAGCTGCTAAATGGGCTTGCCATTGCGAATTAATTGATTTGAGGAAGTGCTTAATAAATCTACCGTCCTCAGTAATGCCTGCTTTCAACGCCAATCTCTCGAGATCATAATAAAATGACAGCAACGGCTCTTTCGGGTCTTGCTTTCTATAATAAAAAGATTGAGCATAGTCTTCTTGCGATGGAAATTGTTCTGCCAATTTCTGTATTACTAAATCATACGACTCCAACGTCGTAAAATTGGCCTTGTACCATGCCAACGCGGGTCCCTCTAAATAAAGCGCGATGGCCACTCGCTTCTGTTCTGCATTCCAATTCTTGATGATCGCAATCGTTTCAAATTGGTGAATAAAATCTTCTACATCTGAGTATCCTGCGAACTTTTCCGCCATCTTCTTTCCAAATAATCTTTATCGGAGCACAATTTCTAACTAACACAAAATATTGCAAGCTGACTCACGGTTTTGCTTCTTAAATTGATACTTTTACCCAATCTTCTCATATACTTCACGCGCTCCGTTTATGCGTCAAAGCGCGGCTTTCAACGGGGAATTGGTCATCCTTCATTTACCGCTCACGGTTTTTCTTCGCCGCCCTCTGGATGGCTAGCTAAAACATAAAAGACATCGACCGCGCCTAACCTCCACCAACTTGTGGGACTTAGCTAGAGTCTAGGTAGAACTAGTACGGGGATACGCGCGTGATGCTAAACTTCAATAAGAAATAACAATATATCTTTTTATATGTGGATTTATTCTTTGAGATTAGTATAACTACTACAATATTATGTCCAGCACCTTTGGCTGTTCGGAGCAATCCGCCCTGACACGCATACCGCTGACGCTTCTAATTTATTATTTTTAATTATTTACAAATTTTATACATAATAACATTAAACTCACCTGCCAGTTGGACAACATTTTACCACTGGCTAGCGGTATCGAGCCGTGCCTACAGTACACAGAAAGAACTCTAGTCACCATTTTTAAGGCCGCCTATTGCTTACCTTGTAACTTACTCTCTGTGTACCTGTTTTCTGTATTGCTTACAATTCCTGGTGTACAATAAAGAGTCATTGTATTGTATTGTATTGAATTACATTTTTGAAAAAATCGGCCAAGTGCGAGTCGAACTCGCGCTCGAAGGGTTCCGTACCATTATCTATAAAAACGTTAAAAAAATCACGTTTGTTCTATGGGAGCCCCCTTAAATATTTGTTTTATTTTAATAGAATTATTTATTTTTAAAGTAAATATATAACTAAATATCGAGCAAAAAATCACGTTTGTGGTATGGGAGCCCCCTTAAATAATTATTTTATTCTGTTTTTTTTAGTATTTGTTGTTATAGCGGCATCCGAAATACATCATCAATGAAAATTTAAACTGTCTAGCTATCACGGTTCCTGAGAAACAGCCTGGTGACAGACGGACAGACGGACAGACGGGCGGACAGCGAAGTCTTAATAATAGGGTCCCTTTTACCCTTTGGATGCGGAAACCTAAAAAATTAACAATAAAAATTCAGGCACACAATAATTATTAATAATTAATTAATTATAAGTAGGTATGGATACTGGCTGTATAAGTCAAATAACAGTTACGTCATTAAAAAAAAGTTTCTATAGAACAAACATTCAAGTACGTAGCATGACGTCGCAATATTTTCGTAACTGGCAGCTAAAACTGGCTACACAATGCCATTAGCTAACGAAAAAGAATAAAAACATGTAAAAGTCACTCCACAAAATCGGATTAATCCAACGTACATTTTTAGATCGGGCCTTAGATAGTAAAATTAGAACAATTCGCGTAATTGTTTCAAACGGGGCGCTCGCTCCTGCCTTGATATTACCGCTGATCCACTACAATCTGAACTCTGCTAGCTTATGATAAGATGGTTGGTGATGATACGTTTAAGTTGGTTTTTGTGCACGGAATTAGAACAAAGGGTTGTCACCGTTAGCATGCCGCTCAATAAAGTTTAATCAGGGTAGACAGGAGTAGTATGTGCATATGTACTTTGCCACACGGCTAATAAACTCGCTGTTTGTGTAAGCTGGATTATTGGAGTGTGTACGTCAATTTAAGTGGTTCCTTACTAAGGTTCCGTACATAAGAGTGACAAGACTCGTGTGTCTGTCTGTCCGTCATCATTTCAGACGAAACACGCCGAGTCCTGAACATGTGCTAGGCTCGCTAAACAGATCGGGTCTGTACTTCTATGCCATCCGCATCCAACGCGTTCACGCCACCTTAACTAGGTCGTCACTTCATCTTGTTGAAGGCCTACCTACACTGCGTCTTCCGGTCCGTGGATGGCACTCGAGAACCTTTTAGCCCCATCGGCCAGCATTTCTACAAGGCGATGTGCTCTACCCACTGCCAATTGAGTCTGGCGATTCTTGGAGCTATGTTGGTGACTTTAGTTCTTGTCTGTCCGTCTTTCACAGGAAAATTACTCTACGTCTTCTAGACCAATGAGGTTGAAGTTTGGCAGATTTGTATAATTACAAGCTTGTTAAAGGTTAATACGGTTTTACCCGCTTTAGAAATATCTTTACGAGAAATATTTACAATCTTACAGTTTAGCCTAAAAAAAGGCTACAATTGTTAAAAGGGTTAGGTAAAGGTTAAGGCGTAGCCTAGTGGTTTGACCTATGGCCTCTCAAGCAGAGGGTCGTGGGTTCGAGCCCGCGCTCGCACCTCTTTATTTTATTTTTAGTAGGTATTTGTTGTTATAGCAGCCACAGAAAATCATCATTTGAGAAAATTTCAACTGTCTAACTATCACGGTTCATGAGATACAGCCTGGTGACAGACAAGTAATAAGTTCCCGTTTTTCGTTAACGACCGCCTTAGCCTAGTTGGTAGTGACCCTGCCTACGAAGCAAGAGGTCCTGGGTTCGAATCCCGGTAAGGGCATTTATTTGTGTGATGAGCACGAATATTTGTTCCTGAGTTATGGATGTTTTCTATGTATTTAAGTATTTATTTATCTACATAAGTATGTTTATCGTCGTCTAGTACACATAGTACAAGCTTTGCTTAGTTTGGGACTAGGTCGATTTGTGTAAGATTGTCCCCGAATATTTTTTTTTTTTTACTCTTTGGGTACGGAGCCCTAAAAAAAGGTTTGAATGTATAAAGTTGAACAAAAACCTGTTGACATCAAGTAACCTAGCCTAACCTAATTTAATTCCTAACGTTGCTTCTCTTTTCTGTATCGAATGATTCCGCCGTGCAGCCTTTGGTACCTTTAAGCTCGGCTTTCCTCGGTATTACCGATTGGACTTTCAGAACTTAAACCCCGATCCATTCTCCACTCTTCCATTGTCACCGTTTTAATTACAAAACCATTACTATTCCATCTCAAGTAAAGTCATTGAATGGAATTCCCTTTATCTGAATAAAACAGATCAAATACTAATTTCACTGAGACAAAGACGGAAAATTAGAAATGTAGTCATGCGCAAAATGTCAGCCATTTTCAAGCGTACTCCAACATTCCGCTGGATTAAGTGAAAACTTTCGTTCCAATACAAGTCAGGAGCTCGACTAGTTGCCGATATTGTCATTAATATTTATTACCAGCTTTACTTTGGCATTCCACCAGAGATGTGCTATGCTTGTTGCTATGGATGCGTCTGATATCCATCAATCATATTCACTGGTCCACATAGCATGTCTCAAGTCAAAAGTCTGTGACCAGTGTTGTATGTTGCCAGTGATGACTTATGGCACCGAGACGTGGCCGCTAACGATGGGCCTCATAAGAAAGCTCAAAGTCACTCAGAGGGCGATTGAGAGGGCTATGCTCGGAATTTCTCTGCGGGTTCGCATTAGAAATGATGAAATCCGCGCAAGAACTAAAACTCGAAGAATCGCCAGTCTCAAGTGCCAGTGGACAGAGCACATCGCTCGTAGAACTGATGGCCGATGGGGCAAAAAGGTTCTCGAGTGGCGTCCACGGACCGGAAGTGTGTGATGTGGATACGTGCTATGGATGCTCCCTACTGCCGACACTTCGCTTAGCACGAGCTGCTTTGTGTATCTTAATATCTGTACACCAAATTTCTACCATTATGACGTTATTTCTTTCGTGATTATGAAACAAAAATCCAAAAATCTTCAGAAACTTTCTCTTTCATAATTATTAGTAGGGTGGGATAGGATGAGAAACCGTGGCGCGTGGTAGCATAGAGGTTTGACCTATGGCCTCTCAAGCAGAGGGTCGTGGGTTCGAGCCCGGACCTCTGAGTTTTCTCTCGGAATGTACGTCAGAAATACATTTGAAAAATAACATGAGTTTTACGGGGGAAAAAATCAATGGTGTTTTGTGAGGGTCCCAATCAGCACTAAGCCCGCGTGAGAACTAAGACCCAAGCCTTCTGCGAGGAGACTAGTTCCCTGCAGTGGGACGTATATAGGCTGCGATGATGATGATGACTCTGTAGCCACTCACAACTACACTCAGACCGTTCATCCATTGTCTATTTACGCGTGGCTTGTGTTAAGTTGTACCCGACACTCGCCTTTGTGCATAGCTCTAGTCTGTTTGGTGTCTGAAGCACTTTGTGAATGGCATTACGATAAAATGAAGGCTACTAACAACGAAATTCAAAGTTCGTATCGTGCTGTCACTTTTACTCTTCTATTTAAAACTATTAACGTGAATGGAACGGCACGATATGAAAGTTTGAAAAGCGTATTTCAAAGTAGCCTAGTAGATTTACATTCAACAAATTTGATTCTATCTCAGAGTGCATGGAATGGATTGTTTTAACTTTTAACAAATTATTCAAGTTGCAGTGCTCGTTGCAAGTTTGTACCGTTGTTCTTATACCGCATTTGCCATGGGGAGTGCTCTGAGGAGTTGTTGAATCTATTGCCTGCTGCTAAGTATCTCCATCGCACCACTCGTAGCCGATTTTTTTTTCACCTTCACCACATAAACTTCACTCTGCATCTGTCAGTGTTGTCATAAGTCAGTATCTTACTGTCGCGACGAAGACGATTGTTGAGTTTGATTTTGTACAGGACCGTACATCTACGTATTATATGTATAATCGAAGTTGATTTATAATTAACTTTGTCTTGCTTGTATTAATAGTTAAGTAAATTGCAATATAATTTTAGTTGGAAGAATGACTTTTGCCAAGTATCTTTTGCATTCTTCTTGGCAATGATGGTCTTTCCAAAAGCACTGGTAGCATAAAGAATAGACATGCCAAAGAGCCCTTTGTGGCTTTTATAGAATAAATTTGATTGATTTCGTGAACTCGTCCTCATCCACAACAGTCTCAGTGGGTTAATCTTTTAAATTAATTGAAAGCAGTATTGTCATGTTCTTTCCACTTAATTGGCAAAGCCGCTAGTTACACGCGGTAATCCGAGCGGGCTTAGGTAAGAGAATCCAATCAAACTTGTTTGAACTTGCGTCGGTAAGTTAGGGTTGCCACATAAACGTAAATAAACAGGCGATAGAAGACAGAATCGCGCGACTCCGTCGCCGCCAACGCTGCATGTCCATTGAGATAAAATAAAAATCCACCAATAGAATTGCATACAATCATCACTACTCTTCAGTGGACAAGGGGTTCAAGTATTTTAAAAACCGGCCAAGTGCGTGTCGGACTCGCACACGCGGCGAAGGGTTCCGTACCATTATCAATAAAAACGCCAAAAAAATCACGTTTGTTGTATAAGAGCCCCCTTAAACATTTATTTTATTCTGTTTTTAGTAAGTATTTGTTGTTATAACGGCAACCGAAATACATCATCTGTGAAAATTTAAACTGTCTAGCTATCACGGTTCATGAGATACAGACTGACAGCGGAATATCAGTAATAGGATCCCGTTTTTACCCTTTGGGTACGGAACCCTAGAAAAATATACAGAACCGGGAAGCGGAGCGAGGAAGGGAAGCGGGACGAAAAAACTAGCACGACTATGCGCATGGAAAAACAGAGTTCGCAACCCTGCTCCGCTATATAGCTCCGCGTCTATGGACAAATCAGTCCGCAACTCCGCTCTCCTCGAAAACGCTGAATTAAACTCATTTCTTGTATGACGATCCCCTTCAAACACAATTTTTAGTATTTTTTGTTATACCAGCCATAATAATACCATAATCGATCAAAATTTCAAGTGTCTAGCTATTACGGTTCCTGAGACAAGAGCCTATGACAGACGGACGGAATAGGGTCACGTTGACTCCCTTTGGGTACAGAACCCTCTATCCATATTTCAAATTGAGCGCACTTTTCACCATTTTCTCAGTCTCTACTTACATTTCAGCTTGTAGCAACCCTGCGTGCACGCTTTGAACCCACGGGCCACGGCGAGACAATGCGCGTGCTTCCATTTGTGAACGGCTGGTGTATACAAAAGCATTCGCTGATTTGTTGATTTGTGCGGCGCGTAATGCCTGGGCTGTTGTCTGGTGGCAAATAATTAAGTTTTAGGGTAGAATTGAGGACAATAGGATAATAGAGGTAAATAACATGTGTAGACATTGTTCCGTCACACCGTAGGTCACACCGTACTTACAATACACTAGTGTTTTTCAACGTCTACGATCGGGGATCTTAAAGCTTCTATAAGACTCAGTAATGAGAAAAACTCGGACTATTCTGTAAAAAGAATACATACATACATAAAAAAATATATACGCGTCGACTTGAGTACCTCCTCCGTTTTTTTCGTCGGTTGAAAAATACGAAATCTTAATAAAAGGTGGTTCATAATTTTGGCAGAAATAAAAATAAGATGTCAAGAAGTCAGAATCCCATTAATGATTAATAATAATAATTTGATACTTTTTAATATAGGTGTTGACATGACAGGGCAAGTTGGAAGTCCAGGGGAGAAGCCTTTGTCCTGCTGTGGTACACTAATACAGACTAGCAAAAAAAATACATAGAGACCCCGCCGCCAAATAATTTTAGATACTAAGGGCCACTTGCACAGTCTAGGATTAAGAATTTAAGTCGTTAACCTTGGGTTAAGGATGACAGTTCCATACATTTTGACACTTCTTAACCCTGGGTTAGCTCTTAACTCGGGGTTATACAGTTAACTCGGGTCTGTGCAAGTCAGCCTAAGGGGGTCACGTTATGAAAAGGGTTGAAAAATAAATCGACGATTTATGCAACGTTAATGAAGCGCATGATGTAAATTATGAGAATTCCCACGGACTATTTCAATCCGGCTGCCTACCTAATAGACCATTAGTTATAAAACATTAGTTTTACGCGTGCGAAGCCGCGGGCAAACGCTAGTTGTAAAGAAACTAGAGTACCTCGCATTACGTGCAGTGTTTACACCCAAAATTTGTGCGGTCGAGATATACCTATGCGTTTAAAGAGACACAAACGGGGTTACGTCAACTACGCATAGCGCCCGTGAATCGTTGGGGCCTTAGGGCGCAACTGAGCGTGGATGATAGCGATTTTCCTACTATAGCTAAACCTCGCAGATGAGCTCGTAAATGAGCCCTCGCCCGCGCGAGACAGGGGCTGGGGGGTATGACGACAAAGGGGGCCGGGAGAGGTGCGGGCGGGGGGGAATCGTGTGCTTAGCGCCCGTACCTCTCCCAGCCGGCGAGGACTTATTTAAACGGTCTAGCTTTAGTATTATATCATCATCATCACCCCAGCCTATATACTATACGTCCCACTGTAGGACACAGGCCTCCTCTCAGAATGAGAGGGCTTGGGCCGTAGTTCCCACGCGGGCCCAGTGCGGATTGGGAACTTCACATACACCATTGAATCTCTTCTCAGGTGTGTACATGTTTCCTCACGATGTTTTCCTTCACCGTAAAGCTCATGGTAAATTACAGATGTAATTTCGCACATAAAAGGCCGTGGTGGCCTAGTGGTTTGACCTATGGTCTCTCAAGCAGAGGGTCGTGGGTTCGAGTCCGGGCTCGCACCTCTTGAGTTTTTCGGAATTTATGTGCGAGTATTATATGTATTGTATACCCCTGTAAAATCCCAAAAATTTTTTTTAATAAAACTGACCCATTTTTGACTCATATCACTCCTGGTGAAACTGAAAAGTGCAGATGCGGCCATAAGTGTACTTAACTGGTTCAGTAACAGCCTATTCACTCTAGCCTTGAAGAGCCCTAGGTTGTAGACGTATCTACGTGGAAATACTGATGATGCAAGCAAATTCCATTCCTAAACAGTTGGTAGGTATAAGGAAAGATGAAGCGAATTGCTTCGAGCGGGCCTAGTAACATCCTAAAACGAAACTCACCTTTCTTTCTCTTTCCAAAATGCTTAACAAAGATATTCACTCACGACACTGACCATAGACGCTATTAGTTTAACCTATCGCCATTTACATTGTTGCTCTCGAATCTCAGTCAGGATTACCACGATATTCCGTTTGAGGAATCCCCAAGGCGACCGCCGTGTCAGTTGACACAGGTAGAACCAGTTTGTCTGAGTAACACTGACTGTTCTGCTCCACTGATCCTTCGATCAAGCTCTCTAATCTGCAGCAAATATTGTTGCCCCAAAATATTTCTGCTAGGAATAACTAGCGTTTCAGTGAGTTTTCAATGTGAAATTGTGTAAAATTTTCATTTTTGTAAAACTCTTTCTAATGACGGTACTTTATTCAGTATTGCTCTAAATTTTGGCCGCGATTTCCACCGCGTCTAATTCAAATTTGTGGAAAGGGTTCTTCATCTCTTTCATTGAATAGAGCCAAAGTCTGGCAAACCAACATCCAAAAATCCATCGTCATCATCGGTATCAGTTAGTGAAAATATAAATCCCGTTTTTATGGTTCCGTACCTGAAAAGGAAAAAACGGGACCCTTATAGGATCACTTTGTTGTCCGTCCGTCCGTCTGTCCAGACCCTTTGTCTCAGGAACGCGTGGAAGTATCAAGCTGAAATTTATATCAAATACTCAGGTCTACTGTCCCTTGGAGCTGTAAAAAAATCAAACTTCTAAGCCAACGCAAACAAAAGATACAGCCGTTTATGCCGCAAATTTCCGCAAATTTTCGACACTCGCAAGGGAATCAAAACCTACAAGGTACTTCCCGTGAACTCAGAATCTTGAAATTTGGTACGAAGCAAGGTCTTATAGCACAGACAAAGGAAAATTTGCGAAAAGCATATTTTCCTGTCTGTCTGTCTATATCAGTAACCAATCTATTTATGCCGCAAATTTTCGACACTCGCTAGGGAATCAAAACCTACAGGGTACTTCCCGTGAACTCTGAATCTTGAAATTTGGTACAAAGCAAGGTGTCATAGCACAGATAAAGGAAAAATTACGAAAAGCATAATTTTTTCTCTCTATCTGTCTATATAAATAACCAATCTACAATGATCCCACACTACGCACATTTTGCTTAGGAGCAGGGGTCTGCTAAGACTGGATATTCATAGATACATATAAATTTGTACGGAACCCTCGGTGCGCGAGTCCGACTCGCACTTGGCCGGTTTTTATTTACTGTTATAATCATTACCAAATTTGGCCTACATGTAATGCCAAGTTTGAAGATTAATTACAAATATTTATTTACTTAATGAAATTATTCAGCATAGCAGTGCCTAAAACGAAAAAACTGTGAATTTTAGACTGCAAGAATAGAAATAAAACCAAAAGTAACGCAAGCAGTAAATAATAAAACATTAATGACTGATGAAGGCTGGGTTCATCCATTTCATCACACAAAACCACAAGCATTTGTCACCTACCGACTAAAGATATTTTAACTTTACTCTTAATAAATTTGCAGTGTAGGTTACTGTAGTGTAACCCTGAGCCTCGGATTCTCACCTGAAACTGAAGCCGCCGACACAGTATAATAATTTGTCGCCCGCCCTACGCAAATGAGCCCGTTGCGCCGAACGTCGCCCCGAATTTGTGTGACACTCCGTACCGTTCCTTACCTTTGTGTACCGTCATTTTTTACATAAAATATATACGTTGTTTCATAAAAAAACTCGGGACGTCGGCGGATATTTGCATCTGCCGTAGCTCCTTTATTTGGTCACGTTTCACGCGTAATTTAAGCAGTGCGGCCTGCGGATGGGGGGTATTATTTTGTTACAAACGATGAATTTTGTAAGTATGGAGTTATATTTGAATTACTGTCAAGTTTTGTGGTTTTCTTTAGTGTATCTGGGTGGACTTTTCTGGGGCCTCCTTCACAGCAAAGGGGTATTTGTTTCCACCTGCTACGATCCTGACATACATTTTTCGCTTCCCCAACACTCATTAGTCGTTTAATACCTGCTTGCCAGTTTCGGGTATTCTTAACCAGACCTTTCATCAAGATATCCTTCTAAAAATAATCTTATATGGCATATGTACACATACACTATCTGCGATACAATATTTGGAAGAACATTAGCTTTACCAGTGATAAAAAACTTGTTAAGTACAATACTGATTGAGCTGTCTCGGATTTTTTAAATGAGCATTTTTAATTTCCGTTTTTTCTTGGTGTGTGTAGTTGGTTACCTATCATTACACTTCGACAATTTAGACCCATTCGTAAAAAGTAAAAAAAAGCATATTAATACCTATAACTAGATGCTTTCACGAAATTCATAGTCTTAGTACCGGTTAAGAATACTAAAGCATCTACATTCTACAGAATTATTTAGATTTGTTTAGTGCACCGAAAGGAGTAATTTCAGACAGCGGTAGTGGATTTACAGCAAAGCTGTTTCAATCATTCCTAGCTACATTAGGAATTTAGGAGTAAAGCATGTTCTGGATGCCGTTCAACCCCTAGGGCCAACGGCCAAGTGGAACGATACAATAGGATGTTTGTAGGTGCGTTAATGGCCGCAAAATCATGGAAAGGCTGAAAATCTATGGGATGAAACTGTATCAAAAGGTGTAATGGCGGTTAAATAACACTACAAATCATGGGTTTGGGAAAACACAGCGCCAAATAATCCAGGTGTCATTATTGTTTACTTCTTTACCTTACTGTTTCTTTTATAATAAAAAAAAACCTAGATACGTTTTCGAACTGTCCAGATATAAGTATAAGTATATAAGTGGTGACAGGGTGAGTTGGAAGTCCAGGGGAGAGGTCTTGCTTTGCCCAAAAGCGGCGGGACACTATACGGACTAACAAAAAAAATATGAGCAGACCGATGATTTCTCTCTGGAATTTGCAGCACGCAGCTTCGATTAACCCTCTTCCAGGCTTACTGTATATAGCGTCCACATAAATCTACACAAAGATTCGACGTTGTTCTCTTTACATTGTGGTAAAAAATCAATTGAATACGTTTAAAATAATGCTTAGTTTTTAATTTAATCATGCATAGGTTAGGTAAACAATATAACACAATGATTTATTTTGTAGTAGCATATCTAAATAGACTGGAAAAGAGTTAAGCTTACTTGTCGTATCACACCGTAATCGATGTCAGAACATAAGTTATCGTTGCAAATAGATATTGCACTCGCCACGTCGATAACTTTCGCTCGTGCGAGCGGATTAATGTCCGAATCGTAGATTAATGTCCGAATTGCAGATTAAACTTGTGTCCGAATTCCGACATATTCCAGAGAAAGTTTCTACCGGATAGCGCGCCGCGGAAATTTCCCAGCCTGGAGGGGGGGACCGCTAAATCGTGTTTGTTTAACGACATATTGGAATGAAGTAAAATTAGATTCGTGTTTTTCTTGGTTTGATAGAGATGAGATATAGGGAAAAACATGTTATCATTTAATATCATGTTTCAATTTTCATCAAATACAGGCTGATTTAAGAGTCAAGTCAATGTCTTTCACAGTTGAAGAGTTCCGTCCTGCGGTCACAGGAGTATTCCAAATTTCAGCACAATCGGTACCAGAAAGTTATCAAAAGATAGCTTGGTAATGGAACCACCATTTAAAAACATACATACGAACATTGTTAGTTAGATAAAAAGCTTATAAAAATATCCCTATGGCAGAAAAGAGGTCTTGGTCCCCTTTGTCGTCTTTGTCGTCATTCTCCCCAGCCCCTGTACCGCGCGGGCGAGTACTCATTTAAACGGTCTAGCTATAGTATTTTATTTATTTTCAAGATTTCCACGAACTTAATAAACTGTACGACACTCATTCAAGTCATTCACCCTTCCAATAAATTATTCAGTAGCAACCACAGATTCAATAACTTCAAGTGGATAGAGGTCATGAACCTCGAGAAAGAAATACAGCGCAGCCAGTGCAGGCACAGTATAAAACCAGCAAGTGATCTCAAATACAGATCAGACGGCGATGGAGTTTCTCTGCGGGATCGCATTATAAATGATGAAATATGCGCGAAAACTAAAGTCATCGACATAGCTCGAAAAATTGCAGGCTCAAGTGACAGTGAGCATGGCACATCGCATGTAGAACTGATGGCCGATGGGGCAAAATGGTTCTGGAGTGGAGTCCACGGACCGAAAGTCGCAGTGTAAGTAGGCCTGCAACAAGAAGGAGCGACGACCTCCAACAAGGTTACAGGAACGCGTTGGATGCGAACGGCTCAGGACTGATTTGTTTGGCGAACCTCGGGGGAGGCCATGTTCAATTGTTCAACAGTGGACATCTTTCGGCTGAGACGATGATGATGATGATCACAAATAAGGTACTCCGAAGTTAGAAATGCGAACTTCGTATTGTTCCATACAGCTTCCGCTAATAAACTGATACGAATGTCGAATTTTGAACTTTGTTGTAGACCCTACAAACCTGAATTTGCAACTGCAGAAACGTGGGAGTTGGGTCTTGGACCGCTATATTCGATTTGGTTATACTATGGCTTCAACTATCGATAGTATCGACTTTTTTGACGCGATACTTTCGACAACTATCGATAGTATCGATCAAGTTCGCCCAATTTTCACTGTCGATACTATCAAGGGTCGATAGTTTCGGTAGGACTATCGATAGTATGACTGTATTCAAGGTCAACTATCGATAGCGAAACTATCGCTATCGCAACAACACTGGCAGGAGTCGAAAATATGGGGGACGGCCTGCCGCAATTTGGTCGAGTAGGTAATCAATCAACCAATGACAGCGCAGCTGCAGGATTTTAGCGCTCGTTGGATTCTGCTTTGCCGTTGGTAGATCGAAGTTTCCCGCGCTAAAAAATCTGCCTTCTGCGCAGGTACATCGAGAGGAATTATAAGTTAGGTCGAATTGTACCTTTGACGTATTGGTTACTGTATTGCACTGTGCCGCAGAGTTGCAACTTGGGATGCATTACGTGATCCTTGTTTGTGTGGGACTCAATGCGCGACGATTTGTGCTGAAGCATGTATTGTGGCGAGTGGCGGGAAAATGTGTTTGCGCGGTGGTCGAAGCAATGGGTGCTTTCGGGCTGAAACGTTGATACGTTTTGTAGAAATGATAGAAGTGCTCACAAACAGTGTTTTAGGGTTCCGCACCCAAAGGGTAAAAACGGGACCCTATTACTGAGGCTCCGCTGTCCGTCCGTCTGTTACCAGGCTGTATCTCATGAACCGTGATATCTATCTGTCTAACTATCACGGTACGTGAGATACAGCCTGGTGACAGACGGACGGACGGACGGACAGCGGAGCCTCAGTAATAGGGTCCCGTTTTTACCCTTTGGGACGGAACCCTAAAAAGTGAATGTAAAAGAGCCCTTTACGGCCTACTTGCAGAATAAACGTTTTGATTTATTTTAATTTTTTTGAAAACGTGGCTTCTCGCCTCTCGATGATTCGATTAGCGAAAGTATATTCGCAGCCCACGAGACTGCATCTAGCCGTTTAGTTAATCTAATTCATCAAATTGAAAACACGACAGCAAAACTCCATTACGCGATTAACGTGTCCGCAGCGCGTCGGTCGACGCACTCACACGCAGCGGTCGAAACGCAGCAGATCAAACGCGGCGGCAAAAACGTGACAGGCGAAATGCGCAACGAAGGTCTACTTAAAATTTGACTAAGTAGTATCATACTTCGTTTTTTTTTGGCATTAGAAAAAGGGTTTTTATTGAAAAATGCTTTTAAAAAAATAGTAACTATTACTTGTGAAACCAAAAGAGTAAAATAATTATCATATTTCCTTGCTATTTGCGCTATTTGTAACATATTTGCTGTGACTTATTTTATATTAACTGTTTTTCAGTATGTACAAAGACACGTCAAGATCGCTGACTTTCTTTCTAATTCTAAAACAAAACGAAGTATAACTTAGCACTTTTATACGTTCCAATACACTTGTATTCTCTTACAGCTTCACTCGCTAAATATCTGTCAATTTTAGGGTTGCTAGGTTGCTAGTAACTTGCTTGTGCTTAATTATGTGTAATAGCATGTCGCAGATTGGGGTAGACTAAACTTAGTTCAGTTTAATCCCCAAAAGACTCAAGTATGCGCGTTCTCCACTAAAAAGGATCCCTTTGTTGTTTCGCCTTGTTTTGATGGTACTCCCCTTGATGCCAAATCGTCTATTGGGATCCTGGGTGTCGACATTTCGAGTGATGTTCAGTTTCGTGGTCATTTGGTAGGCAAAGCTAAGTTAGCTTCTAAAAAATTGGGGGTGCTTAATAGAGCGGGATGGTACTTCTCGCCAGCCCATCGCTTACAACTTTATAAGGCGCAGGTTAGGCCGCACATGGAGTACTGCTCTCACCTCTGGGCTGGGGCACCCAAGTACCAAATTCTTCCATTTGACCGCATCCAACGTAGAGCTGCTCGATTTGTCGGTAATCAGGCAATCTCTGGCCTACTCGGTCCTTTGGCTTTGCGGAGGGATGTGGCGTCTCTCTGTATATTATACCGTATCTATCATGGGGAGTGTTCTGACGAACTGTTCGTATTGCTGCCTGCGGCTAAATTCCACTACCGCACTTCGAGGAACCGTTTGTCTTTCCATCCTCACCATCTTGATGATTGGCATTCTAGTACCGTGCGTTTTAAGCGAAACTTCTTTCCTCGCACGACAAAGATCTGGAATCAGCTTTCTGCGGCAGCATTCCCGGAGCGTTACAACTTAGGGATCTTTAAAAAACGAGCCTACCAATTCCTAAAAGGGTCGGCAACGCACCTGTGATGCCCCCCGTGTTACGGGTGTCCATGGGCGACGGTGATCGCTTTCCATCAGGTGACCCGTCTGCTCGTTTGCCACCTCTTATATAAAAAAAAAAAAATATTGAAATAAAAAATCGGATGAGTAGTCTAGACGCTACAGTGGAACACACGTATAGGTAAATACAAACATACATAGACTGCTAAAATCATTACCCTACCCTACGTTTTGGCTTTACCGTAGTTGTGTAAAAAGACGATATTTGGTGTTGAATTTCGATTTTTAAAAAGAAAATTCTTATTATTATACGTGTGTTTTTTGCCAATGGGCAACAATAATACATTGTTCCAGCAAACAATGCTTAATCGAATAGTATAATGTAAATATCCTAACTAAACGTAATCAATAGAGCTGATGAATAAGCTCAGAGACGCTCAACGAGCTATGGAGAGGGCTATGCTCGGAGTTTCTCTACGGGATCGAATCAGGAATGAGGAGATCCGTAGAAGAACCGGGATCACCGACCGACATAGCTAAACAGATTAGCTCGTTGAAATGGCAATGAGCAGGCCATATAGCACGTAGAAAAGATGGCCGTTGGGGCCCAAAAGTTCTCGGATGGAGACCACGGACTTGCAAGCCTAGCGTGGGACGTCCACCAACGAGATGGACGGACGATTTGGTGAAGGCTGCAGGTTCAGGGTGGATGCAAATCGCTTCCAACCGTAATGATTGGGCGTCAACTTCGATGATCGAAGGGCGTCAATGAGGGAGGCATATGTCCAGCAGTGGACGTCCTGCGGCTGAAATAATGATGATGTGATGATGAATATTAATTAATACTACAAATGTGAATGTGAGTTTGTTTGCTCCGCGTTCACGCTTAAAGTAGTCAACCAATCATAAAGATAGCTTGATACCGTAGAAAGGAAACATTATAAATTGTATCCCGAAAATCGCAGAGTTCCAGCGGGACAACGATAGACGGATACGAGTACTTTATAGACAAAATTGCGGGCAACAGCCAGTATTTATTAAAATTGAAGGGAGGTTTACAAAAACAACACAACTAACTAGACCAGTTGACACCAGTTGTCAGTACAAAATTGTTTCCCTAAGTGTCAACGAGTCTAGTCAGTTATGTTGTTTGTGTAAACATCCATTCAATTCCTTCCAGTTATCCAGCTGTGTGTTTTCCTCTACAGGCCGCATTTTCAACCGATTCCTGTGAAACTTTGTGAGCATGTTTGATAATTACATACAATTCTTTTGTTGAATCAGTTCTTGGAATAATTTTAAAATGGTAGAGCAATAATGGTGGTGGTAATAAAATAATATCATATTTCAGCTATTTCCAAAAACTGGCCAGGTCAACAGCTCACATAGCCACTAGTTTTTATTTAGGGTGGCTAAACGACTATTAAAAAAGTTTGATGAAGCTGATACAAGTATGCAAGAATGCAAGTAACATTTTTGCCCTTCCATTATAAATTAATCGCCAAGTGTAAACGATACTGTGCCGATATTTTTATCGTTCACACTAATTACTATCTACTCTGTCCTCCATGCGTTTTTATTGTTCAATTCAGTTCAGTACTTGGACGTCAAAATTTCGTCGCATTCTGTTGCATTTTCGTCTAGGTGTGGAGTTTTAATTAAAATTGTACAAACTGGCAAACTAACACGTATTTTTACAGGCTTTTGCTTTAAAAAATGAAAAAGGTGTGCCGGTAAATTTTAATTTTAGACACAAGTAAATAATACGTCGTGTTACCCAGTGGTTTTGTCCTGAGGTTTCTAAGGTAGAGAGTCATAAGTTCGAGTCTTAGCTCGCACCTCTGGGTTATTTGAATATTATGTGCGAATTACATTTACAACTTAGAATTAGCTTTACGGCGTAAGAAACCATCCTGAAGAAATCTGCACACCTGCGAAAAAGTTCAATGGTGTGTGTGTGAAGATCCCATTCCGCACTGAGGCCTGTAATATCGTATATAGGCCGAGATAATGAAGCATAATAACAGCGAATGCCTAACCAACTTTCCTTATAAAAGGCTTAGGATGGCGCCGTTGGGGTAGACGAGTTCTTGAGTGGAGACCACGGATTGGCAAACGTAGCGTGGGACGTCCTCAGACTCGGTGGAGCGATGATCTTCACAAGGCGGCTGGCAAGAGCTGGATGAGAGTGGCCGAGGATCGTGCTCAGTGGCGTGCCATGGGAGAGGCCTATGTCCAGCAGTGGACGAACATAGGCTGATGATGATGATGATGATGATTATGAGGATGGTAAAACCTACTTTCTCAAAATGTTATTTTTTTTGACTTCAGCACTTTTAGTTTCAATTACACACAAGTAGATCGCGTGGTTGATACTATATCTATATAGGTGAAGTTTAAAGGTGACAGTGATCACTAACCAACCAGTGATCAGTAGCTACTCAGCCACAAAGATGTGTAAGCAGAAAGTGATGGGAACGGTCAAATTAAACAGGACGGAGTCTAATTAACGCCACCAAATTATAATTTCAGCGCTGCAAATCTCACCATTTCCCAGTACCTCAAATTTCAAAACAAGCTTAGCAACAACAGTCTGTTTTACGTACCGCTGTTATATTAATAAGAAATAGCTAATATGCTACAGCAGGAGCCCGGGCTTTGCCATAATTACGAGTAAGCCTCGCTTAAACGAGACTTGATACAATAATGCCATCCGAGACTGCTCGCTCTTTGACGATCTTACCTGGGACGGGAACAAGCAAAAGTACCCTCATAATTTGAGAACGGATCTTAAGATTGTTGTAGATTACTGTAACCATATTATCGGATTTCATGTTGGAATGATAAATGAGAGGTTAACCGGATGTTTCGCAACTCTTCGCTAAGTTCCTGTTATACTATGTGACAGATATCTAGGATGCTCTCTCTGTTTATTTTGAGGTGATTCAATTTCGAACCGTCGAGTTTAATAACTTGATAGCTACTTTGAACATAAAATTACCGTGAGACTCACGCATAGTGAAAAAATACGGATAACTCACGTCTGCAGCCGCGCGAGCAGAGCGGTGACGCGCAGTGCGCGTTTGGCAGCAGCCGCCGTGGCGTGTGCTCCAAGAGGGGGACTAAGGATTAGCCCGAAACATGTCAGGCTAAACTCGATCATAAACGTGATTTATTCGTATTTTTTCACTAAACCTTTAAACTCCTCACCTAATGATCTATTACGGCTGACTTGCACTGATTCGAGGGTTAAAAAAAGTCAAAACGTGTGTATCTGTCATCCATAACTGAGGGTCAACAACTTAAACTTTTAACTTTAAACTGTGCAGATGTCCCTAAGATATTAAACCATCTAGTCTTAATAGGAAATAATGTGATTGCTTTGGTTGAAAATAAAAATGAAATAGGAAATATCATTAACATGACATCCATCCATGCTGATATTATTGTACGAAAGTAACTCAGTCTGTCTGTTTATACAATCTTGAGATGTTTATTTATTGAGATGTCTTGTTTATTGAGATGAAATTTGGAATGAGTTTGATGCTCTGTGGAGGACATAGGATAGTTTTAGCGAGTTCTTCTCAGACGGAGTCGCGGGCAACAGCTAGTTAAATATGGAGTCAACTGCAGAGTATATTTGAGGTGTATCGAAAGGTTTAGATCAATGTCTGACGTATGGATTACGCCGTTCCTGTCCACATGCCAGGGTTTAGTTTTTCCAGAATCTGTCGATAATTTATAAGCGTCGGACGGATTCAGCGCCCAAAGGCGGAATGTGATGCGCATACCCGGCCTGGCCCGCTAAGCTGAAACATAGGGAGTTCACGTACTTCTTATCTCGAACGCGAATAAATTAATGTCGGCCCAAAACATTTCACGAAACGTTGCACTTCTGCGAGGATCATTTTTAATCTAAATTCCGTTCGTGCCCTCCCTTTGTGCCGTGGCAAGAAATTGCTCAACGTACATTATATTGGATCGGATAAATTCATTCTGAGCGGATAACCGGAGCTTTAAAGAAATTTGGCAGAAAGGTCTTAGGCGCTCGGCGCAGCCCTGGCCTTATAATAAAAATAAAAAATAAATTCGAAAATCAATTTTCGTATCGCGCTGTTCCATTCACGCTAATGGTATTAAACTAGAGAGTGAAAGGGATGGTACAATACGAACTTTGAATTTCGAATTTCGTAGTAGCCTCCCTGGTCTTATACTACGAAGTGCCAAGTCGTAACGTGCCATCCTCCTCACGCTACTAGTATTTAAAATGAGATTGAGAGGGATGGTATGATGCGAACTTCGAATTTTGGAGTGCCCCAGGGCAGTGTTTACAGTCCAATGGCGAGCAATATGACGGCGATATGAGGCTATACCTCATAATAAAGGTAAAACGGGTAAAGAACCTCTCGCCTTTGCCGAAAAGCTCGTGGCTTATACAATACAATACGTACAACAAACAATTTAGAAAAATAGTAAGGTAAACGTCCCTGTGCTCGACACTGATCCAATACATGGCACCTTCAATCTTGTGTCACAGTAAGACAGGTGGTGACAGATGGATGTCTTCTACTGCGCGTTGAGGTGTCGAGCATTAAAGATAAAGATAATTTAATATTCAACATGAGTTACAAATAAATACAGATGTTACATAAAATTAAAACAGTCCTCGATGTTGTGCCTTTCGACGTACATTTTTTGTTTTCTTTCTTCATTGGTAGGTACATTTACCTTACGTTGATATTTAGTAAGCAACGGACGGCCTTATTGCTAAACAGACTTATACGCGACTTTACCTTTGGTAAAAGAAAGAAAGGAACAGAGGCGCTACTACGAAATTCGAAAATCGAAGTTCGTATCGTATTATCCCTCTCACTCTCGTGTCAAATCATATTAGCGTGAGCGGGACGGCACGAAACGAAGTTCGAATTATGCACTTCGTGGTAGGGCCTCAGGTGGTGCGATCGGCAACATATATACCTTGACAAGCTCGTGCGCGGCGCTCGGCGGAACCCTGTCGCAGGGAGCCTCTGCTAATAATAAGTAGTAATTTTAATAATTGCGGCAAACGCTGACTGCGACAGAGTTCCGTGGAGGGTCGCGCACGAGCTTGTCGGACTATAGGAGCATAATATTCTATACTAATATTATAAAGAGGAAAGATTTGATTGTTTGTTTGTTTGTTTGTTTGTTTGCATTGAATAGGCTCCGAAACTACTGGACCGATTTCAAAAATTCTTTTGCCTTTAGAGAGCTACATTATCACTGAGTGACATAGGCTACTTTTTACCGCGGGCGAAGCTGCGGACGGAAGGCTAGTATAAAATAAAAATACAGATACATAATAATGTCTAGACACTAGAGATGTTCACCGATTATGGATTGCTGTGGCCGCTATAACAGTTAAAAATTAATGGGTGTTGTCATACAACAACAAACGTTTTTGATCAGCGTTTTTAATTCGATCTTTATAATGGCATTAACTAGATACTTGAAATTTTTACAGAATATACGGATTAAACATTAGGCAAAGTAAGAAACTGCCTAGAGGCCCCGCATCGCCAAAGGGCCCCGCGCAACACAGAATTTAATAAAAAGGCTTTGAAGTGAAAATTGAATTGGAAAATTTGTAACCTCGATGACAATTGCTATTTTTATATTTTTCGATGCATGTACCAGTTGATTTGATTTGACTTCTTGCGAAGTGCGGTTGATATTTGGCTGAAAGGGGCCCGGCAACTCCATCGCCTGGGGGCCCCAACATTGTTCCAGCCCTGCCTTTGGCTACGGAACCGTGTTTCATCGACAGCGGAAGACGAATAAATAATGACATTGATTGTGCAGACATACGAACAGTTCAATTCCTCTTATTTTTAATTCTATGGTTATATAAAGACGTAACTAAACATAATGCCGGTATTAAGACCTGCCGTTGATTACATATTTCCAAGTTGTTAATGAACCGAACCGAGCCGCGAGCCAGAGTGAGGCGGAAGGAGATCCATCAAAAGTTCAGTTGCGCTTAATTCCATGCAGATTGAGCCCGCGTCGCTTTGTGGAGTCCGCGGGTTTAAAAGCTTAAACTAAAACAACATGGCGTCTACGCTGATAGACAAAATAATTATAATATAGAATCACAGATGAAAAAGAAGAGTCACAACATTAAAATACATACATACATACATACCTACAATCATTCCTTCCCAGTAAAGGGATAGGCAGAGACTATTTGTTACCACTTGCTACGATTCTGAAATACATATTACGCTTTCACAACACTCATTAGTATTTTCATACATGCTCGCCGGTTTCGGGTACTCTGGACCTGACCCTTCTTCAATACATTCCCAATCTGATCATGGAATGTCCTTCTTGGTCTCCCTTTTCCAATATTTCCATCTACACTCGCATTATATATCTGTTTCGTAATTCATCCTTCGTCCATTCTCTCCACATCACCTCATCTTTCATGCCACAACTTTCCCTTATTAGACTATTCCTCATTCGGTCACTCGAGTTCACAACAATCACACTCCTCCAAATGCTCTCATTTCCACAGAAAATATTTATCCTACTTTCATGTTTTTTTTTGTCTGCCAAACCCAGCTTTCACTTGCATACATGATTGTCGGAACTAACACCCCCTATGCACAGCCAGACGAGCCTTTTGAGAGACCCTCTGGCTCGTCATAAAGGCATGCAGCGCTCTGTTTAACATATTACCTGCATTTACTCTCGTTTCAATATCACTATCACACTTCTCATCCCTACAAAACAAAAATACTGAAAAATTATACCTTGTTGAGTTTCTTCGCGAATTCTTCTCAACAGGGTGTTTCTTCGACGTTCATAAGTGATTCTTATGGCCTAAATTAAATATATATATTTTGACTTTGATTTTGATATCTAAGTTGAATGCAAAATAAATTTTCGTAAAAAATATTTTTTTTATTCAAACCTTTTTTTTTGCTGGCTACTTTTTGATGGCTTTATACAATCTTCATATCTGGTATACTCTTATGGGTAGACTTGTGAGTACAGTAGACAGTTGTATATTTATTTACACAGTTGTACATTTACTTAATAAACAGTTTGGGTTGAGATTTGTGTCTTTTACTGAAGAAACAATGCCCAAGTCAAATTTGAATAGAGCCAGACCACTACTGGAAGTAGGTCAAATTTAATTTTCAAGATTTGATTTCATATTCACTTACACCGGGACAGTGAAAATAAAAATAAAAGCTTCTATAAACTGAGACAGGTTACATGTTACATTAATATTACCTACTAGTTAACACATTCGATTCTTGTGTCTGACTGTCCACTGCGTTTAAGCGAAAGGGCCACAAAGCAAAATCAAGTAATGGGTTACACCAAAGTTAAAATAAACAAGAGGTAGAAAATTAAGTTACGCGTCGAAGGATTATATTGTTACCTATGTATGGATTTCAAAAGCATTGAAATTAGGACTGCCGTAAACAAATAATAAATTAAATTATTAATAATTCTCTCCTGAAAAATCTTGATTTTAAATTACCAAAGGGAGAATTACTACTACGTGTAAAGGAGCAACTGAGCAGTGACTAGGTAGGATCTGTAATTCAATAACAGATAATTTTGTTTATTGGAAACTTTATAAAACCTAACCTCTTTTATTAAGTTTTATCTATTATTTTGGGAGGTCACAACGAATGGTATCTATGTAGAGTCTTTTCTGCACATGTTTTTGTTTTATAACACTCAAACTAAAAAAAACGCTATTTGCAGCTAATTTGAAATTAAGTTCAATAGTCCATGAGGCAGTTTGTCCTGCAAAAACACTACGACATGGCTCAATGCTCTGGATAATTGCCTGCTAACCTCTCAATTAATGGAAAAAACATGTGAAACTAATACGGTACCGCGGCCGAGCATTTTCTAGCAAGACATAAGGCACATTCTCCAATGTACGACGTGTATTTGGAATGCTAGAACATTCTACGCGGTGTACTTTGATTTTTTTAACATCTAGGTACTTATTTAATAAAGTTGAGGTAAATTGTGTCTACGCACTTAAAGGTTGAAACTTTCGAAAACACTCAAAGGTATTAAAAATGTGTACAGTTTATACTGTTAAAATAAAAAACATTTTTATTTAACGTTAATAAAGCTGTACAGATAAATTGGGTAGGTATTAAAAGCGAGTAGCTCTGATATTTGTGATGTTAATAACACTGAGTATTCTAATGGAATGTGGTGAGCTTGCGTTCTCGTCGAAATTTGTTTAATTTTCAAGATACAATACTGATAATTAGCCAGCCATGGTAGCCTAGTAGCCTATGGCCTCTCAAGCAGAGGGTCCTGGGTTTATACTCTGGTATGGTAAATTTAAAATGTAATTTCGCACATAAACTCCGAAAACTCAGAGGTGCGAGCCGGTATTTGAACACACGACCCTCTGCTTATGAGAGGCTATAGGTCAAACCACTAGGCTACCGCGGCTTAAAACCTCGCACAAAATAATTTTATTAACTAACCATAGTCCTTGCCCAAAGTTCTGAAGAAAGGCAAATAACCGCTAAACAAAGCCAGAAATTGATAATCGGGAGGGTGGCCATCGAGACAAACAGTTCGTGGTCAGACTCCAAAACAAGGAGGAATCAACGGGAAACGTCTTAATTAAGCCAGGATTAAATTCAATTTAGCGCACGAGGTGTTTTGGTAAACATCCAGCCTCGTCCTAATGAGTTGCCAACTTCGCCACTTTGTAAGATTAAGCCAAAAATTGTGAAAAACTTCTGCGTACGCCACGAGTGGCCGTTTACGAGCGGGAAAATTCCAAACGTTCCCTATCACTTACGCCTTAAGACTCGTTTTCAGCCCGAAAAGGTAACGAGTAATGGTAAATGTAACTTTGCAAATTTGCACGCCCAGCGCTGGACGTTGTTTGACGTATTCGGGAGTTTCCGGGGCCTGTCCTTGGCTGTCCCTGTCGAGTTTTCCATACTTTTTTCTCTGTTTACTTAAGTATGCTTAGAGGAATTAAAACTTAGAGCAAAGTTGTTTTTTATTGCATTGCTTTCGGCTCTGAATTTGAAGTGTGGGAATACTCGGGATGATTTTTATTTAAATTGCTGTTTAAGGATTTGTGGGTCCCGCCTGGCGGGTAATCCGCGCCGCGTTTGAGTTCGAATTACATGCATGAGCTGACTAAATAAGTTCAATGGAGTCTGGAAAGGCAATTTTCAGCGCATTCCAGCCAGTTCGTTTTAATTTCATCGAGCTATAAGTAAACACGATAGAGCTATTGCTATTTTATTTACTTTGCTTAATGAGAGTTGCATTCTTAGGACAGGGTGAACGTAAACGTGCCCGAAGAACTAATAACAGTGGTTATGTGAGCAGTAGACTTCGCAGGTTTTTAGGAATTATATTGTGATAATTATTTACGTTTTCAACCCCGGCTCCAGCATTTTGAAAACTTTCCGAAAACTGAAATCCATTTCTTTATCAAATTAGTGTTATGTGTCCTTAATCCGAAAAAAAGTCGAAAATCACAAAAATAATTCAAACTGGCAACATTTGAGTCTAACGCGAGTGAAGTGGTCAGAAAATCGAATCCAAACGTTATTTGAAACGCATATCATGCTTCCCTCATCAAGTAGTCTTCAGTTGAATTAAACAGTTTTATTCGTAACTCCAGAATTCAAGTAAACTCAAATTAATTCATATATTAAAGCAAAAATCACGTTTAATAATTGCTCGCAATAAATGGGCGCGCAATTATGAAAATGTTACCAGCGTTTAATTAAATCCCGCACATCAACTCGTTAAACCGTTCGAGACAATGGTTAACACGCGGGTTTGCGCGTTTCGGTTATCGAGCATTTCAGCGGGCTTTTGTCGATCACATACAAGTAGGTGGTATTTCATTTTGAGTTGGTTGGGTTGCCCAATAAGTAATTTTTTAATGAGATTAAGTCAAACCTTCCATTTATTGCCTTTATTTCAAATCTTATTTCATTATAGCTTTTGCCCGCGACTCCGTCCGCGTGGAATTAGTAATTTGGGCAGTTTATTTTTTTATCCAATTTGCTTTTTCATCAATTATGGCTCTCCTTAGATCCTTCCGGAAGAAGTGAAACTTCATAATAAAGCAACCCGCTCCCAATACGCCCCCAACCCGCTCCTAACCCGCCCCCAAACCGCCCCCAACCCGCCCCCAACTCGCTCTCAACCCGCCCCCAACCCGCTCCCAACCCGCTCCCAACTCGCCCCCCCCACCCGCTCCCAACCCGCCCCCAACCCGCTCTCAACCCGCCCCCAACCCGCTCCCAACCCGCCCCCAACCCGCTCTCAACCCGCCCCAACCCGCTCCCAACCCGCCCCAACCCGCTCCCAACCCACCCCGAACCCGCCCCCATTCCGTTCCCAACCCGCTCCCAACTCGCTGTCACCCCACCCCCAACCCGCTCCTAATGGTTATGTATTACAATACCGAAGTACGAATGACCGAATGTATTAAAACATCGAATAGGTCAAAAGACCGACACGATTTTTTTCTGAAACCGTTAACTTTTTAAGATTGTTATAAAACAAACCTAACCTAACCTAATGGGTTCTGTATGATGCCGTTTTAATAAATTCTGAGAAGTTTACGGTTTCAGAAAAAAATCGTGTCGGTCTTTTGACCCATTCGATGTTTTAATACATTCGGTCTTTCGTACTTCGGTATTGTAATACATACCCCTCCTAACCCACCCCCAACCCACTTCCCAACTCGCTCTCAACCCGCCCCCAACCCACTCCTAACCCGCCCCCAACCCGCTCCAAACCCGCCCCCCTACTCGCTCTTAACCCGCCCCCAAAATTTGACATTTGCAATGAAAAGAGTTCACCCTGGTACGTGATTCAGTTTGTTCGACTGTACTTCTCTCTGCCCATTAATATATTTTTAAGTTGTTATAAATGCACTGCACATTTATAGCTTCTTCTTCTTAAATTTAAGAGCTATGCTCTTATCGGTGGAGTAACCGCCACTCCGCGCGGTCTTCGGCCAGCCGTTTGACTTCCTGTTACGACACGACGCCCACTTTCTCCTTCACCTGGTTAAAATAGATCAATCTTGGCCTTCCTCTGCCTCGTCTTCCTTCTATTTTTCCTTCCAGCAGGTTTAAAAAGAAATCGTCGTGTCGTATCAAGTGTCCCATCATATGCCCCCTTCTACAATTTATGGTCTCCAGTAATGTTCTTTTTTCCTTGACCATGGTAAGAACCTCTCCGTTGGTTTTCTTTTCCTTCCAGCTAATTCTTTCCATCCTCCTCCAGCACCACATCTCAAAGGCTTCTAGCCTTTCTCTGTCCCGTTGGGTCATGGTCCATGTCTCACTTCCATACAATACAATGCTCCAGATGTACACTTTTATAAGGCGTTTTACGATGTACATTTATAGCTAAACCGTTTAAATGAGTCCTCGATTAAACGTTTTAGCTATAGATTCATATATTTTATAACAAAACTCTAAAACCTTTCCGAAATGTACATCATTGCGTATAAAATTTGAAAAGTGATATTAATTCCGAATCCTTTCTCAGTATTATTTACCTATGTTCAGAGTGAACAAATATAAATCAAAAATGAGATAAGGGAACGACTGAGTGTTTTAAAATCCTTCGGGCGAACAAATATTTAACGTTACTGGGAAATTTCATTAAGCCCGTACTAATTAAAGTGGTGTATTGTGGCTGAATTTCGTGCTCTGTAAATGTGGTTTAAACAAATTATACAGTTATAATTCATATGCTGGTGCTTTGGGAATTAAACGTTACGTATTTTTGCAGTTGGCAACAATGAGTTAGTACGGTAGCCATCACAAACATTGGAGCTACTAGGTGGTCATAAATACCTCAACATGACTAGGTATACTGTCATACTTGTTTAGTTATCTATCTATACATATAATAAATCTGTAACAAGTCGGTGTCTGTACATTGTAGATATTTGAGAAAAACTGTCACTAGGGCTATTTATTAGCGCAATAGAACCCAAAACAATGATTTTTAGAATTATTTTCTGTTTGTCTGTTTGTCTGTTTGTCTGTGCGTTTGTGCGCGCTAATCTCAGAAACGGCTTAATCTAGAAGGATGCGGTTTTCACTGATATGTTGGTATTTTCTTGGATTAACATTTAGTGTTTGTTTCATTTGAATCGGTTCACAAATAAGAAAGATACGTCTATTTTAAGAATTTATCGAACATGGATAGGACATAGAACCAAAATCCAACATAAAATGAGCTGACAACAATATAGTAAACTATACTATATACGAGGGGCGTTCAATATAAAGTGAGAATGAGATGCAAACTCTTATAATATTACGAAATTAAATACTGGCCGGTAAAGCTAATCTATCTAGCTGATTGCTATGAAAAAATAAAACTAACTGTCTTTTGTTTAAAAAAATATACGGTAATTTCTTTGCAATGCTATTGAGTACGTTAGCGAAAATAGAGAAAATTGAACTGCGCGCCGTTATTAAATACTTGTGTTTGAAAAATTTTTCAACGGACCAAGTCAATTTGGATTTGCGGGACACTTTAGGGTCTAATGCTCCTCCGTATTCGACAGTCGCACGTTGGTGCGCCGAATTTAGACGTGGAAGAACATCGACAATGGACGACCCCCGCTCCGGACGCCCTACTACAGCAGTAACTGAAGAAATTGTGAAAAAAGTCGAAAACTCAGTTTTGGCGGATCGTCGTGTCACGGTTCGTTTTATTGCTGAAAATGTAAAGATTTCAACGGGGAGCGTGTATAATATTTTACATGAACGCTTGGGTATGAAAAAGGTATCTGCGCGTTGGGTACCAAGAATGCTTACTGACACGCAAAAACAAACTAGACTAGAGATTTGTCAAGAAGCTTTGAACCTGATGCAGCAAGACCGGGAACTTTTTTTGGCGCGATTTATAACAATGGATGAAACATGGCTCCATCATTACGACCCTGAAACGAAACTGCAGTCTATGACATGGAAAAGGCCATCATCTCCAACTCCGAAGAAATTCAAGGTGAGCCCATCTGCCGGTAAGGTCATGGGCTCTGTTTTTTGGGATGGTAAAGGGGTATTAATGATTGAGTATCTCGAGCATGGAGCCACTATTACGGGCACTTTATACGCCAAACAAATAGCAACATTGCGCAATGAGATCCGCGAAAAACGGCGAGGTAAACTCTCGAAATTTGTGCTGTTCCACCAGGACAATGCCCCGGCACACAAGTCCGCCGTTGCAATGGCCGCAATTCGTGATGCTGGGTTCGATATCCTTAAGCATCCTCCGTATTCACCAGATCTCGCTCCCAGTGATTTCTACCTATTTCCGAGATTGAAACAATACCTGAGAGGCCAGAAATTTGAAGACGACGACGCGGTAGTCGCTGCAGTACAAGATTTTTTAAGTACTCAAGATGAGACCTTTTTTAAAAATGGAATTTTAAGTTTAGAAAAAAGATATACTAAGTGTATTATGCTAAAAATTTTAAATAAAAAATAAAACCGCCTTCAAAAAACACCCAAAAAAAACTTGGCAATAAAAAAAATTTAAATAAAAAATAAAACCTCCTTCAAAAAACCCCCAAAAAAACATAAAATAATAATTGATTGAACCGACCACAATAAGCATGAAAATATCTTTCTACTAATCTGTTTGAAGTTGGTGCCTCAGCACGAGCCAGCAGGAGTGTAGAAGCCCTATAATAGGTATGTAGGTAAGTTAGATTACTAGGTCCACTCCTGCTGGCTCGTGCTGAGGCACCAACTTCAAACAGATTAGTAGAAAGATATTTTCATGCTTATTGTGGTCGGTTCAATCAATTATTATTTTGTTTTTTTGGGGGTTTTTTGAAGGAGGTTTTATTTTTTATTTAAATTTTTTTTATTTCCAAGTTTTTTTTGGGTGTTTTTTGAAGGCGGTTTTATTTTTTATTTAAATTTTTTTATTTTTTTCTTTTTAGTTGTTGCTAATGGCCTGGACTGGCACTCTTTACTGACTGTACTTTTTGCCTCTGGTTACCAAAGTACTTATCAAGACGAATCAAACGAGACCAAACTTGATGGGGTTATGTCGTTTTACTACGGAGTTCTTATGGTCACCATCCAACTTCATTGTCAGACCCTGGTTACCATCTAGGACCAAAGTACTCGTTGAGACGAGTCAAATGAGTCCGTACTCGATGGGGTAAGTGCCGTTACTTTATGGAGTAACTTTGGCCACCTTCCAGCTCCATCATCAGACCCTGGTTACCATCTGGGATCAAAGTGCTCGTCAAGACGTTTCAAATGAACCCAAACTCGACGGGGTTGTGTTGTTTTATTACAGAGTTTCTATGGCCACCTTCCAACTCCATCATCAGATTAGCTCCATGTCACAATAATATTGCATTGTCACCTGATTTACACATGCATGTAAAATATGAAATCAATCAGAAACCGGGAAGTGAGTCAAATTCAACTTGCAAGATTTGACCCGTTGAGGAGTTCCGTTGGCCATCTGCGGTCTTCTTCATCAGATCTAGTTTACCAAATGACACTTTATGAATGCAAATGCTCGATTTGTCACTGAAAATACTAAAATCGCTTTACATTTCCCTTGAACTTTTGAAGAGTTCCTTCAATTCCTCATGGATCCCATCATCAGAACTGGATTCCGGTAACAACGGGACCAACCTTGAAGCATATGCTTTCAAACAACGAAAGAATTTTCCAAATCGGTTCATAAATGACGGAGTTCTGAGGTAACACAGGTTAAAAAAAAAAAAAAAAAAAAAAAGAACATACAACCGAATTGAGAACCTCCTCCTTTTTTTGAAGTCGGTTAAAAAGGTGACTATGTCGAAAAATAAAATGACATTTAGTAAAAGTTGTTTATAACATACTCATTCTCACTTTTTATTGAACGCCCCTAGTAGGGTTCATCTTAAGTTGGACTTGCACACAGGTTTGTTTGTTTGTTTAAACGCGCTAATCTCAGGAACTACTGCTCCGCTTTGAAAAATTCTTTCAGTGTTAGATAGCCCATTTATCGAGGAAGGCTATAGGTTATATATCATCACACTAACACCAATAGGAGCGGAGCGGAGCGGAAGAATGTTTCAAAATCGGGGGCTTAAAACTTCTATAGGCACGCTTGGCTTGCGAGTACGGTGGTGAATGTGACATGTGTGTGTGTGCGGGGGGTTGGTGGGGGGGAGGTGCGCGGGGGGTTGCGGGGGGTATTTTTTTTTATATCGAGGAACTAAGGAGAGCCATAATTGATGAAAAAGCAAATTGGATAAAAAAATAAGCTGCTCAAATTACTAATTCCACGCGGACGGAGTCGCGGGCAAAAGCTAGTTACTACTATAGGTGAAACCTTAAGTAAAGGACCTGTTGTATGTGGTAGTAATGTATCCATATAAACAAATTAACGTTCCAAATATAACCCCTCACGCGTCCACCATACTAAAATTAGTCCCTAACTTTTTTGTGCGGGAAATGTCCTAGAGACTTCAGTATAAAAAATTACTAAATAGCTCCATATCAATTCTGTGCACAAGTGCATACTACAGGTAAACACCTATACTGCCCGTTACGACGGATGCTGCGATGTGGTTGAAACGTCGAGGTAAATTTAACAACCGATTCCCCTTCCCACTGAAATTAAAGAGGCTAAAACATGTTTGTTTTGTATTAGGTATTTTAGTTTACTAAACATGCCCTAGACAGATCTTTCTTTTGCCTCTGCCTCCGCCTCCGCTATCGCCTCCGACTCCGATTCCATTTGCTATATTTAATTGTTACTAATCCAACTAGACTGTAAAGACTGGGAGAATCGACAGTTTTAGACGCAACACACCCAAAAAATAAAAATAATGACTTTTAAGCTCACATATTTGAGGGCTGATAACTCACTTCTCCGGGGTATTTGAAGTTTGTTTCCATTTTAGAAAATTAAGCTTAAATAACTATATAGCTTTCACTTGGTATGCATGCGGTTCGTATTGGATAAGCAGGCCAATTTGCCTATCATTCCTAACTCCGGTTTCGATAGAACCAGTTCCGTAATATCTCTAGTCCACTTCATTTGTCAATCTTACGCTTAGTACTGAGCAACAGGGTCCTAGCGTCATAAAAACTCGTGCTTGTGCTTTGTGCTTCACGACTTTATTCCGCCTGCTCCTTTCTTCCACAGGTCGACCAGAAGTAGGCGGGGTCTCCACCATTTCGTTGTCAGTATTCCCAAAATCCGCTGAAAGCGTTTTCGCTCTTCCTTCATCAATCGTACAGTTACAGAGTGGAAATCCCTGCCTGCGTCTGTGTTCCCTGACAGTACAATCTGGCCGTTTTCAAGTCTAGGGTGAATGAGCATTTACTAGGCAAGCGTGCTCCATCGTAGACCTCATCTTCGCTTTCCATCAGGCGTGATTGGGCTCAAACGCAAGCCTATAATGTATTAAAAAAATACTAGTGTGCTTGATTTTTTTTTACATGACGACGTCAATATGCAGTGTCCACGGAAAGAAAATTTCTAGTCACCTATGCAACTTTTTGAGTTATAACGGTTTGAAAGTAAGTCATCACGAACAATTACTATGGCAAACCTAACCTACACTAACTGCGTGCGGTTGCATCCGAATCCGAGACATACCTAACCTAACAATAATGTTCAGGCTGTACAGCTTCCTCGAACACCTCTAGTGGAAAGTCACCTCCTAAATAGTCCTTTTGAAGAACTTTGCCTTAGTCTTACTTTTTCGTTCAAAATTAAACAACCTGCCGGGCCCTGGCTCACGTAGCTAATAACTCCTCCCTTTCTGATTCTATATATTGTAGGTACAGTCGCGGAATATAAAGCTTCGTCGTTTGAATGTTTTTTTTTTGCTTACTACAAACATTACCATTATTGGACGGCCGAATACCCAATACCCAGTAGTTAGAGAACCTGACTACGAAGCTTGAGGTCCCTGGTTTCCTGGTTCTGGGTCTTGGAGTTATTATGAAAAATACAATAAATGTTTGCTCTCGAGTCTAAAATACCTCTCGAATCTATATAAATACGTATTTAAGTATGTTTATCCGTTGTTTGGTATCCAGTGGGTGTCAAGTAAAAGAAAGAAATTCAAATAAATTTTCAAGAAGACACCAATAACCTAAGGCCACAGAATAAGTAATAGTAACTAACTTACAGAAGGATCAATCTCGAACAAAAGTCAACTTTAGGTATAAAAACTTGTCTATCCTTACTGCTTGCATGCGAAATTGAAACTTATCGTGTGATCCGAGCGTTCATATTCCGTTGGGCACCGCTGATCCGAAACCAAGGGCACAGGGTTCCGACTCGCCGATGTTTGGTAGGTATAAAAATCAAGAAAGATAACAGTGTGTATTAATTCAGTAAACCACCTTTAGTAAGTAAGAAAGTTATTTATAAGATCGTTTAGAAGTCATTGTTTGTTGCAAAAATCACAAAAAAAAAGATTCTTAATTACGCGCGACGCGGCTAGCGTGCGAACTGAAGGCCAATTGACAACCTACTGCCATACTCCGCCCGGGCAGAGCGCCGGCCGAACATACCTAAACTGCGGAGTGAACTCCCCCTGCTAAGACATGGAAAAAGGTTCGGAAAAACCCTGCTGAAAATAATCCGGCAAGAAACTCAAAGTTAAAGTATTTACTGTACGTACGTACCTACGTGGGGTCTAGCTAAATAACATTGTATGTATTTACTTCGTTAATTTGAAATTTATTTAAATAATTGTTTAGTTTACATATACAGAAGTAAAGGTAAAATTATAAAACTAAATTGAAACTAAAATACATTAAAATAAAAAACAGTGCGTGGAGTCCCTCCGCGCGGAAGAAGTGAAACTTCATAATAAACCAACCCGCTCCCAATTCGCCCCCTACCCGCTCCTAACCCGCCCCTACCCGCTCCCAACCCGCCCGCCCCCAACCCGCCCCCAACCCGCCCCCAACCCGCCCCCAACTCGCTCTGAACCCGCCCCCAACCCGCCCGCAACCCGCTCCCAACTCGCTCCCCACTCGCTCCCAACCCGCCCCCAACCCGCTCCCAACCCGCTCCCAACCCGCCCCCAACCCGCCCGCAACCCGCTCTCAAGTGCCTATATGCAGAAGTTTTACTTCAAAAACAAACATCTCGTAAACGTCAACTTGCGTTGCGTTGCGTTGCGTATTTAACGCAACGCTTGTCGGAAGTCGCATTAGAAGTTTCACTTCAAAAATAGGAGCTTAAAACTAAATTTAATCTAGAAATGGGCAGAACCCTAAAAACAGAGATTTAATTTAGAAACTGGCTAACCTTTTTACACCGCGACAGTACTTGGCGGGTCCGACAAACTTTACACTTTTCGTGTAACGTTTACCACCTGAGATATTACTTGGCTGGTTTTATTACTTGGCGAACTCCCGAATTTGGGCCATGATGGGGAAAATTAACGTCCCATTGTTTGCTGGTTTGACGTCTGAATGGTTTGATAATCGGTTTGAGTTTGTTTGAGGGTATTAATGAGTTGCAGGAATGTTTGAAGTTGAATTTTGAAGGAGCTTCCGCACATAGTTCAGATTTTGATGCTGTTTTAAGCTGTCTTACCTATCATCACTAAAATAAATTGTTTTTTTTAGCCTCTTTATTAGGGTTCCGTAGTCAACTAGGAACCCTTATAGTTTTTATACAATATAGGCTTGCGTTTGACCACAATCACGCCTGATGGAAAGATGAGGCCTACGATGGAGCACGCTTACCTAGTAAATGCCCACCCTAGACTTGAATTTAGGGGAAAAAGCAAAAAGAAGGCAGTTGAGCGTGGTGTTGCGCGCGCCCCCAAGCAGTGCAAACCGTACAACAAATACGGGGCACTGTAACCGGTACGCGTGTGTTAGAAAGATCAAATTCACATATACGAGATTAAATATATCCAATCTATTGCTCTTATTTAGCGGGGCCAGGAGTTAACGGAATACAAAATAATGAGTTTATGATGGTTTAATAAGTATATTTGTAAAGTAGGAACAACCAACGTCACATCAAAAACATTATTTCAAAGGTCATATTATATATATTGTATTTTAATATAACTCTTATTGGTTACTAATATACATAGACAATAGTCTCCATACATAAAGACATTATTATATAATACCACAGGAATTCACATAATATCAATTGATCAAACAGTAGTATATAAACCTCTATAGCAAGGGAACTGAGTACTTAACTGTGATCTCGGCGACGGCTCGTAGCAAAGTGGCGTCTACCTGCGGAAGGCAGCCTTTATAGCCTGGCATCGCAACCCGCGCTTGTCGTCAACACGTGACGTCATTCGTAAAGGAAAGTACTCAGTTCTTCACTAAAAAGAGTTCTAAGTCTAATTACATTACAAACTGAAGTATATTATATTATATTAAATAACATGACTATTATTATTTTATTATTTACTATGTTTTACATAAATATTCTAACACGTGCGCTGCACAACTGCTCAGACCCTTCCTCCAGAATGGCTTCTATAGGCAACAGGCCGGAACACGACGAGAGTCGCAAGGCGGCCTGGCTCAACCTATAGGGTGGTGACTAGCCAAGGCCGAAGCCTACCACCGGAGTTATATCGCTCGTTTAGCACCACCCAGGGGTCACGTGTAAGGTCTCGAGGGTAAACCTACGGACGCGAGCGATTTCAACCCCCAACCTCTCTTTATCTGTTCGTAAAAAATGCTACTAGAAGGAATGAACACGTTCAAATTTTTTCAATCTTTTCAAGGTTCCGTGCCCAAAGAATGCCAACGGGACCTTATTACTGAGACTCCGCTATCTGTCCGTCCGTCTATCACAGAGCTTTATTTCTTGAACCGTAATAGCTAGACACTTTGGCCGTTATAACAACAAAAAAAGTATAAATTAAAGGGGGTCGACATACAAGAAACTTGTTTTTTCAGCGTTTTTAGCTCGATCTTTGTAATTTTTAATGAACTATTTTTAAAACATTGTAACGGAGGTCCGGAACCCTTCTTGTACTAGTCCGACTGGAACTTGACCAGGATTTTTCTAGTCAGTTTAATTTTCACTTCATAAGATTCCATGTGAATGAAGGAAGACTGAAGTAGGTAACTAGAACCCCAAGCAGAGATGTTTCTTCATGTTACAGTTCGACTCAACTCTCGATGTACCTGCGCAGAAGGCAGATTTTTTAGCGCGGGAAACTTCAATCCACCAACGGTATAGCAAAATCCTACGTGCGCTAAAATTTTGCGCTATCATTGGTTGATCGATTACCTACTCGACCAAATCGCGGCAGGCCATCCGCCATATTTTCGACTCGTGAAAGTGGGGCAGAACTAAGAATCATAACGCAATTTACGTCCATTGGTCCTTACAAATAAATTTCAATATAGATTATTTACATGTTCGGCTACTATCGGAAACGGTCTACACTATTCTGCGCGAACGAAAACTACCGATCGGAATTATAAGTTGAGTCAAACTGTCATACCTATGTGTCGCACACGGTTGGAGCAACAAAGCACGGAAAACATTGTAGTTCACCCAAACTTCAAAGCTACCTTTCCCCATACCATTGGAGATGATTTCGATAAATTCCCGCGCTACCGCGCGTTCGACAGGCGTCTAGTTAAGCCCCTCATATTTACTGATATTGATATCGGCTGCGGGCGCCCAAGACGACAATTACGAGCTACCAACGCTCTGCTGACAGCGATGTAGAGTTGTGGAAGAGACATGTCGCACTACAAACTCCTCTTTTACAGTTTACATGGACGACCGCAGGTCTGTATGACATTCGATGATGTAACGGAACGTTTGACGGCATCTGTCGGGATTCATAGTCACTTCGTTGGAAGCATCGATTTTGGAAATATTTTACTGTGGCATGAACAACAACGAGTGACAGTGACAGTGACATTTGTTTCGAGTTTGAAGTTTGACTTTCTCAATAAAAGAGGTTTTTTACTAGCTTAGCTTGCTCAAATTACCCTGACGCACCGTAAATGCAGTGGCGTGACTCGTGCAACATATTTTTAATCGCCTTCCATCTGCACCGCTGTGGTGGCCTAGTGGTTTTACCTATGGCCTCTCAAACAGAGGGTAGTGGGTTCATTTGAAATTTACCATAAGCTTTACGGTGAAGCAAAACATCGTGAGGAAACTTGCACACCCTGAAAAGAAATTCAATGGTGCGTGCGAAGTTCCAAATCCACACTGGGCTCACGTGGCAACTATGGCCCTCGCATTCTGATTGTGAGTGGAACCCTGCAGTAGGACGTAGTTATAAGTCGAGATGATGATGATGGAACCATATCCAGACCGCAGGCTTTCAATATGGTGCCTAATTTCAACAGTCAATACAGGGTGGAAAAAATCTATGGGCCCTGGAGGGGAACTACCTTAAATCCTTTAGTTAGCTCATTTCACTGAAAGGAAACATTCCTTTATTTTTAAAAAGAAACAAAACTGCAATTAAAGATTTTTTAAATTTTGCTTGTTCCATCCGGGAATCGAACCAACTAAAAATAAAAAAATAAACCCTCGCTATTTTATTATACGAATCGGTAGGATTGATGTTCAGGATAAAATTTGTCTAATAAACATTTGGTCCCACACTCATCTGTTGTGCGAGATACCCATAAAATTGAATATTTATTACAAGTTCTTTATTAACAATACCTAGTACTGTTCACTTGTAATAAGTAAATGACACGTTATAATTTTCTTATCTCTTTAACATCTAAAGACATTGTATGAAGTACAAGCTTGCTAATGTTATTTATCTCTAAGTACCTTGTTGAAGTATTGGATAACAAAATCGGTAAATGGTAATAATAAATTTATGCACAGCACGATTCCTTCTTACACTAGACGTTCATTCTGACAAAAAGTTTAATAATGGAACGTATTTTTTTGCAACGCGGGGCAACAAATTTGAAATTCGAGCGATAACATTTTTAAAAACTATAAGAAAGAAGTATTCGTTCGAATTTCAAATTTTGTTTTGTTTTGCTTTCATTCCGTAATTCTGTAATAATGGCGTATCAAGAACATTTCGATTTATTAGAAGCTTACTTTTCAAACAACAAGAATTGCAATTTAGCTCTACAGTGGTACAGTGAGAGGTATCCAGACAGACAAATACCATCTAGAAAAGTTTTGTCGCGAATGGTGAAAAATTTAGCGAATATTGGAAGTTTCAAAAATCGTTTAGAACGTCCGCAGCAGCAAAATCTAGACTCTTCCGATTTTGATTTATGTGTTTTGACATACATTGAGTGTTACCCGAAAGCTTCTAGTAGGGAAGTTGCTCAAGAGATAGGCACCAGCCATACTCGTGTACTTAGTGTTTTGAAAAAGTACAAATACAGATGTTTTCGTGATGGGCGATTGGTGCAGAAACTACATCCGGGAGATAGTCAAAGGAGATTAGAGTTCTGTCAGAATATTCAAACAGAAATAGACCGCAACCCAAATTTTTTAGACTACATTGTATGGTCTGATGAAACAAATTTCAGCAATAATGGAATGTATAACAGACATAACAATCATTATTGGTCCCGTCAGAATCCATTCCGTGTTCGCGAAACAAACAATCAGGTCAGGTTTTCCTTTAATGTTTGGTGCGGAATCAGAAGCAATATGGTTGTTTTGGTGCACATTTATGAAGGACATCTAAATACGGCAAAATACATGGAAATATTAGACCTTTTACATAATCAATTAAACCTTCTACCGGAGGAGGAACGAAATAATATCATTTTTCAACAAGACGGTGCACCTGCCCACAATAGCAGAATTTCCAGGGCTTACCTTAATGAAAATTTCAATGTCTGGACAATTACAAGTACAAACGGGACGATTAGATGGCCAGCGAGAAGTCCAGACCTGAGGCCTCTGGACTACTTTTTATGGGGTCATGTAAAAAATGAAGTTTACAAAACGTGTTATAATACTGTACAAGAATTAAGGGTTGCGGTAGAAAATGTTATTAGGAGCATACACCACAACACTTTCCAGAGGGCTACACGAAAAGAATTTCAACGTAGACTAAATTTGTGTATCTGGAACGATGGGGGTCACTTCGAGCAACTTATCAGTTGAATTATTAAGATTCTTTTCTCTTCTTAATGTCCGTCTACGTTATAAAAATGATTCATGTTTACGTTCTTCTTATTGATGATAAAATAAAAAATAATTTTAGTTTTCACTTTTTTATTTCAATCACCAAATAAATATGTTTATTAGACAAATTTTATCCTGAACAACAATCCTACCGATTCGTATAATAAAATAGCGAGGGTTTATTTTTTATTTTTAGTTGGTTCGATTCCCGGGTGAGACAAGCAAAATTTAAAAAATCTTTAAATGCAGTTTTATTTCTTTTTAAAAATAAAGGAATGTTTCCTTTCAGTAAAATGAGCTAACTAAAGGATTTAAGGTAGTTCCCCTCCAGGGCCCATAGATTTTTTTCACCCTGTATATGGCGCTGTGCTGTCCAAGCGAACATTGTGCTTTAAAAATGTTATTGTAACATTTTTCACGCTTAACTCTAGGATTGTAATATTTCTCGTTAAGGTATTTCTAACGCGGATTAAGGCTAACAAAAATTAAACCAGGCGGTCACCCATCCAAGTAAACCGGTGTTTTGTCAAATATCTTGAAAACGGTGCATCCTACGGCAAAATCAATGAAATTTTCATCCCCCATTTTTACCCCCGCACCCCTACCCGCAACCCGCCCCCCCCCCCCCCCCCCATTGAAAATTAACCGAGCGCTAGTACTAAGATTGTAGCGTTCTGTTGTTGTAGCATTCTGGCGTTCGCTGCTCTCTTGTACATACTGGTCTTCACTGCTCTGTAGGTACATGTACGATACATTGCGTCATCCTTTTTCGTGCGTGCAGCCGGCGTTCATCGATTTATTAGACGTTGTCACGTCAAAAAGTAGGTTGTTTTCATCGATAATCTCGAAAGGTTTAAGTATAGATTGTCGCTTCCAGTGCATCGTCATCGCTCGGCCAATATCAGCAGCGACAGAGCCGCGGAATTTCCCCCGAGCGCCATCCACAACAAGCAAGAAGAATAACCGCGAATGCAAAATGAAAATTATCATACAAATTCTCCTTCTTATATGAACCGACGGTATTACTGTCGCGCTATAAGTATGCAAAAATATGAAAGATCCTTTCTGTGGACGTGAAAATACGCTATTGGGTGCGTGGGACGTTTGATGCGGTAATTTGCATTTGTTTTCTTAATAATCGGCCTGATGAGCTCGCGAATGTACGGATTATTGCGGTGTTTGTGTGGTGATGAAATTGTGTTGTATTCTGTTGAGACTATCTTTAAGTAAATAAGTTTAATAATGCTGCAAGGAAAACACTGGAGCTTGAACTAATAGGAAACCTTGTGGCTTTAATAAGTAGGTACTACCTACTATTTTTGTAATGAGTAGGTAATGACACTAATGACAGTTTTTTGCAACGGTATGTGAATATCAATCAAATCGTTTAATCTTATATTACAAAGGTGAAAGTTTGTATGGATGGATGTGTGGATATTTGTTACTCTTTCATGCTAAAACGGTTTGACGTTTTCGGTTTAAAATTAGCATCTATCATCATTCATCACTTCAGCCATAGGACGTCCAGTGTTGGACATAGCCCTCCCTCATCGATACCCAATCACGGTGTGAAGTGGCTTGCATCCACCTTGAACCTGCGGCCTTTACCAAATCATACATCTCGTTGGTGGACGTCCCACGTTGCGATTGCCAGTCTGTGGTCTCCATTCGAGAACTTTTCGGCACAACGGCCATCTGTTCAGCGACCTATGGCCTGCCTATTGCCATTTCAACGAGCTAATCCGTTATCCTGGAAAATTGCATAAGTAAGTAGTTCTCGCGGGATTCGCGGCCAACAACTATTAAGATTATAAATGCAAATTTTTGTGATTGTATATGCGTTTATGTTTGTAACTCTTTCACGCTAAATCGGCTTGACGAATTCGGATGAAATTTGGCATGTTGATAGCTGGATCTTTGGAATAACACAAGATTTATTTTTAGACTACACTCTGTAAATCGGAGCCGGACAGTTGGGTATCTTTCCTTGTGAGTTAAACAAAACAGACCAAAAGGTCTTACTTCTACTTGGATATACTTGAATATAATAGATACACTTGAAAATAATAATTTATACGAGTATTTGAATTACCGACGAGAATTACGATTATGGCCTACGATGGGCCTATGTAAACAAATAAGGGTATGTTTGACTGTTAGAACATTCGCAACTAGCCACATTTAGGTACTTAAGTATGTGATTAAACATGAAAATATTTGTAGTTTGGTGAATTGCCTTTTTGAATGTAACCGCAATACCACAGATTATATATTATTGAAACTGTTTTTAACACGCTTTTATTAGCTTCATTCGTATGTTAGTATGTAACGGAAACTTTAAACATGATTTTGACCCCTTGAAAACGTCGAATTAACTCGAAATTGGGGATGTCTATTTTTTTGTAATGTATAATAAATCGAAAACCATTTCGAGATAAATGCTTCTTAAATTGTTTTCTGTAGTTATTTAATTGTAATATAATGTAATGCATTTATTACATATCAAATAAGCAATCACCTTCATTTGACATTGAAGTAAATTTCGTAGACAGTCCAAGTTGTACTTTAATGGGTTGGCATAGCATTATTTAGAATTATTCACAATTTATGCGTGGATTAAACTACGGAGTTTGATTTGGACCCGCTGTCTGACATCTAGCACTCTGACAGCGCCAGTAAAGTGACACTAGTTACAATGTACCACTGCTTACACAAAAAATAATTAAAGGGGTTGCCTTATCGTAAGAATTTAGAAATTTCGAGATTCACGTGTCTTCGTGAATGGCACCAGGCCTTATACTACGAAGTGCAAAATTCAAACTTCGTATCGTGCCATTGCTCTCACGCTAATAGTATTTAATACAAGAGCGAGCAAGACGATGCTTTAGGGATGTTTGGTTGAGATGAATGAAACTCCCTAATAGATTTGAATGTGTAAAAGTGAAGAATAGGTGAAAAATATGTGAAGAATGTTTATTAAAAAATATTTACAAGTGTATATAAAATATATACGAACTTCGATTTTCGAATTTCGGAGTAGCCCCCCAGCTATAGTAGCGATCACAGAGTAGGTAGGTTCTCTGTCAAAATCAAAACGTAGTCAGTCATTTCGTAGTTAGCTACCATCTAACGTGGTTCAGCTTTTTGGTCTCAATCCACAAAACTTCGTATACAGGTTTTCTTCACGCAACAGCAACAGGCACGTAAAAGGTAGATATAAAAGTGTAAAAGTATAGATACTTAAATAAACGCAGAAGTAAATCCTTAATATAAGTTTTTATTAATGTCTATTGTGATACAATTACATTTAATTTAACCGCTCGGGTGCTCTACTAGGCGCAAGGCGCAACTAGCAACTACACGCTCAATTACCCCGCCTGATCAAACACGAGCCGCATCAGGGTTAACTGTACGTTTGTGTGCATGTTGGAATTTACTTCCCGCAGTAGTATTGGTGACTTGCCAGTTGAGTACAAAATCATAAAGGCCCATTTAGATTACCTAGGGTGAGTGGGGGTAAGATGAAAATAAGATGAAAGGTACTGTTTTTCATCTTACCCCCACTCACCCTATACAACTTTCTTGCGCATTCCATAGAATAGAACTAAGGAAAAAAAATCTCAGTCTAAACTTAAAGTGATATTCCAGCAATTTGAATTCAATTCTGGAATAGGTGTAAACAGAGGCCAACAGTCAATTGAATACAATAATTGCCGCTTTTTTTTTAATATTACTCATGTTTAAACTCTTTGGTACAAATGTTGAATACTAATTGCAACAAAATAATGGTATACAATTATTGCCGATTCTTGTACAAGAAACTTGCATAATCTAAATGGGTCTGACGCGTACAGTCAGTATCATAAACATCGGAGCAGTCAAGGTGCTCAAAAATATCTGAACATGCACTTAGCAATACAATATATGTATATATGTAGATTGACAATACGGTCTTGTTTAGATATTTTTAACCACCTTGAACGGTCCAATGTTTATAATGGCGACTCTAGCTATTTAGTTAAAAGTAATTTTTAGGGTTCCGGAGCCAAAATGGCAAAACGGAACCCTTATAGTTTCGACATGTCTGTCTGTCCGTACGTCCGTCCGCTGCTTAGCATAGAGAGAGACTATTAGTGCTAGAAAGCTGTATTTTTGCATGGATATATTTAGCAATTACCCCGATAAAGTAATAAAATAAAATGTAGAAAAAAAATTTTTAGGGATCTCCCATAGACGTAAAGTGGGGGTGATTTTTTTTTTCTTGTCTGACCTTATAGTGTGGGGTATAGTTAGATAGATCTTTTCAAATCATTACGGGATTGTAAGACGATTTTTCAATACAGAGTTTCGTTTGCGAGATATTCAACTTTAAAGTGTTAATTTTTGTAAAATCCAGCGTCCCCGCTTCCCCCTCTAAAAACTAAACTGTTGGTTTTATAATTTAAAAAAAAATCAGGGTGGGAATAAATATGTCAAATTAACAAGTAAAACTATAACGGCTAAGTTTGCTTGAGAATTATTAGTAGTTAAAGAGTAAATAGCAGCCTGACCTATAAAATATTACTTGTTTAATACGAACAGTATAGTTAATCGTAAAATTAATAAGATATGCAATGATTTTTTCGTAACGGCTGCGGAACCCTATCCTGGGCGTGTCCGAGACGCTCTTGGCCGGTTTTTTTATTTAATAAAAACATTTTTGAAGACATTAGATACTTTTTTGTGTTGATTTACAACATATCAGAAATTCATCAATATCGCTTTACGTTTATCACCGTTTGTATGTATCACTATAATACCATATTATGTGCCGCTTACGCTTTTACTTCGCAATCCTCCATAACCGTTTTTCCTTTATCCCGTGCGCTCCGATCGCGCTTGGCTCCACGCGGCAAATGGGCGGGAAACTCTATGGTCTACGGTTCACTTCACAGAAAAAACGTAAATCTTACCCGTCAACACTTTAGGGACTCGCGAAAACAAAGAGATTTATAAGCCTGGGAAAATATAAGTAAGTATTAGCAGGTTTTCTATATCTTGCAAATTTTGGTTATTCACGTTATTGTTGATGCAGCTACCACTTCCGTAAGTCAAATCAGCGCTGCAGCAGGCACCTACTGCAGCTTAATGCTGAGTCAAATTCCTTTTCGACATCTCAATTATGTTTTTTGTTTTAATTATTATTATTGTTTTCTTTTTTATTATTATTTTTCTCCTGTATTAGTCAGTGTATTTTTCTTTTTTTGATGTCGAAATAAAGTTATGTCTATGTCTATGTCTATGTCTAAACGCTTCGTACCTATATAATTCGAGGGTGTTTCAATATTTCTACTAATTAATAGAACTTTATAGTTCCGTTATTCGGGTTTTCTTACTCAGAAATTCAGAATCAAGAGCACTATTGATTTTGATGATTAAAGAATGATCCTTATTAAACAAAACTGTGTCAGCTATACAGGGTTATTTGTAATTAACTGACATCCTCTTAACCCTGAATTCCTATCACTCAAACAAATGTTTTTTGTTTTACGACTTTTTAAAATGAAGCACTTTTTCCCATACAAAACACAGAGTATCGTAAAAATAAGAGGTAATCTCAAATTTTCAAAACTTTATTACACCAAAAATATTAAGTTATGACAAAAGCCGTAAAACAAAAACATTTTGTTTAAGTGGTAGGTTTAGGGTTAAAAGGATGCTAGTGAATTACAAATAACCCTGTATGGCTTTCTCCATCTTAGGGGTTCGTGATAGGTAACAAAAAGGAAAATTCCATACAAATGAATCGGGACATTTTGGGCGGCCGTGCTAGTTAGCCCCAGTTGCAGTCACGCTACTTACCTCTAAATTTATACGCCAGTCGGAGTCCAAAATTTAATTATAACATTCATCATCATCATTTCAGCCGAAAGACGTCCACTGCTGAACATAGGCCTCCCCCAATGGTCGACAAACAGGTCGGTCCCGTACCATCCGCATCCAACGCGATCCCGCAACAACCAGCAAGCAAGCAAGTGGCAGTGGGCAGGGCACATCGCTCGTAGAACTGATGGCCGATGGGGTAAAAAGGTTCTCGAGTGGCGTCCACGGACCGGAAGACGCAGTACGCCTCCAACAAGATAAAAAGATAACAATAAATTATAAAGAAAAAATAGTGCGTGGAGTCCCTCCGCGCGGAAGAAGTGAAACTTCATAATAAAAAAAAACAGGCGGTCACCCATCCAAGTACTGACCGCGCCCGACGTTGCTTAACTTCGGTGATCGGACGAGAACCGGTGTTTTTGTCAAATATCTTGAAAACGGTGCATCCTACGGCAAAATCAATGAAATTTTCATCCCCCTTTGAAACTCCCGCGCCCCCCCTCACCCACTCCCCGCCCGCACCCCTCACCTCACCCCCCCCCACACCTCACCCCTCTCGCAAACGTCTCGTAAACGTCAACTTGCGTTGCGTTGCGTTGCGTTGCGTATTTAACGCAACGGTTGTTGGAAGTCGTATTAGAAGTTTCACTTCAATAAAAAGTTTTGAGAATACCCCAGTGTTCGACACTTTAATTCCAATAATCCACACCCTGCTTGTCGCCTTTATTGCTACGAATTAAGATTGAAAGTGTCGGCTATTGGGGACCGTCGGGCACCTTATACTTATATCTACTTAGATATTTTGTAGCCAGATTGAAGCGTGCCATTTTCACTGAGTGGCTTCAACTTGTGTGCAAATTACCTACTCGCAGGTAGTTAGGTACTTTTCATTTGTAAGTTAGAGAGCTAGTCGTAGTTTACTCTTGTGCTAATTGACTCCTCTGGGATAGTTTCAGGAATAAAGTTTACTTTGATGTTAATTGCGTTTATGAACTGGCATAGTGGGAAATACAAACACAGAAGTTAGTTAGTTTTTGGTTTAGTGACAGCACCAGTAATGGACAAGAACCAATTATGGACATTTCTTTTCCGTAAACCCAAATTTTAGGGCCTACGCTAGCTGACGCGGATTACCCGGAACGGACGCCCGTCGTGCTATAATAAGAAATTGTATGAACAGCGCTAAGTGGCGCGGGCGCGTGCGACGGATTTTAGGTAGATTTTTTACGGAGCGGGACCCGCGAGCGTGCGCACGCGGCGGGCGTCCGCGTCAGCTAGCGTAGGCCCTTAAGAAACGGTCACACTACATTTTTAAACTATCACTATGCTCGGATAACTGATGGTCATGACTGGTAAAGTCCGCGAATGATGGGCTATAAGGCATTGAATCTTTGCTGTCCAGTACTGGTTAACTACTGTGCTTAACATGTTCATGATTGGTGCCGTCATCTAGTTATTTTCATGGCTCTGTCCATTTGAAGATGTAGCGGCTACTAGCGCCATCTAGTCATCACATGAGCTACTAATTACTACATCCTGCATCGCAATATCGAAGTTTCTCAACTCAGCTGCATAAATACAACTTCCAACTTTCATCCATTGGACTTCGGTCCCCAGGCATCATCCGCCTGGAGAGAGATCTCTCTATTGCAACTACTCCCAAAGGTACCTTTTCACTGCTTTGAAACATCATCATCATCATCCAAAAGACGCCCTGGTAGTGGGTCTCCTGCAAAAAACATCGCAATAACCGGTCCTAAACCGCCCGCGTCCATCGGACTTCTGCGGCTTTCACCAGAGGCAGGGCCGGATTTGGGGCATGGCATCCAGGGCCACTGCTCCGGGGCCTCCACAATAGAGGGCCCCCACCATCATCATCATCATCATCAGCCTACGTTCGTCCACTGCTGGACATAGGCCTCTCCCATGGCACGCCATTGAGCACGATCCTCGGCCACTCTCCCACCATAAAGACTTCAAAAAATTGTTTAATGAAATCTTGACTGATCTTTTATTTGGAAAATAATTTGTGGCCATGGCGCCTCCCCTCCTTTTATGCCCCGAGGCCTCCAGACCTCTAAATCCGGCCCTGACCAGAGGCCGTATTGTCTATTGCGCGGGCACTTGCCACCGCTTTCACCAATGGAGCCTGAAGAGAGATCTCTCTATTGCAACTACCCCCAAAAAGACAAATTTTGCCAGTGTCTAGGATCATCACCATCATATCATCCAAAAGATGCCCACAACTGGACAAAGGCATTTCCCAAAGCGTTCCACGATAGATCTTGCGCTACCGGCATCCAGGTGGTTCCTGCGAGCCACAACAAGTTACAAGATCGTCGGTCCATTTTGTTAGGGGCCTTCCAACGCCATAATCCTCCGGCTCACGGTTGCCTCTCTAGAACCTCTAACCTTACCAGAAGTGGCCCTAGGCTTATCATACACAGACGTAAGGTTAATTTTCAACTAACTGCAAAATTAGATTTTTGTTGTGCAACAAATAAATAGCAAGAATCGTGTTTTGACAGCTCATAAAAAGTACGTCTGTTGATTGTTGGTGTTGTTTAACACGTTCACAGTCCCATAATGCAAGTCTGTTTGTTTCTTGGTGTCCCATATTATGTGGGTACAGACCTAAGTCGCTGTGACCCTAATATGGGGCACTGGACTGTGAAAGTGTTAAGGGAGTTATGAATAAGAAAAACATTTAATTAAAAAATATTTATTTTGGACATTAATTAAAATAATATTGTTAGTGAACCCATGCGGACTTACATTATGATATTACCATTTTTCGGTTAATTGTTATTATAATACAAACATGTATTTGAAATAGCGCAAGTAAAGCTTAAATTACATAATAAATAATAATAAATGCAATTATACGGTAAAATATATGTTTATCACAAAATAGGATATTTCGTATAGAATTCTTATATCTCACTTAGAGATTCACAATAATACGTAAAACAAGATACGTGAAGTATTTTTTATGGAAGTCCACCTTTTGGAATAATAGCAGCATAAACTTTGGTCTTTTAGTAAAACTAAACTTAAAACTAGTATTTGTTAAGAGCCAATTATAAAAATATGGCAAGGTTATAAAAAAATACATATTTAAGTACTTAAAATTAGTGGTGCAACGATGCCAATACCGATTATCGTATACCGCCGATTATCGTGTTTTATTACGATAATCGGCGTCGTAAGCACATTATACGATTTTTACGATACGATATTTGAAAGAAAACATACATGTTTTGCTTGAAACGAAACGCAACTCGGTGTTAAATTTTGCACTGGCAACACTAGCAAAAAAGTATTTGTGTATTAAGCCAGCTACTGTGGACTCAGATAGATTGTTTTCTACAGCTGGTTTGATTCATACAGATATAAGAAACAGGCTTAAGCCAGATAATTTCAAACATGTTAATGTTTTTTCAACAAAAATTTGTCAGAAATTAATTTTAAATATTAAAATTCATAAACTACATACATAGGCTTAAGTATACTTAAGTGTACCTTATGTACACTTACGTAGGCAATATCAGAAACAGACTGAAACAAGACATTTATGTGTTCGCTACTAGTATTATTAGATAGAATGAATAATTGGTAAGTTACCTGATGTTAAACATAAAAAGTATATTAAAAACTATAATAGATGTTGATTTCAAAGAGATTTTTAGTTTTTATTTAAAGTATCGTAATGTCTTCGTATCGTATCTGTATTCGTATTCGTATCGTAATGATATATCGTAATCGTAATAGCTTATACGATATTATCTGTATTCGTATCGGTATCGTAATAGATATCGTTGCATCACTGCTTAAAATGTGCAATGGGGTAGTTTGTGTGCCAAGCCAATAAAGTTAGTATGGCATACCAAACTAACCCTGAACATAAGAGATTACTAGAACGGAATGGATTAGATCGTTAAGAGTGAATGGCGAAACTTAACCTATCTGTACTTTAAAAAAGTTGCCATAGAACTGCCCCCTTATACTTACAATTAGTAGTACTCCTTTTATTTAGTAGTAATTTGTCCGCTACCCCTTTCAATGAATATTGACACGTAACTAAATTTATAGAACCTTTATGCGAACCCTATAACCCTTAATAAGATGGTGGTTTAGCGACCACACGCATTGACTTGGAATTCAATGTTAATGTTTAAGTAATAAGTTACAATATCAATTGTAATCATTGAAAATACTACTAGCTTTAAAAATATCCCTTGTCAGGTATGTATTCGATAGCTGCTTTTGATTCTGTTGTAGCATGCTCTAATAAATGGGGCCTTATAAAGGGTTAAAGGAACGAGACGAATAAACACTGACAGTCTCCTTGATTTGTACCAAACCCTTCAAAAGTAGACTTGAAAAACAACTGCTTAGTTCACAGGTTAACTTAAAACGGTTCGTGTGACGGATCGAACGAAGCAATATTCACGCACCGATCTGTATCTAACAGACTGACATGAAACCGTAGAAAACAGGTTGAATAAAGTTACTATTTTCGACTGGTCCGCGTGGGGACTACCGCCCAAGCTCTCATTCTGAGATTCCAGTTCCCAACAGTGGGACATGCAGACTATCCAACACTTCAAATTCAAAATGTGTCAGTTACGAATAAAGGTTAATATCAAACTGTACGATCACCGACATTAATTGTTAAACGACTGGTGAACGAGATTGCTAAACCCTAGTCAAAGCAATCATCGAACACTGACAATGTTCCATGAATGCTCAACGTTTTAAATCCTTGATGGTACAGTCAACGCCATAAATATGTGATCAATTTTGTACCTTGGGGAACGTACCACGTACCCATACTACGTGACCCGTTTAGGGGGGGGAGGGGGTCACCAAAAATACCACGCCTGGTCACGGACGGGGGGAGGGGCTTTAGGTTTTCATCACGTAGTCAACAAACTAGTGGCAAATCTCGCAAATCTATATTAATAAAAGACAGATATGAGCAAAATTATTATTTTTTAACTTTCTGTTTGCAAAAAATGATTTCAAATAATATTTATAAATTACTACGTGAAAACTAAAAGGGGAGGGGGGGGATCTTGCAAAAAATGGGTCACGCAGTATGGGTACGTTCCCTTGTCGCTTTCAGTCGTTACCATAATTTCGTATGGCTTTCCAAGAGGTTAAAGCGGCAAGGTACAAAAGTGATCACTTTATGACGCTGACCCTACTACCTCCTGTGCCTTCGTTATCCTTATCACCCGCTTTTCCTTAACCTAAAATGCCTTAAAACTCGTCGTGCCTCGCCAGCGCTTCGCCGAAATCCGTCGCCTGCGAGCCGACGAACAAGTCATACTTGTCGAGTATTTCGGCCTTCGTTAGTTTTTCGTCGGCGTCCGAGTCGGCCTCGAAGACAAGATGGCGGGCCTCGGCCTCCGCGTGGTCGAACTCGGGCGGCGCGATCCAGTCCTTCACTTCGCCGGCGTCCATGAAGCCGTCCTTGTTTGTGTCTCTGGACAAGAAAAGGGCAAGAAATTATGTTTGTTACTAGGGCAGGGTTCCTAAGTTATTTTGGAATATTCGCTGTCACTGCACAGTTATACAGTCTGTCATTGCAACTCACTAAAATAGTTCTTTTACGTTTAGTTATCTTTAAGCGTCTGTGGTAAATATGCAAACGGCGTGAGACAATACAAAAATAACATAGTTTTGAGTTTTTAAATTATGTACAGTCAAAGAAAAAGAATCACGTACAGTCAAGGGCAAAAATATGTGAACACTTTAGTACCTTGTCTATTTTCGTCATATTTGAACTGCCATATATGAACTGTCACAGTGGTTAAAGTGACAAGGTACTAAAGTGTATACATATTTTTGCCCTTGACTGTACCAGGGTGAACTCTTTTCATTGCAAATGCCATGTTGGCATTTCATACATCTGCCAAAGAAATCATTGTGAAATTGGTTGTAAAAAGGTTCCACCCTAGTACGCGAGACAGTTACAGTCCGACAAGCTCGTGCGCGTCCCTCCGCGGAACCCTGTCGCAGTCAGTATTTGCCGCACTTATTAAAAACAATCTTGTTAAGGACAGCAGAGGCTCCCTGCGACAGGGTACCGCCGAGCGCCGCGCACGAGCTTGTCAAGGTATAGTCGCCATTATTAACAGTGGAGCAGTCAAGGTGCTCAAAAATATCTGAACACGCACGTACGCGATTGACAATACAATCGAGTTCAGATATTTTTGACCACCTTGAATGGTCCAATATTTAAGATGGCGAGTCATCTTTAACCTATTGGAAGCCCTGGGCACTTTAGGATAAGGGGCCCCAGGGACTACGACCATCAAATGTAGATAAAGCAAAAGTCTACATTTATTAAACTGTCATTTTTAATAGCTACTAGGGAAACCCCATCGTCCGCAGGACCCTAGGCACGTGTGCCCATGGTGGGTGCCCAGTGGGAAAGAGGTACCTGATGGCGACTGAACCTATTACTAACAAGATAGATCTATGGTCTGAAAATAATTTTAAAATTACATTGAGTAGCCACGTACTGACTGAGCGGGCAGCCTCGGGCGTTTGCCGCGTCGTGTAGTAAAACAGTATAAGATTTGCCGCGCGAGGAAAGGCCGAGCCAATTTTGCTCAAGATCGTCGTTCGGACGAACAAGACGTTCGGAAAGCTATCGCCATCACTGCCTTTCTAATAAACTCATTCAATTCTTATAAAATAAAAAGAAAACTGAAACCTAAACGTTTTTGGATGAAACTGTTATACCAACACAGATTACACGCTGGGAACAGATTTTTGTCATTCATAGTTGTATTAATTTAAGACTTTCTTTCTTTATCCATGACCGCTAACACGCGACGAACAAGCGAGGCGAAACACAACCGTCTTGAATGAGCGCGGCAAACGTACTGAGGCGCCTTTGAGCATGGACAAAAAGCGACAACGCTCGGCTCGGGCCGCGGCAGTCGGCACGCTCGCCCGAGGCCGGACATACACTTGTCTCGGGCGAGGCACGTTCTGACTGCCCGAGGATTTGCCTCGCGAGGCAGCCTCGCTCAGTCAGTACGCGGCTAATTAAGTATCTTGCTGAGCACTCACCTGTATCCCGTGAACTGCTCTTTCTCCTGCTTGACCCAGTCGGGCTCCTCTTCGAGCTCGCCCTCCTCCGGCTTGTACATGTCCCCGATGTACTCCTCCAGGGACACCTTACCGTCCTGCGAGTCACGTTAAATATTTGTCAATGCAACTAATGAGAAAGAGAGATTTACAAAAATTATATACCTAGATACACAGGAAAAAATACATTTGGCAGTAATTTATTGAATCAGGCGTTACTTTGCGGAGGTCCATATTAATGAACTAAAACAATTACTTTGCTCACCCGCGACCTTACAATAGTTACGTTTATGCAAGAAATGTGCGTTCATGCAGTTCCTCCACCTCCACACTGTACGAACACACACAAATCACATAAACCCAACCATCACCACCACCAAGCTACACTGACGCGTTTCGAACTCAACCAGAGCTCATCTTCAGAGTTACCACAACCGTATGCTATGCTACCAAATGTTAAACTAACAAACCAAAACAAATGTTTTAACTTGTCACTGTAACTTCTCAAGTACCCACTTTATTTTTCTTATTCTCAAACTACCCCACAAAAATTAACTTTTATTGACATATTTAAAACTACCTTGAATTTTTTGTTTATTTATTTATAAGGCATATTTAATTAATACTAACTGTTCAAATTCGACCCAAGCCGCAGTAAAGGAGAAGATACTAAATTTACCTGTTCATTAATAATAGACCCCATAGTGTTGTACCTAATTATTTCTGGAATGCATGGAAATAATTAGGTACAACACTATGGGGTCTATTATTAATGAACAGGTAAATTTAGTATCTTCTCCTTTACTGCGGCTTGGGTCGAATTTGAACAGTTAGTATTAATTAAATATGCCTTATAAATAAATAAACAAAAAATTCAAGGTAGTTTTAAATATGTCAATAAAAGTTAATTTTTGTGGGGTAGTTTGAGAATAAGAAAAATAAAGTGGGTACTTGAGAAGTTACAGTGACAAGTTAAAACATTTGTTTTGGTTTGTTAGTTTAACATTTGGTAGCATAGCATACGGTTGTGGTAACTCTGAAGATGAGCTCTGGTTGAGTTCGAAACGCGTCAGTGTAGCTTGGTGGTGGTGATGGTTGGGTTTATGTGATTTGTGTGTGTTCGTACAGTGTGGAGGTGGAGGAACTGCATGAACGCACATTTCTTGCATAAACGTAACTATTGTAAGGTCGCGGGTGAGCAAAGTAATTGTTTTAGTTCATACATTTGGCAGGAAAAGATGCAAATAAAAAACATCGAGTGATATAAATTGGGCCCCACTCAGGGTAATGTTGCGGCAAGCCCCAACGCCGTTTTTCAGTGGGCCTGGTACTTATGTGGATAACTGTACTCAGTGACACTATGATATGCAAAAATGCATATTGCAACATTACGTATACGTGCATTTCGAGAAAGTGCCCTAATTGGGAAATTGTAAGTTTTGGAAGTGTAGGTCCTGCGGAAACTTCACTTATAAAGAAAATGTTCCACTTTGAGAAATTTGGTTTAAGGGGGTACCGCGTTTTTCGCGCTAATCGATTTTGGGTGGGCGATTTCGGGCGTGGGGCCGCTTGGGGAAGGCACGATGGCTCAAGATAGGTTGGTTGGACTGCGCGTGTTTTTGGGTATTTTCATCATATTACTAAAACAAATACATATTTTAAAAATGCAGCCAAACTACGCCCTAGAAAACATCTTGTTTTATTAACATTCAAAAAGTCATGACCTTCCGTGCAGTATTAGCGTCGTACTACGAGTTTAATTTATATTTTAGAGACGACTTTGGATTTTTTTCTATCTAGCGAGCTACAAGTAATCGTGTTTCGAAAAAGACTAGTCGCTAGAGTGAATCCTCAAATATCTTACATATGAATTTCAGGACTATAGCATTGCTAGTAATGATACAGCACGAGTTTAAATGTATGCAATAAATGCGCCAAAAACACGGAGCCTTACTAGCTTTTAGCCGCAACATCGTCTACATACCACGAAAACTCTATACCTTTCCGAGACAGAGTAACAAGTAGCTTTACGGTGAACCTTAAAGTTTACCTTGTCTTTGTCGATGTCCTCTAGAGTCTCGAGCACGACGATGTCCCGCATGGCGGGATGATCCTCAGGGTGAAGGAAGCCGGCAAACTCCGTGCGGTTGAGAGCGTCATCCAGGTCACCATCTGTAACAATCAAAATCAAAACGTTTATTCAATAAGTAGACCATGTACCAGTGTGTGTTCCCAGTGATGACTTATGACACTGAGACGGGGCCGCTAACGATGGGCCTCATAAGAGAGCTCAAGGTCACTCAGAGAGCGATATAGAGGACTATGCTCGGCTCGGAGTTTCTCTGCAGGATCACATTAAAAATGATGAAATCCGCTCTAGAACTAAAGTGACAGCCATAGCTTGAGGAATCGCCAGACCCAAGTGGCAGTGGCAGAGCACATCGCTCGTAGAACTGACGGTCGCAAAGGGCTCTTTTAGGCCCCGTCCGCACAGCGATATTACACCGCGCGGTTTTTTATTCGCAATTCTGTAACACATTGATTGTTATGGACGTAGACGCGCGGCTACGTCCATAAGATTCAATGTGTTTCCGAATTGCGAATAAAAAACCGCGCGGTGAAATATCGCTGTGCGGACAGACCCTTACATGCCCATTTTTAGGGTTCCGTAGTCAACTAGGAACCCTTATAGTTTCGCCATTTCTGTCCGTCTGTCTGTCTGTCCGCGGCTAAGCTCAGAGATCGTTAGTACTAGAAATACATATCAGTCACGCCAACAAAGTGGTAAAATAAAAAATAAAAAAATATTTTTTTTTAGGGTACCTCCCATAGACGTAAAGGGGGGGGTGATTTTTTTTTTCTCGACTAATCCTATAGTGTGGGGTATCGTTGGATAGGTCTTTTAAAACCATTGCGGGGTTGCTAACATAATTTTTCTATTCAGTGATCTGTTTGCGAAATATTCAACTTTAAAGTGAAAATTTTCATTAAAATCGAGCGCTAAAATCTAAACTGTTAGGTGCAAAAATTTGAAAAAATTCAGAATGGTAGTAAATATATCAAATTTACTAGGAAAATTATAGCGGCTAAGATTGCTTGGAAATTATTTGTAGTTTAAAAGTAAATAGTAGCCTAAGGTATAAAACATACCGAAACTTGGATGATTCCGTACACATACGAAATCCTTAGAAAAATATTACTTGATTTTTTCGTAATGGCGGCTACGGAACCCTACCTTGGGCGTGTCCGACACGCTCTTGGCCGGTTTTTTTTTATACTAGCGCTTTCGGAAAGAACATTATTGCCGAGAATGCGCCGCAAGAAACTTGTGTTGATATAAGCCAGAAAATATAAACTAAAAATATGTGAACGTAATGGCGGCCAAGTTGAAACGGGACAAGTCTGTCGAATGAACCCAAAATGTTGGACCAAAGCTGCCAATTGAACTGTTATTTTCACTATTAACATCAGTATCCATAGTTATGTCGCTCTATGCAACCTCTGTGGTATCATTTAACATTTCCAATATTACAATTATCAAAATTATTAGCCGAATTATTATGCAATCTTTCTGTATCACAAGCGTCATCTGATTGTTCTCAAATGCTACAATCATCGATAGGTATTCTATATCGATGGCTACAATGCCTACAATAGGTACGTTGATACCACCAGTCAACTGACATACTTTCTGTGATTATGAGCTGTCAAAACACAAACACACTGGAATCGTGTCTTCGAATTATTTTTTAACAATTATTTTTACATCCATTTACGCAAATACTGCGTAAATACGTGCGTGCGTATGTTATTATTATTATTATTATTATTAAATGGCACTGTCATCGAAAAAGTGGATAAGTATGTGTATCTTGGTCAGGCGGTCGTCATGGGAAAGGACAATCAGGCTAATGAAATTGATAGGCGCATAAGACTGGCTTGGGCCGCTTACTCCAAACTCAAATTCGCGTTCAACATGAAGCTCAGTGCCGAACAAAAAGCTCGTATCCACGACCAGTGCATCTTGCCTGTGCTTACGTATGGGGCTGAGACTTGGTTTTTTACTAAGGAGATCCTCCACAAACTTCAGGTGGCTCAAAGGGCAATTGAGAGAAAACTGGTAGGAGTTACGCTGAGAGACCGTAAATGAAACGAATGGGTCAGAGAGCAAAGCAAAGTGAGCGATGTAACTAAACGGGTTGCCAAAATTGAAATGGGAGTGGGCTGGTCATTTAAAGAAAGAAAGGAAATACATTTATTTACAACAACACAAGACACATAATGAACTAAAACAATTACTTTGCTCACCCGCGACCTTACAATAGTTACGTTTATGCAAGAAATGTGCGTTCATGCAGTTCCTCCACCTCCACACTGTACGAACACACACAAATCACATAAACCCAACCATCACCACCACCAAGCTACACTGACGCGTTTCGAACTCAACCAGAGCTCATCTTCAGAGTTACCACAACCGTATGCTATGCTACCAAATATTAAACCTTTGAGTTTAAACCTTTGAGTTTAACATTTGGTAGCATAGCATACGGTTGTGGTAACTCTGAAGATGAGCTCTGGTTGAGTTCGAAACGCGTCAGTGTAGCTTGGTGGTGGTGATGGTTGGGTTTATGTGATTTGTGTGTGTTCGTACAGTGTGGAGGTGGAGGAACTGCATGAACGCACATTTCTTGCATAAACGTAACTATTGTAAGGTCGCGGGTGAGCAAAGTAATTGTTTTAGTTCATTAATATGGACCTCCGCAAAGTAACGCCTGATTCAATAAATTACAAGACACATAAATATTTTTACAAAAAGGACAATACAAAGGCTAAAAATAGAGTGTGTCATTGCGGTTGCAAATTGGACACTGGCTCAGCATAATGCTGAGGCGTTTATAACGCCCCAGCGCTGATTTTCAGCCAGTACCGTCGGTAATACCCGGAACGCCACACAGATAGATAAAATGTACACTTATAAATATAAGCGATAAACTACATTAAATTTACTACACTACTAAACTACATTACATTTCGCCCGCAAGCATGGCTTGTGGTGCAGGGCAGTGGTAGAATGGAGACCGTGGGACGAGAAACGCCCGAGAGAAAGACCGCAGATGCGTTGGTACGACGATATCAAAAGACTGGCGGGAACAAAGTGGTTGGAAACTGCTCAAGACCGGAACAGATGGCATAGACCGAAGGAGGCCTACACCTCAGAGGTTGAGAATAGCTAAAGAAGAAGAAGGAGAGAGAAGATTTTTACATCCCTATAATCATCATGTAGAGATTCTGTATCGGCTGTTGTGGTTTTTCAAGGGTTTACTTACCAGCGTAGGTCCACCGACGACGGTCCCTCTTCAGCAGGTTGGAATAAGTGAAACCCTCGCTGTTGGGCGCCTGAAGATCCGCCTGGCTCATATCATCCATGAAGCCATAAACGTTCTTTCTGTATGTCTGCAATTTTATAAATAAAACTTGAAACAATTAACTTAAAAATAAGTCGAAAGAGATGGTGTATGCGATTGTGAGCGCCCGCGAATTAGACAATATGGCTTCTAGTCATTTGGAAGAAGAATGCTTGGAGCCAAAGACAATATGGACCAGATGCCTTTATCATTATTGTTATCTTGTATCACACTACTGAGCAATGGCCTCATGCATAAAACGCGGCATTTTTTTATCCAGCACTGGTGGCTTGGCTTTGAGCAGTGAATGGTAAGTAGAATGTAATATAAAATAGCGTTAACGTTGGATTTTAACGCGACGGTTTATAAGCTCTCCATCAGCCATGATAGCCAATGGCCTCTCAAGCCTCTGCTTGAGTTCTGGATTTGAATGCGCCTCTGACTTTTCACCCGACTGCCGAAGGAGAGTTGAGTTTTCACCCGACTGTCGAAGGAGGTTTATGTTTTTCGAGCGTATGTATTTATGTATGTATTATTCTTTGGCACGCCCTGCAGCCTAAACGGCTCAATGGATGTAGAAGTGTGAGGTGTGATTAGATTCGTCTCAGTTCCGAGAGTGATATAGGGTTTATATCTTCCTTTAATTCCCGTGGGGGGGGTTTTTTCATCTAGTATTGATTCAGAATTAGTGTGCGAATTTACATTTGAATTTTACCACAAGTACCGTGAAGGCCAAATCTTGAAGAAACCTGCACCCACTTATGAAGCAATTCAATGTGTGTAAAGTTCTCAATTTGCACTGAGCCCGCGTGAGAACTGCAACCCAAGCCCTCTAATTCTAAAAGGCGTATAGGCGTATAGGCGTACCTAACCTATCGTACGATCGTACGCTACCTGTACCAACGAAGCGTTACTATTGGTTTGCGATCATTTTCGACTTTCGTTTTTCACAATTGGATTTTTGACTCTAGTCAAAATAGTAATTATAAATCGATTGTACAATCAAAACTAAATCACCTCGTTTCGGGAAAACAACCACTAAAATATCACGGTGTATAGGCCGAAATGATTATTATAAGCTCTCGCGCGAATTTGGTCTTACGTGATGTATTGTTTTATTACTAGCGTTGCATAACTATCGATAGTTAGACTATTGATAGTTGACCTTGAAAAATTATCACAATACCGACAGGCCTATCGATACTATCGAGAATTTCAATACTATCGATACTACCGATAGTATTGTTTTTCGATAGTATCAATACTATTGATATTTTATGATCAATCGATAATATCAATTGTTTGTTGAAAGAAGACCAGTTAATAGTATCAATACTACCAATACCATTGATAGGCCTATCGAAATTGTGAGCATTTTTCGAGGTCACAATACTATTGGCAATACTGCCGATAGTTCAATTTATTGTTGGCAACGCCAATTATTACGTAATATGTCCCACCTCCCAAGGGATAGTCTCCGCGCCATCCGGGTTATGTTGTACCCAATGACGTTGCACGTCTTCCTCGATATACCGCTGCTGCGTGTACCGGATCCAGTCCTTCAGTTCCACGAGCGACACAAAACCGTCGCCGTCCGAGTCGATCTTGTCCACGATCAGTCTGGAAGCCAGATAAGCGGGGTCAGCGACCTTCTGATAGCTTGTTTTAGTTTGGCAGTATCACGTCTACTCTACATCGCTACACGGTATAAAACAAAGTCGCGCCTGTGTGTACAGGGTGAGCCAAACTCAACGATACCCTGGCACAGTCACGAGCTTTAATTTGGGACCCACTTAAGGTTGACAGTCCTGTCACACTGTACAGGAATTCAAAGGATATTTTTTTGGAATGGGTCCCAAATCGTGTGCCTGCCACACGAGGCGCGCTCGCCGCCCGCACCTCTCTCGGTCGGCCCCATTGCCGTCATTCCCCCCAGCCGCTGTACCGCGCGGGCGAGGGCTATAAATGTTACGTGACTCCAGTGACATAGATTTTACTTTTTCCAGAACTGGTATAACATAACCACTCGCCCGGTACCAGGTTATCATAGAGTTTTGGGACACTTTTCGTGCCGAAACAGACTTTTTTCCACTTCTTTGTTCTATATTGTTAACTACCGGTTAAACTTGGTCCAACTTTTTATTCCACCCACGCTAACACAGTAGCAAGACAAAACAAACAGACAGATAAGATAATCCATCACATCATTTACTTAACCCACACACTGTGGGCGAGATAACTAGGAGATTAATCTCGCTAGGAAACCGGTATAACTTCATTATCTAGAGTAAATGGGAACAATAGGTTAATGGGGCCATTGACACAAGCAGCCCAGATGTTTAAATTAATAATGGCGTTATTTTTCAGGTGGCTGAACAGAACAAATGGCAATAATTAAGTGAATGTATGGTTTAATGTGATTGCTTGAAACTTGCAATTTAATACTAATAAAGACCAGTTTAGACTAGCAAGGAAAACCGATTTGTGATTCATTGTATTCTTGTTTTGTTGAAATAATCTTTATATAATTAAATTTTAATTGTATATAGTAAACCTATGTCCCTAATGAGGGATAACAGGAACACATCATCAACACCATCATAGTAAACCAGTATTTACCCTTCTGTCTACCCGAAAAGGAAGATTAATATTAAGAGAGTAGAGCGAAGGACATGCTCAAAACACAAGAAAGGGAAATTGTCAGATTTTCTTGAAATAAAAACAATTATAAAAGTTTAATTAATTTGCATTATGTATTATCATCTTTTAAACAACTTCTCTTTCTGTACAGATACTAGCTATACTGGGAATTTACACGGGGATTTAATTTAAATTTGTCTGCTAAATCTAGTGGTTTACATGTACAAAGCCGCAGATAAAGGCTAGTCAATGATATTTTCTGAATTACTTATGACAGGTAGTCTATACTAATTTAACCATTTAAACTTTCTCCTCATAAGACCTGACCTTTTAAAACAGATGTAGTTGATTTTGGATTTTATTTCTACAAATCAAAGTTCTTATTGCATTGCAAAATTGTACTCCACATAGTAAATTGGGCAGTTATTCTTACGATAGATTTGTACTTTATGCTGTTGACAATGGATGCCGCGGCCTACTGTACCATTGCTACAACACATTTGTACAATATAAAAACGTTGAGTATAGTTGATCCAATTGGTTTTTAACTCAGTGCTACCCAAAGTGGTCTATATTGACCCCGAGGGGTCAACAAAGTCCTGCAAGGGGTCTAAGTATGTGACAAAAACCACATTTAAAGTGGATTACTTTTTGATAAATCAATATTGAGTAAACAGGGGGTCTACTTAAAATTGAAAAATATGGCTAGTGGTCTATGACACACAAGGATCTCTGATTTAAATTGTTCAAACTTATATTATTAAGAAATATGGTAAGAGATGTAATGTAATGCTTACCCTAATCTTCTCTTACTCTCTTCCGGAGGCAGTTGATCGAAAGTCTTTGCCTGGTCTTCTCCGAGGAATGCATCATGGTCAAACTGCTTGTTGTGGTGTTCGTTCTTGAAGTGTTCCGCATCGGATAGATGGTCCATCATGCGCTTGGTCTCATCAGGGTTCGGGACTCCCGCGAAGACAGCCGAGATGGCCAGGGCGAGGAAGAGAGACGTCAACATTTTTACTGTAAATTGACAAGTTAATGTTACGTATTTTTCTTATATGACATTTTTGACAGAATGTTTTTTGCTGAAAGAATAATATTGTTGTTGAGAATGCCAAATCCACTATGTGTTTGATTTTTGATTGATTTAATTAATATCAAACACAACGGATTTGGCGATCTCAACGACGATATGATCATTGTATAGTCATTGTAGGTAGCTCTATCTTGTGACAAATTTCAAGCCAATGATTATTTTTAGAAAAAAAATTGTTGATATTCACAAAAGTAACTAAAATTTCAGCCTAAATATTTTTACTGTTTTAAGTATTTCACACAATAATTACTGAACAGATTTAAATGCAATTTTATGGAAGCAAAAATAATATAATAGACAAGATTATGTAAAATTTAAATTCGAGTACTACACACTACACTGTACAGTTATACACCTAATAAAAAGTTTGCCGGTCTTAGTTTAGCATTTAAATGGAAGATTCCAATAAGAAAATTAAATATAAGGTCAGCAATGCCTTCAAGCATAAAATATTTTAAATTAAAATATAGCCTATGTACGAAAAATAGTCACAAAACTTCGCCTTATTACCGTAAATAAAACTACACGAATGTCGTAGCGCGGACTATAAATTCTTATTAGAACTAGTACACCCACAACCATTGGTTTAAACAAGCAAATTGAGATCAATCAATTGACTACTTTTTCGTACAGTAAATTCCAGAAGACTCGCCTGTAAAATGAAACCGCCACGTCAGTACAAGCCACGTACGTAGCTTGAAAACACTATCCCGTTCCGTTTCCGCTACGCGATAAACAACAAAACAACTGCCGGGCCGGCACGAATAGGCGGCGGGCGACGTAGGATAGAAAGATAGAAAGAAACCGGGATGCAAAATAGTAAGATGAGTGTGCGTTCCGAAACTTGAAATGATTATTTTGGTAATATCCTAGGTGCCGCTTTTTACTGAATTTAACTAAATTTTGATGTACGAAAATAAGTGAATTGTCTTTATATTACTTCAATAACAACATAAAAGTGCAACTTGTTAAAAAACTAAAGCACGATCGCACATTTTTTAATCTTTGAGAATTTTTAAAGTATTTATTCAGAACGTTTCCGAAGTGAAGTTTCCGTTAATTGACGTGTGTTTCTGTGTTGTAGTTATAAATTAATCCCCGTAACTTGGCGGATATTCTTAGTGCCTCATATTTAAGATTTAAAAGCGAAAAAGTTTCTGGGTGCGCCGGTGGGACTTGAACCCACGTCTCCCGGGTATGCGCCCCAACGGGTGTTCTACCAACTGAACCACATCGCATCCAACCGACGTCCCCGAAATTCTTAATCGCTTACATACGCCAACAGTGGCGTGTGGTAACATCCATCACAACTATTAGAAGCTATGACTCCTACGTTCCAAATTAGTTGGAAATGCGTAAGAAATGATGTACCACTTCTATTTAATTCAAATATTATACCCCACCGGCGCACCCGGAAACTTTTTCGCTTTTAAATCTTAGGTTCGGTGAGCAGACGTAACTGCTAATAAAATAAATAATATTTTAGTGCCTCATGTTAACTAAATTTTGTCCAGTTAATAAAATAAGAACTATTCTTACTGTACCATGTTGTGATTAACATGAAAGTAAATACCTCCAGAAAACCTATTTATATTATATATTGATGGTCAAATTTTATATCTATCCATAATAACGTCACGGGTGCGTGCTTTTACATCTGACATGTTAATTTAATCATGGTTCAACAGCGTTATAAACCCTTCTGTTGATTGTAAAATAAGATTATATACCATATCCGAAAAATACGTTTTGATACTTTTAATTTTATCAGCAAATAAATTGGTGGTAATAAGGTTCTGTCCGTGGCAACACTATAAAACCATAAAGGCCATCACATACCGAAGCGCGGGGCGCCAAAGGAGCGTGCCCAGCGCGGTCAATAACACTGAATCATATATAGTGACACACTTCGGCAGCGCGGCACAGCGTATATGATTCAGCGTTATTGACGGCGCCTCGTGCTTCCGGCATGTGAAACATCGACAAAAGACAAAGTTCGTTCCGTTAAAATAAGTAATGAAATGAAACGGAAACGATTTTTATAAAAATATTCAGTTAAAGTCCAAAATATTTTCTGTCTGTTCTGTTCACTGTTCACTTCTTGCATTAACTTCTATCGTGTCGTTGGTAACTGCCTACCGCCGAGTCGAGCTGTCATGTGTGTTGTACATTTTGCCTAATTTTCAGTTCCGAAGAGAAATTTTAATTATGTTTCTGAATAGTACTACTACTTAGTTGTTAATTAATCATTTTAAGGCTGCATTAACCTCATATTCTGCGTATAAGTTGTTAAAAACGGATTGCAAATGTCAATATGTCAGGATCTCGGCCTTAATTTCCAACAGAGAATGGTGAGAATTATGCACAAGCACTGTTTATTGCTTATTATAATTAGTGAGAACGTTTTACCTATCATCTAAATTATTAAAACATTCATGTATGCTTCTCTTGATGGCAAGTTTTTGTATATTTTTGTTACACTTAGTTACCTAACAGAAATCGGCATTTCTCTGTGATCTTTTCGAGAATAAATGGAATATATATTTTTAACGATTCATATTGTTTCAGGGCGCAAATATATCGCAGTTGGAAAGAGATATCGGCTCAGAACAATTCCCACCGAATGAACACTACTTTGGGTTAGTAAATGTAAGTATTTGGATAAAAATAATATGATTAGTATTTATTTAGATTTAAAAATAAAATAACGGGATTAGGCATTAATTAGACATTCTTCATTATGAACTTTGTCTTTAATTTAGACCCTAAATTTTTGGAGATTGGCCAAGCTAGTTATAACTTAGAAATTAACAGAAATTACTTCATAGCTTATGAATAAACATTCAATACTAATGCTTATTAGAATAAGAATAACAGCAGTTGATTAAATCCAATTACAGCTAATAAGTTGAGGGTGATTTTATTTAACATGAAACATTAGCCATAATATTTTTCTCTGGTCACAGTTTCACTTTATTTAGCAAATCAACAATTATCCAAATAATTTTACTATCTTTTATGATTATGACCATCTCATAGTCATGTAACTGGACTGTCTAAGGTCCAAAGCAAATAAAGAAGCAAGTAATTTATTTTATTGATCAGGATTAATGGAAGTGACATATTGCAATCTTTTATTCCACAACAAACAACACAACAACAAACAAACAACAATTTACAATGACTTCCAATTTTATAAATTTATGCAATCTGACCAACCATTTAACCAAAAGGATTTCTAAACAAAGAGCATTTCAAAATGGTTGCTACTCAAGATTTCCTGTTCTGATAGCTGTTATCGTCAAGTTTATTGCGTTTATGAGATAACTGATAAGATTCCAATACTTGGCTGAAAAATTCCAATAAGATTTTATAAAGTGCCAATTAGGGTGATGTGAGTTTACAACCTTATGCCTTAGCAAGAGCTTTTGCTCATGTGTGGTTTGCTCAAATTCAGAAGCTAAAGTGACACATCAGCGAAAAAGTTTGACTAGCCGAACATGCATTTTCTTGTACATCTCCTCCTGGGTTGGTCCCTCATATCTCGACTGTCGTAACATACAATATTGAATCTGCAAAATTTGAATTTTGTTGTTTCGATACTGTGCCACATACATTGTTGAATCAGCAAAATTAGGTTTTTGTAGTTTCAATACTCTTCATTGCCACTGTCGATCTGAGGGTCGTGGTCAGGGTCGTAATCTGTGTCCACTGGTTCCTGTCCAGCACATCTCTTATCCACTTGAATGTCCATGGTTACAATGGTACTCAAAAAAAAATGGCGTCTTACGTCCATGGTCACCTCGGTAACCAGTGGCGAATCGCATCAATAGTTGAAAAAAACGACATCTAGTGAATTATATCGGCATTATTTCGAAACTGTTGATACAGACTTGTAACGGAGAAAGTGTTGCACCTACAAACATATAGGTGGCAGTGTGTACAGCAGGCGTTTTTGTGAATTTTTGTGAATAGAACGGGATGCGCGTCGCGGCCGCTCGGTGCTGGACGTAAGACCGGATTTTGCCTACGCAGGACGGACATTCAAGTGGTTATGACCATGTAGACATTGGTAGACAATTAGTCTTTTACTTGATAAGTCCAACTCGTTGGTGAACGACCGTGCAATCTTCTGCGTTTGGTGCTCTCAACCACAGTCAGTTTTTTGCAATAATAAAAAAAAACGTATTTATTTTGTTCAAGGACCGAATTTGCCAGTGTGCATTTCTGATGTACTTGAGATAGGATAGCTTGGAACAGTCATTTATTGATGTATTTTATCATTATAAATGAATACTAGAATGTAATAATGATTAAGTCAATTAACATCATGCTTCTGTAAATTATTTATCAATCAACTCATTGTCTATAGATAAGTTTTGTATCCATTGAAAGAAAAGAAAAAACAGTTTTTGTAATAAATTTTGTATCTGTTTAACCAGCATTTGCGAAAGAGTTTTTAAAATGGATTTATTTTTTAGTTCGGTAACACATGCTACAGCAACTCAGTGTTGCAAGCTCTATATTTCTGCCGGCCATTCAGAGAGAAGGTTCTAGAATACAAAGCCAAGAATAAACGGACAAAGGAGACTCTCCTGACATGTCTCGCTGACTTGTTCTATAGCATCGCCACACAGAAGAAGAAAGTTGGCTCTATAGCTCCTAAGAAATTTATTGCTAGGTTAAGGAAAGAAAAAGGTTTGTAGTCTATGTCTCCCTTATATTGTGGGTTCTCTATGTTTTTGCAACTGTTTCATTACCCAACTTTTTTTTTCCTGAAACTATTCATGATTGTTATAAAACTAACCTAACCTGTGGTGTTCATCAGGATAGTCCTGATATATATCTTAACTTTTCAGTTTGAGAAAAAAAAGTTGGGAAAAAATTATCACCAAAAAGACAGTATTTGTAAATTGTGACTCAATGCAACTTTTTCTTGCACCTTGTTGCTATGGTTACACAAATTTTGACCCGTGGACAACCTAAGCATTTTTCTATAAAACTGTACACTTGGTCAACTGGGGACTGAGTAAACAACACATAAAAGTTATTCACCCTGGTATAGTTAAAATTAAGTTTGGTTTTAAACTTTCATGATTTTCACTCATAACTTACTAAAAACGGGACTTATCACGCAAACAATATTTACCTCGACAATTCAGCCACATTGCAGTGGCCATGGTCACGAGTTGACTAAAATAAAGTGTTTTTTTACTGTAGTTCCATTTTGGTATGTCAGGGTAAATGAATGACATTCACTATATAAAATGTATGAGTCTTTTCTGTGTCACAACAAAACTTTTTCCAGTGAGTTGTCTTGTATGGTTAACTACAATTGTTAAATTCATGTTTTTGAAGTTCACCAATATATGCATTTTGCTTATCTTTATGCAATCCATTTACTGCCATTTCTCCTCTATTCTACAAGTTATGTACAGTCACCATCATCAACATCGGAGTGGTCAAGGTGCTCAAAAATATCTGAACATGACTGAATTGTGCACAATTGAATGAATCAGGCGTAACTTTGACTTCGACCTTAAATAAAATTAACCATTCAATTAAAAATCCAATCAAAAAAAATCCATTTGAATTATCCATTTAAATGAATTTTTGATGGAGAGGTTTATGATAGCGACTGTACCTGTAAGCACATTCCATAGTAAAACTGTCATATAAATTCGCAGCATTATATTTCTCATTACTCTGTGGTTTTCCACAGGGTAATAGAAATATCCACTTTGCCAATATTTATGCTAAGAAATTTTTCCTGCTGTCGATTTATTTATTGTTGTATAGTTTTAATACATTTTATGTATTTTATTTTTGTGACAGCCCTAAGTATCTGTTAGTGTGAACTTCCATTCTTGTTTTGCTTTATTGCTCGCATTTTTTTCACTAATGCCTCATAAAACTGTATTTTTGTTTTTTTTTTAAATAAAATTTTCTATTTTCAGAGGAATTCGACAATTACATGCAGCAGGATGCTCATGAGTTTTTAAATTTCCTCATAAATCATATAAATGAAATTATTTTAGGTAAGTTTTTAATATTAATATTTAAAACTATACAACGTGCCCACCAGGTTTCCGCGAGAGTCTAACCACGCATTCCTGAGGCCATATGGAGTAATAAATGTTATGTGAACCTAGGTCGAATTATGCTTTTTAACTTTTTTATTTTTTGATACATAATAAATAAATACGCAATCCCAGCACCTCCACCACTTTCATAGTAAAATTTAAACATAAAAATGGAAATATCTCAAAAACTAAGCATATTTCGAACTAGGTTCAGGTAACATTTATTACTCCATATGGCCTCTGGAATGCGTGGTTAGACTCGCGGAAACCTGGTGGGCACGTTGTATACAAACTGTAGAGAGGGCAATAACCTTAACCTGCAACTAAGACTATTAAAGTCACATCATCATAATTATTATATCCATTAACAATTTTATGATATCCTCAATTAGCTAGTATAAAACTCGCTACCAATTTTATCTCAACATCCTTGTTTAAATAAATTAGCTTCAGCACTAACTGCGTAAACCAGTAAAATTAAATACAACGCGGGAACGATGGTGTTACCGAATTTTCTAGTTACTCTAGACCGCAAGACCTAAATTTTGTGCAAGATATTGCGAGACCCTATGAGCCATCACCACACATTACGAATTATTAATTGAGCAAAAAACGAGATCCTTACCTCCCCTCGTTTTAGATGTCCGCGCCACGTTCTCACCGACCCCGATGACGATATTTTACCGTAATAAACAAAGCCCGTGCCGAATTCGATAGTCATTGCCCAATAACACCACAGGGTAACACTAGCTCTATTATCTCACTGCAACCGCCCCCTCCGGAGGAGGCGACGACGACGTCCCCCACAATTGATGTCGGCTCAATAGGAGCACCCTTTGGCATGCTAAGATAATTTTCCCCTTGCTGAGCTGCCCCTCTGGCGGCTCGTCCTCTCTCCGGTAAGCTGTAAAAGTCGTCGAGGCTAACAGCAACAGTCCGTCCGAAAAAAAGAGATCCTTACGAGACGCGAGTCCCCTCTGACCGCGAGGCCGTGGGCAAGGTTCCACTTCGCCCACGCCTAGCTACGCCACTGCACTCTTGTGCTCTACTCGCTTCAAATCTTCGACATTGGGTCAACTGCCTTCTGTATTGACTGGCAGACTCATCTCCGGCCTACATAGTCTTCCAAAACTCAACGATAAGCTAGCACTGGGGGAGAGGTCAAGTTATACTACTTCTGGAATAACTGGTCTCCACTGAGCGAGCCGCCTCGCGAGGCAGCCATTTTCGGTGCGATTTTGAGCTTTGTGTAGAACAAGATCATGCCTAATGCCATGCGCTTGCCTCGCGAGGCGGCTCGCTCAGTAGAGACCCGGCTATTAAGCGATACGATAATAGACGTACAACTCTGGCCTGCAGGCCAAAAAGCCTTATATACTGGTTTAGCAAGATATTTAAAACCAAACTGCAAAGTATCATAATTGGACTGATTAGTCCAATATTTACCGAAAAACTAACGGTTTTCAATGTATCACTTTGGAGGAGCCTGTTTATTTGGATGATATGATTTCATAGATTTTTTTTTTCGTTTTCTTGTCTAATGAAGCAAATAACTATTTTACGATATTGCTAAGTATCACTCTTATCCATGGTTTCATTATTTGTCCAGAGGCTAAGGTCACCTTGTAGATCCTCTCCTGCGTAGGTAGGTACACTGCTAAACAGACGATGTAAGCGCTCTCTTTGCCTTCCATGCTTTTGGTCCTTCCAGAGCAGAATCGTAGAGAGAAGCATAATATCAGACTCGTATACGAATTTTGGTTTGATCTGATGAGTCAATCCAGCAATGACGGATCAAGCTGTAACTAGTCTGTCACAGCCTATTCACTTCGGCCTTTCTCATTGAACAGCGGAACGCAACCAAAGCACCCTTAAGGTCCAGAAGAACGCGTCCGGCGAGCCGGTGACGTGCAACGGCACGGCGCCGCCCGCCGCCGAGCCCACCTGGGTGCACGAGATATTCCAGGGCACGCTCACCAGCGAGACGAGGTGCCTCAACTGCGAGACTGTGAGCAGCAAGGACGAACACTTCTTTGACTTACAGGTGAGACTAATCCCTGTGTTATAGGCAAGGTTCGGATTTTTCATCGCACGGTAAGATGAAAGAAAACTATGGAGTCGATATTAAAGTTAAAATTTAACTCATATTCATACTCATACTCACTTATTTTCTTAGTCTCGTAATACTTTTATCCCTTTATCAGGCTAACAGAACGAAAATGTCAATCGAAAGTTAATCTTACTTAATGTAATTCAAATGAATTTTTGTAGTACGATGCGGGAAGTCTAGAATATACTACCAACCAATATAAAACCTCTTTTATCAACCGACGAAAACAAAAGGAGGAGGTTCTCAATTCGACGTGTATTTTTTTTTTTTTATGTATGATCACGCATAACTTTTTACAGAGTAGTCCGATTTTGATGATACTTTTTTTATTGGAAAGCGTATACCCCAAGGGTGGTCCCATTTAAATTTGGAAATAATACTCGTACCCTAAGGGTAGGAAAACAGGGGATGATTGACTAACTTTTTACAGAGTAGTCTGATTTTCATAATTCTTTTTTATTGGATAGATAGGGTATACCTTGAAGTTGGTATTATAAATTTGGGAAAAAATTACCCCAAGGATGGAAAAATAGAGAGAATAGAAGCCAATCAGGTAGACGAGGTCCACTCCTCCTGGCTAAGTGCTGAGGCACCGACTTCAAACTCGTACCTAGATTAAGGTCAAAAAAAAAGGTATTATTTTTTGCTTTTCAGTTTTTTCGGCGGTTTAATTTTTTGTTATTCTAGAAAATATGAAAAACGTCGCCATGATATTATATTCACTTTACGATTGTAATTTTGAAATGGACAATACACACGCCATACCTACCTTATCAAGATTTTGACGCCCATTCCTGTATCTCCATGGCCCATGGATATTACGAAATAGAAGCTTTCTAAATGTTCATTTTTTTTATTGTGCGGCAGGTCGTTTTTTTTATTTAAAATATCATTTAATTGAATTGAAATTGAAAAAAAAATTAAAATGAAAAAGCGTTTATTTCAGTAAGTTTTCACAAAAAAAAATACAACTAAGGGTCCTGCTTAAGGGTGCTTCTTTGTTTCATTTAAAATTTACTCTCAGTATTAATTACATGAACGAGTATGAGTATGAATATGAGTTAAATTTTAACTTTAATATAGACTCCATAGTTTTCTTTAATCTTACCGTGCGATGAAAAATCAGAACCCTGGACTTATAGGACTAATAGGTCAGTCGAGGACGTCCACTGTTGCACAAAGGCCTTAAGACGCCACAACTTTCCTGAATCCACGGTTTCCCGCAACATACGATGTCGTCGGTCCATCTAGAGGGCATTCTGAGCGCACGAAGTCGCGGGTCAAAGCTAGTTACATATTATCGAGCCTGCTCAAAAAAATTCATGAGTGTTGAGAAATGCGGCATGTAGAAGGGAATAGACAGCCAGGCCCTATACTAACTACGAAATTTCATTTTAGTATCATGCCGTCCCGTTCACGCTAACAGTATTTAACAGAATAGTAGAAGAAACGGCACGATATTTGTATTTGCTTCGAATTTCGATTTTGTTGTGGCCCCCCCACCGGAAAGCGAATCGCGGCCCCCCACAGTGGAGACCAAATGAAAACGTATCATGATCTGATTATCTGATTTAGGTCGGTGATCGCTACATGGGTCACATTGTCAAGTAGGTACAAGTAGGGTGACCGACCAGATCTGATTTCCGGTTTTACGGGACAACTGTATTGAAAATGCGGGATTCGAGATTAAAATAGGTACGGAACAGGCCGTTTCTTTTATTAAATTTCATTCATTTTTTTGAAGTGAAACTTCTAATGCGACTTCCAACAAGCGTTGCGTTAAATACGCAACGTAACGCAACGCAAGTTGACATTTACGAGATGTTTGTTTTTGAAGTAAAACTTCTATAGGCACTTGAGAGCGGGTTGGGAGCGGGTTGGGGGCGGGTTGCGAGCGAGTTGGGGGCGGGTTGAGAGCGGGTTGAGAGCGAGTTGGGGGCGGGTTAGGAGCGAGTTGGGGGCGGGTTAGGAGCGGGTTGGTTTATTATCAAGTTTCACTTCTTCCGCGCGGAGGGACTCCACGCACTGTTTTTTTACTACTAAAATTTGGCGTAATCAATTAAATAACCATTGCTAAACGTGGGTCATCATTAGATTGAATAGGTATGTGTTTGCGCGTAACGCACGGTATTCACTGCTGTGTGCGAGAAAATAATTATTGTACGAATAGGTATTTTTATCATTAAATATCATTGAATCATAGAATTACGGGACAATGTAAGTACTGACCCGTATTGGTTTCGACAAATTACGGGACGATGAAAAATTCGTGCCTGAAATACGAGACAATCCGTAAAGTACGGGACATCTGGTCACCCTAAGTACAAGGCTTTAAGCCTCGTAACCTCGTACTTTGTAAGGTACAGCCAAGTGTAAAAATATGGGTGCATACAACTTGCTCATAAATATGTCCCTATCGTCGTCGAATTAAGATATCGGTTCGTAATTATGAGAGGATGAAATCCATACCTATTTTTGCACTTGACCGTACATACAAATCATTTATGAGAACAAATGCCTAAGGCTTTGATCAATTATAACTGTAGATCCACAGTCGCGCGCCCGAAAATGTCCGAGCCAAATGAGCGCCACTTTGATAAAAGTGGCCTTCTTTTTACACGCTTTATATTAGCTTCACCTGTATGTTTGTATGTTTGTATGTTTGTAACCGACTCCTTAGGGCGCGATTTTGACCCACTTCCCGGTTTCCGATTGAGCTGAAATTTTGCACATATGTGTAAATTGGATGACAATGCAATATTATTGTAACATGGAGCTGATCTGATGATGGAGCTGGATGGTGGCCATAGGAACTATGTAATAAAACAACACAATCCCGTCGAGTTTGGGCTCGTTTGATTCGTCTTGACGAGCACTTTGATCCTAGATGGTAACCAGGGTCTGATGATGGAGCTGGAAGATGGCCAAAGGCACTCCACAATAAAACTACACAACCCCGTTGAGTTTGGGCTCGTTTGATTCGTCTTGACGAGCACTTTGATCCTAGATGGTAACCAGGGTCTGATGATGGAGCTGGAAGATGGCCAAAGGCACTCCACAATAAAACGAAACAACCCCATCGAGTTTGGGCTCGTTTGATTCGTTTTGACGAGTACTTTGGTCCTAGATGGTAACAAGGGTCTGATGATGGAGCTGGAAGGGGGGTAGGTGGCGGGGTGGGGGGGAATGGGGTAAGGGGGTCGGGGGTTTAGAGGGTTGGGGGTTAGGGTGTGGCGGTTGGGGTTAGGAGATGGGGGGGTTTACGGGGAATAGGGTGGGGGTGTTGGGGGGTTCGGGGGTAAGTGATTTTGGGGGGTTGTGGGAAATGGGGAGGGGGTAAGAGGCCTAGATGGTAACAAGGGTGTGATGATGGAACTGGAAGGGGGGGCGGTAGGTGGCGGGGGGGGGGGTGCCCCGGGGGTTAGGGGGGGTGGGTTTAGGTGGTTCGGGGGTTTGTAAAATGAGGAGGGGGGTAAGGGGGGTTTAGGGGATTGGGGGTAAGGGTGTGGGGTTTGGGGGGGGGGGTTGGGGAAATGGGGTGGGGGATGTTGGGGGGTTGGGTTTAGGGGGTTTGGGGGTTGTAGGTGAGGGGGGTAAAGTTAGAAAGAAAAAAAACGCAACTAAAAAATAGAAAATAAATAATAGTTTAAAAAACTAAAAAACACGCTTTAAAAAATAAAAAATAAATTTTAATAAATTTCTTTTCACTATTCTTATAGTGCAGTAAAAAATCTTAATAAGCAATTATTATATTGTTATATCCAGATCAAAATTTGTAAACAATTCTAAATATTGATAAAATAAATAATAATAGTCTAAAAAAAGCGTGGGGTGCTTTTTAAGATGTTATCAAAATGATAATCCTTGACAATTGACACCATGCACCCCACGCTTTTTTTACAATAAAATATTTTAAACTATTATTATTTAAATATTTATTTTATCAATATTTAGAATTGTTTACAAATTTTGATCTGGATATAACAATATAATAATTGCTTATTAAGATTTTTTACTGCACTATAAGAATAGTGAATTGAAATTTATTAAAATTTATTTTTTATTTTTTAAAGCGTGTTTTTTAGTTTTTTTAAACTATTATTTTTTACACGCTTTATTACACGCTTTATATTAGCTTCACCTGTATGTATGTTTGTAACAGACTCCTTAGGGCGCGATTTTGACCCACTTCCCGGTTTCCGATTGAGCTGAAATTTTGCACATATGTGTAAATTGGATGACAATGCAATATTATTGTAACATGGAGCTGATCTGATGATGGAGCTGGATGGTGGCAATAGGAACTGTAGCGTACTAAGTTCGAAAAGAAAATGAAAACGGCAATTTTTAACTATAAATCGAGAGAGTTCGCGTGGCATGTGTAAGTGAACGGTAGCAAGACTGTCATAAAAAAATAATTTTAAGGTAAATTCGACTTACTCATGCGATACGAGCGCCCCCGTGCAGGTTTATTGCAAAACATAATAATAGTTATATAGATCACTAAGAGATGGCGTTACTAGGTACATCTTAACATAGGAAAGAAACAAATTTGTTTAAAAAATAATATAAAACTAACACGAGTCTACTACATTCTGCCCCTTTAGTGCTAGTAGAGCACTATTGATCTACCGGAGACAGTAGGGCGACGCGGGTAACAGGTCTACGCAACAACCCTAAGCGTGTGCGCACGTCTACTACCCGAGTGCGACCGTCGCGTCCAGGATGGACCGCGCTCACTACCCCGTGCCGCCAGGAACCGCGCTCAAGGTTGGGATCGACAAGTACTACGTAGTCACCTATCTGTAGACAACGCGCTTCTTTGTTCCACTTCTGTCTAGGCAAGAGCGTAGGCAAGTACTCTTTCGTCCACCTTACCCAGAACATATCAGTGAGCCGTTGAGCTATTCGCCATTTCTTGCGTAGACAAAGGTCAACATTATCGTACTTACCAAATAAGGGTCCTGTCGATGAGCTGCCAATGAGAAAATGGTTTGGAGTGAGAGCTTCTGGATAGCTCGGGTCTGTTGACACATGCGTGATTGGACGGCTGTTCACTAAAGCCTCTACTTCAGCCATCAGTGTGGACAGAGTCTCCGGGTGCGGGGCGCGCTCTTTCAGTATAACCTTCAGGGCTGTCTTTACCGTACGTATCATTCGTTCCCACGCCCCTGCCATTTCTGGAGCTCCTGGAGGTATAAAACGCCACTCGATGCCGCGCACGGACCCATCCTCACGCAGTCTATCGATGTTCAGCTGGCTTAGGCTCTTCTTCAGCTCTGTATCGGCCCCACGAAGGTTTGTACCGTTATCTGAATAAATAACGGTAGGCGTGCCTCTACGAGCTGACATTCGTCTTAGTGCCATTATAGCCGAGTCCGTAGTAAGTGATTCGGCCAACTCAATGTGAATGGCACGCACAGTGAGACATGTAAACAACATTCCGTACCTCTTTTGTCTCCCTCGACCGATAGTAGTTTCTATCGGGCCAAAAAAGTCTAGTCCGGTAAATGAAAATGGCCGGCGATTGTGCTGCAGGCGCGCAGCGGGCAAGTCGCCCATGCGCTGGGCGTGCGGCGCCGCGCGGCGGCGGCGGCACACCTGGCAGCGTGCCGCGACTCCGCGCACCGTCGGACGCAGGTTGACGATCCAGTATTGTTGCCGCAGTTCATTAACGACGTGTTCATGGGCTGTGTGCATAGCGAGTCTATGATAGTGCTCGACCAGCAGTCGAGTGATTTTATGTTTGCCGTCGAGAATAAGAGGCCGTAAGGTGGCGTGGGCGACGCCTTCGGCCTTATCTATGCGGCCGCCAACACGAAGGATACCATACTCATCCAGGTATGGAGTTAGTTTGAGAAGACGGCTGTTTGATGGCAGAGGTTTGTCAGATGCCAAACAATTGATTTCCGAGGCAAAGGTATCGGTTTGACACTTTTTTACTATATTTCTTTCAGCTCTTTTCATCATTTCCGTATCCAATACTAGTTCCTTCGCTTTCTGACTATTTTTCTGTCCTTGTTGTTTATTGTTCTTGTCTTTAATATTTAATTTTATTTTTTGAATGTAGTATATTACTCTTGCAGCGGTACGTACGAGTCTAATCCAACTGGAGAATCTTTCCTCGTCAGGCACAGGTAAGTATGACTTATCTGTTATTATTAAATTAATATTTCTCTCCTCACAGGTAGCCTCTTCTACAATTTTAGTGTTTTTCAAGTCCTTAGGCCAATGGTCTTCCGGCAGGCGCAGGAACGCAGGACCCTGAAACCATAGGTCCTCGTATTTGAGAGGAGGAGCTTCTGTCTTCGTGGCTATATCGGCTATGTTTAAACTCGATGGTACGTAGTGCCATTCGTTTATACTGGTTAGTTCATCGATTTCACCGAGCCTGTGAGCAACGTATACTTTGTAGTTCCTAGGGTCACTACGAATCCATTGAAGAACGGTGCTCGAGTCAGTCCAGAAGTACCGCTTCCCAGGCTGTACGTCCTTGTGTTCCGCGACAATTGTTTGCGCTAAACGGGAGCCCATCAGTGCCCCTTGCAGCTCCAGCCTAGGAATCGATACCGGGCGTAACGGAGTTACTCGACTTTTACTAGCTACCAAGCACACAAGCACACAACCATCCGCGCGAATAAACCGCCAGTATATTACTGTGGCAAAGGCTTTAATTGACGCATCGCAGAAAACATGAAGCTGAGTTTCCACAATCTCATCACAAGACGACGCCGCAGACGTTGACGGGTAGCACGGCGACCAGACGCCAGCGCGACGGAGCCATCGCGGGATGCGCAGGAACCGTAGCTGCTTCAGTTCATCGAGCCACGAAACCCAGCGCGAGTGCTCCTCTGGCCGGATGCGGCATTTCCAATCAACGCCACTTCGATGTACGTCTTGAAATAAAATTTTACTTTTTATTGTAAAAGGCGATAGAAAACCGTGTACATCGTAAATGGACATAATTATACTAAGCATTTTTGCTTTTGTTGGTGGTACGCTACCGTGTAAGATTTCTTGTGGAATACGGTCCAATGACACATTAATGCTAAAGGTGTCGTCGGCGGGATGCCACATCAAACCGAGCGTGCGCTCAGTCAAATTCGTAGCTCCGTCCTTGAATCGAACAGCTGACTGAGCAAGCATGTCCGTGGGAATAGCTTGCAGAACCTGTTTACTATTACTAGACCAACCACGAATCTCGAAGCCGCCCTGTTTATGTACAAACGTTATGTCCTTAATTAACTGTATGGCGTTTTGTTCATTATTCGTCGAATAATAACAATCGTCCATATAGTGAGAATTAATTATGACTTGAACTGCCTCGGGATAACAGTCGTCGTACTTAAGGGCATTTTTATTTTTTATATGTTGCGCGATAAACGGAGAACAGGTGGCGCCGAAAATCAAGCTTTGCATAACATACGTTTTAACGGGAGCATTAGCAGACGCCTGCCATAAAAATCTAAAGACATGTTGATCTTCAGCTCGAATTTTAATTCGTAAAAACATGTCCTTTATATCGCCAATAATAACAAACTCATTTTCACGAAATCGCAACGTGATACCTAAAAGTGAATTATATAAGTCAGGCCCGGTCAGTAGGTAATCGTTAAGACAAGTATTATTTATTTTAGATGCCGCGTCGAAAACCAATCTCAACTTACCTGGTTTGTTCGGATTTTGCACTCCAAAATGAGGAATGTACCATAAAAGCTTGGGTGAAGGTTCATTATCGTACAACTCTCGAGCATAACCTTCCGTAATTAGTTTGTTTATTTCTATATTGTACCTATCAGCGTATGCGCTGTCTTTCTCGAATTTGTACACTAATGAATGCATCCGAGATAGTGCATTTTTGTAAGAATCGGGCATTGTAAGATTATTGTTTTTAAATGGCAGACCGACTTCCCATCGATTGCCTATTTGACGCGCTGTGTCGTCTAATATCTGCACAGCGCGTAAATGTGCCGAGTTTTCACGGCTTACGGTTGAAATTCCTGTGGAATCTAAACAAAAGGAATGTTTAATTAACTCGTTAAGCGCATTGATATCGAGCGAAGTACTGTCGATCCCATCATTAGAGTGAGCGAGATGGCACACATGTTGACTTACCTGTGACGCGGAAGAGTGAGCGCGACCACAATAGCCGTGAATGGACCAGCCCAAGAGACAGCGGGTCGCATAAGGTGAGTTCTTGTTGCCATGAATGACTTCTAGCGGAGCAATAACAAAGTAATTATCTTCACCTATAAGTATACGCGGCACAACACGTTTATTACATACAATATTTTTAATTTTAGACAATTTTGTACAGGAAATTTTGTTTACAATCGATAGGTTCTGAGCAGGCAAATTTAATTTTGAAACTTTTCGTAGATTAATATCAAAATTGGTACTGTCTTGTCCTGAAATTTTAGCGCGCACTCGTGGGGCGTCTGATTGAAATACTTCTAGACCGAACGCATCAATAAACTTTATATCACTTGCACTTTCACTTTTTAGTCCTAATTGATCCGCTAAGTCCGAGTCTATTATTGATACCGACGCAGCATCGTCGAGCAGCGCGTATGTCTGCACTTCTCCACAGGGTCCGCGCAGCTTAACTGCTACTACTTTGAGCATAATATCTCCGTCGGGCGTCGGCGCGAAGTCATCGGATGCCGCGATATGAGCCACCGTAGCGTCGGCCCCTGCGCGAGGCGGCGCGCGCGGTTCGTGCGACTTGGCTGGCGCGTGCGGCGGGCTCGGCTCGCCCGTACTTGCTTCTTCGCTGACTTGAAAGTTAGGTACTGGTTTTTTCCAGTGTAATATGCGGTGATGCAATAGGCCACAACTGTCGACGTCGCACACAGGTGCAGGACATTTTTCTATGGCATGGCGCGCTTTGAGGCATACGACACAAATTCTTTGTGTTTTAAGAAAACTCCACTTATCTCTGCGCATTGCGCGTTTAAAAACACGACAGTCAGGTAGGGCATGCTCGTCTTTGTTGCAAAATTTACACACTTGAGTGTCGGTGCTCATAGTAGCGAATATGGGGCGTGAATAACGAGTTTTATCTTCTGACCGTTTGGCAGGCGGGCCAGGTGGCTCGGACACCATCGGCTTCTTGTACTCACGGGGTGGAAAGGCTCCAGTGACTGCAATCATTTCAGCTTCGCGTTTCAGAAACTGCGCCAACAGCTCCAGCTTAGATTCGCCAGCTCGAAGTCTATCATAAGCAAACTCGGTCCATTTTCCCAACAAGGTGCTAGGTAGTTTCGAGGCAACAGCTGATGCGAGCTCTGGGTTGCGTAAATGGTCACTTTGATTAAGGGCACGAATAGTTGCTATACAGTTGTTTACTTTCATAGCGAAGTTTATTAAATCTTGTTGATAAAAGGTAGGTAGTGGCGGTAACTTACGCAGTTGTGATGTAATGTTAAAAATTATACATTCCGATCGTCCAAATTTTAGTTCGAGTGCCTCCATCACGGCTGCGGGCGGAGTGTTACCTATCAGAAGATATGTAACTGCTTCTTTAGCGTCTCCCTTAAGTGCTCGCCGAAGTCTGGAGAGGTTTTCGTGGTCTGTAAAATTACAGGTGGACGACGACTCGTTGTATGCATTTTTAAAATGTAGCCACTCGATACAATCACCACTGAAGATAGGTAAATCTCTAGGTATGGCGAGGCGGCTGAGTAAACGCTCCTCGCGACTCGAGGAGGACTGCTCCATCATGTCCTTTAACGTCGTAGCCAGCTGCAGAATGCTGTGGGCGGCGTCCGTGTGCTGGGCCGGCGGTGAGGCTGCACGATCGGCGGTGGGCACGAACGGCTCCGGTTGCCCAGGCGTAGGTGGGCGCTGCTCAGGCACATCCTCATGCTGGCTTTGATTCAACCAGTCCGATACTCGATCACGTCGCACGCTGATGGATTCCGCTGGACCCTCGTCCTCTGAGTCGATTTGTGCGATTTCAGCTTCAAGTCGTTTATCTATCAGCTCCATCTGGATGCGGGCTTTAGCTTCGGCTGCTTTAAGTTCCAGCTGTTTACGTCTTGCCAGCGAAGATGTCGTCGATCTTTTAGATTTGATGGTACCGACGACAGACGGCGGAGGCAAGACTTCACTCTGAGCTGGTGGTTGCACGGCTAATGGAATTAAATGAGGAACACTCTCTTCTAGCTTCATTTTAGATAGTTCTGGCTCCGATTTCGTCACGGTTTGACTAGCTAACTCGCGAGCGCGTTGCCGAGTCATAACCATTTTCGGCGGCGTAGCAAATATTTATTATTAAATTCGCACTCGTAACTATTATTCGGTTCGTAGGATCAGCTTATTGTAGCGTACTAAGTTCGAAAAGAAAATGAAAACGGCAATTTTTAACTATAAATCGAGAGAGTTCGCGTGGCATGTGTAAGTGAACGGTAGCAAGACTGTCATAAAAAAATAATTTTAAGGTAAATTCGACTTACTCATGCGATACGAGCGCCCCCGTGCAGGTTTATTGCAAAACATAATAATAGTTATATAGATCACTAAGAGATGGCGTTACTAGGTACATCTTAACATAGGAAAGAAACAAATTTGTTTAAAAAATAATATAAAACTAACACGAGTCTACTACAGGAACTATGTAATAAAACAACACAATCCCGTCGAGTTTGGGCTCGTTTGATTCGTCTTGACGAGCACTTTGATCCCAGATGGGAACCAGGGTCTGATGATGGAGCTGGAAGATGGCCAAAGGCACTCCACAATAAAACGACACAACCCCATCGAGTTTGGGCTCGTTTAATTCGTCTTGACGAGCACTTTGATCCCATATGGTAACCAGGGTCTGATGATGGAGCTGGAAGATGGCCAAAGGCACTCCACAATAAAACGACACAACCCCATCAAGTTTGGGCTCGTTTGATTCGTCTTGACGAGCACTTTGATCCCATATGGTAACCGGGGTCTGATGATGGAGCTGGAAGATGGCCAAATGCACCCCACAATAAAACGACACAACCCCATCGAGTTTGGGCTCGTTTGATTCGTCTTGACGAGCACTTTGATCCCATATGGTAACCAGGGTCTGATGATGGAGCTGGATGATGGCCAAAGGCACTCCACAATAAAACGAAACAACCCCATCGAGTTTGGGCTCGTTTGATTCGTTTCGACGAGTACTTTGGTCCTAGATGGTAACAAGGGTCTGATGATGGAGCTGGAAGGGGGGTAGGTGGCGGGGTGGTGGGGGAATGGGGTATGTAGGGTTAGGGGGTCGGAGGTATAGAGGGTTGGTGGTAAGGGTGTGGCGGTTGGGGTTAGGGGATGGGGGGGTGTTGGGGGGTTCGGGGGTAAGTGATTTTGGGGGGTTGTGGGAAATGGGGAGGGGGTAAGAGACCTAGATGGTAACAAGGGTTTGATGATGGAGCTGGAAGGGGGGGGGGCAGGTGGCGGGGAGGGCTTGGGTGGTGGGGGTTGGGGGTCTGTAAAATGAGAAGGGGGATTAGGGGATTGGGGTTTGGGGTTGGAGGGGGGGGGTTGGGGAAATGGGGTGGGGGATGTTGGGGGGATGGGTTTAGGGGGTTGGGGGGTTGTAGGTGAGGGGGGTAGAGTTAGAAAGAAAGAGGTTTACGTTTAGTAGTGTAGAGCAGTGCGCGCGCACCAAAGACCAAGTATAAGATGGACTGATTCTGTTTAAGACGAGCAAAAACCGTTTTCTCTTTTTAGCACATGGAAACTCTCACTGTGAAAAAATGCAACTAAAAAATAGAAAATAAATAATAGTTAAAAAAACTAAAAAACACGCTTTAAAAAATAAAAAATAAATTTTAATAAATTTCAATTCACTATTCTTATAGTACAGTAAAAAATCTTTATAAGCAATTATTATATTGTTATATCCAGATCAAAACTTGTAAACAATTCTAAATATTGATAAAATAAATAATAATAGTTTAAAATATTTTATTGTAAAAAAAGCGTGGGGTGCTTTTTAAGATGTTATCAAAATGATAATCCTTGACAATTGACACCATGCACCCCACGCTTTTTTTACAATAAAATATTTTAAACTATTATTATTTATTTTATCAATATTTAGAATTGTTTACAAGTTTTGATCTGGATATAACAATATAATAATTGCTTATAAAGATTTTTTACTGTACTATAAGAATAGTGAATTGAAATTTATTAAAATTTATTTTTTATTTTTAAAGCATGTTTTTTAGTTTTTTTAAACTATTATTTCTCAGTATGTTGCGTGAAATTTAGTTTAGCTGTCAAGTGTCAACCGAAATTCGACTGTAATGAAGTAAAGACTAGGTTCAAATTTCTGTGTAGGTGATGATTTTAATTGTTATGCAAACAAAACAAATAAAAAAGTTCGGACATTGTTCGGCAATGTGTATCTTCAGTTATAATTGATCAAAGGCCTAAGGTAAATCTCAAATCAGTATGTAAACCAAACTGAACCTTGTTGCACACGTACTAAAGTTCATTTTCACTAATGAGGGATAACAGGAACACATCATCATCATCATCAAAGTATTTCACACGACCAAATTTTTTGACACAGTAGGTAGATATGCTATTTGAAACTGGGGTTCACCAATGCATATCGGGATTATTCCAAACAATCCTGCCCATGCTATAATTATTTAATTTTATAATACGGCTTAGATACTTGTCTCTTCTTGACAATGGATTTGAAATTTGGTATCTGTTTGATTGGTAATAATTTTTAGATTTTAATGAAAACGTCCCGGAAACGACATTTCGGTTTTAGTCAATCCCTTACACATGTTTTAAAATTTTAGGTAGACCTTCTGCTTACTTCATATTGATTAATTGCGAAGTAGCTAATCGACTTTTGGTGTTTTGCAAGTACGCAGACACCTTGCCGGTCTTCGTCAACCCCTGGGGGTCGATAGAGGCCACTTTGAAGCTAGTACCATTCACGAAGGCGCGTGATATTGTCAAAATTAGACATTAATGACATTGCAATAAGAACCAGGGCACGCGTCACTAATGTCTCGATCTATATCACTGGTTTTTTCAACGCATTTTCAGGTTGACGTCGGCCAGAACACAAGCATAACCCACTGCCTCAAATGCTTCAGCGACACGGAGACACTTTGCAACGACAACAAGTTTAAATGCGACAACTGCAGCAGCTACCAGGAAGCGCAGAAGCGGATGAGGGTCAAGAAACTGCCTCTCATATTGGCGCTGCATCTCAAGAGGTTCAAGTATATGGAGCAGTACAACAGACATATAAAGGTGTCGCATCGGGTTGTGTTTCCGTTGGAGCTGAGGTTATTCAATACGGTGAGTTGCTTTTTAGATATGCATACAATGCGCATTATCCTTTATACTTGTTTTTTTATTTTTTATTTATTGTATGTAAATGTGTGTATTTATGTATAATAACTTATAAGTATATTGTATAGGTATAGTCAGGTATTTGAGATTTACATATGCATTTATATGTATTTATTGAAATGTTTTGCTCTATTTGTCGATCCTTGTTTTTTTGATTGCTCTTCTCTACCACTCAAAGGTTGACTGGCAGAGATCCCTTCAGGGATAAGTCCGCCTTTGTACTTATAAAAATTTTTTCTGTAACCTTTTTGTTTTCCTTTTGTACAATAAAGAGTATAAACAAACAAACAAAGAAACAATAGTAGGAAGGGGAAGTTTTTTTTTACATTAAACTCGTGATTGACCTCTATCTCACTTGATGAAAAGTCCAGATGAGTTGAAGAGCCCTAGGTTAGGTTCAGTTGTAGGTTGTATTTTTATGATAGATAGATCATCATCATCATCATCCCAGCCTATATACGTGCCACTGTAGGACACAGGCCTCCTCTCAGTATGAGAGGGCTTGGGCCGTAGTCCCCACGCGGGCCCAGTGCGGATTGGGAACTTCACATACACTATTGAATTTCTTCTCAGGTGTATGCAGGTATCCTCACGATGTTTTCCTTCACCGTAAAGCTCATGGTAAATTACAAATGTAATTTCGCACATAAATTCCGAAAACTCAGAGGTGCGACCCCGGACTCGAACACACAACCCTCTGCTTGAGAGACTATAGGTCAAACCACTAGGCCACCACGGCTTATAAATACACCGTGAAATTTTAGTGGTTGTTTTCCCGAAACGAGGTGATTTAGTTTCGATTGTACAATCGATTTATAATTACTATTTTGACCAGAGTCAAAAATCCAATTGTAAAAAACGAATGTCGAAAATGACCGCAAACCAATAGTAACGCTTCGTTGGTACAAGTAGCGTACGATCGTACGATAGTTTAGGTACCAACGAAGCGTTACTATTGGTTTGCGGTCATTTTCGGCTTTCATTTTTCACAATTGGATTTTTGACTCTAGTCAAAATATTAATTATAAATCGATTTTACAATCGATACTAAATCACCTCGTTTCGGGAAAACAACCACTACAATTTCACGGTGTAGATAGATAGATAGATAATATAATCTTTATTCTTCAAAACAAAGACAGGGCTTAGTAACTAAAGAGTAATAAAACTAACAATCCAGCACTTAAAATTATGCCCGAAACAAGGTTCTTACGATAGCAAAGAGAAACATAAAATAACAATTAAACAGCACAAGAATAGGCACTGAGCCAGTACAGCAGTACAGTACTGCAGCACTCAGCCCAATCTCGTCATAAAATGAGTTAAACTAATTATTTAACGCATTCACTGCCGAGAACGCATATATGCGTTTACGCGACTTTCGCCTAGTGCCGCTGTCTTAAGGCAGGTTTAGACAGGGTCAGTAACTGACTTCAAATTCGAGACAAGTCAGCGCTGACCCGAGAAATACTCAATGTAAATTGATTTGAAGTCAGTACAGCGGTGGGAGGTCAGCGCTGACTTTCAATTTACATTGGGTATTTCTCGGGTCAGCGCTGACTTGTCTCGAATTCGAAGTCAGTTACTGACCCTGTCTAAACCTGCCTTTAGTTTGGCAGTCATTTGAACGCACATGTGCGTTTGTGTCACGAAAAAATCTCGAGTCCGATAGTCGGCATAGTCTATAGCGACGACTTGTTTAAAGTTGCAGGAACGCGTTGGTAGCGGTGCGGATGGCGCAGGACAGATCTGTTTGGTGAGCCTTGGGGGAGGCCTATGTTCAGCAGTGGACGTCTTTCAGCTGAAATGATGATGATGATGATGATAGCCGACAGCGAATGCGTTAATCATTAAATATTAAACATTAATGGGATTAAAAAAATGGGACTGACTCAACATATTTGTACCAACAACTTAGGTGTCTCGCGTGATACTGTAATAAAATAGAAATTACTCCTAAGTTTTAATGTTTTATTTAAGGGCAATTTCTACACCGTGAAATTTTAGTAGTTGTTTTCCCGAAACGAGGTGATTTAGTATCGATTGTACAATCGATTTATAATTACTATTTTGACTAGAGTCAAAAATCCAATTGTGAAAAACGAAAGTCGAAAATGACCGCAAACCAATAGTAACCTATCGTACGATCGTACGCTATTTGTACCAACGAAGCGTTACTATTGGTTTGCGGTCATTTTCGACTTTCGTTTTTCACAATTGGATTTTTGACTCTAGGCAAAATAGTAATTATAAATCGATTGTACAATCGAAACTAAATCACCTCGTTTCGGGAAAACAACCACTAAAATTTCACGGTGTATATAACTTTATCACAATTTTTTTTTTTTTTACTTTAAATTTATCCTACCTTACCTGGTGAAAAGTCCAAATAAGGCCAAAGGTGCTCACTGATTCAAAGACCCTATTCTTTATAGACTTGAAGAGCCCTAGTTTAGATTAGGTTAGGCATGAAACCAATCCGACGATCCGACTTCCTTCTATCCTTAATAAAGAGCAAATTGCAGTCGGACGACGCGGTGAACCCGGACCGGCTGTACGACCTGGTCGCGGTCGTGGTGCACTGCGGCTCGGGGCCCAACCGTGGGCACTACATCAGCATCGTGAAGAGCCACGGCTTCTGGCTGCTGTTTGACGACGACATGGTCGATGTGAGTATCCATTGTTTCAACGTCGCAATGGGCCACGGCTTTTTACTGTTCTACAATGGCCCTGTGCCAGAGCCTGCCCAGTGGTGGTTCGCTGCTGACTGTGGCTCGAAGCCAAACCGCTGGCACTAGGTCAGCATCGTCAAAAGCCACGGCTTCTGGCTGCTGTTTGACGACGACATGGTCGATGTGAGTATCCACTGCATCAGCGTCGCAATAACCACGGTTTTCGCTGTTCTTCGACGACATGGTTTGATGTAAGTATCCACTGCTTCAGCGCCGCAAGAGCCACGATTTTTTGTAGTTCAACGATGACATGGTCGATGTGAGCACCCGCTGCATCGGCGTCGCAAGAGCCACGGCTTCTGGCTGCTGTTCGAAGTCGACATGGTTTGATGTGAGCGAGTATCCACTGCATCAGCGTTGCAAGAGCCACGGCTTCTGGCTGCTGTTCGACGTCGACATGGTTTGATGTGAGCGAGTATCCACTGCATCAGCGTTGCAAGAGCCACGGCTTCTGGCTGCTGTTCGACGTCGACATGGTTTGATGTGAGCGAGTATCCACTGCATCAGCGTTGCAAGAGTCACGGCTTCTGGCTGCTGTTCGACGTCGACATGGTTTGATGTGAGCGAGTATCCACTGCATCAGCGTTGCAAGAGCCACGGCTTCTGGCTGCTGTTCGACGTCGACATGGTTTGATGTGAGCGAGTATCCACTGCATCAGCGTTGCAAGAGCCACGGCTTCTGGCTGCTGTTCGACGTCGACATGGTTTGATGTGAGCGAGTATCCACTGCATCAGCGTTGCAAGAGTCACGGCTTCTGGCTGCTGTTCGACGTCGACATGGTTTGATGTGAGCGAGTATCCACTGCATCAGCGTTGCAAGAGTCACGGCTTCTGGCTGCTGTTCGACGTCGACATGGTTTGATGTGAGCGAGTATCCACTGCATCAGCGTTGCAAGAGTCACGGCTTCTGGCTACTTTTCGACGACGACGTGGTCGATCTAAGTATCCACTGCTTCAGCGTCGCAAGAGCCACGATTTTTTACAGTTCTACGATGACATGGTCGATGTGACTGCCCGCTGCATCGGCGTCGCAAGTGCCCGGGCTTCTGATTGCTCTTCGACCACGACATGGTCGATGTGAGTATCTACCGCATCAGCGTCGTAACAGCCACGTATTTTTGCTGTCCTTCGACGACATGGTCGATGTGAGTATCCACTGCATCGGCGTCGCAAAAGCCACGGTTTTTCGCTGGTCTTCGACGACATGGTCCATGTGAGTATCCACTGCATCAGCGTGGCAAGTACCACGGCTTCTGGTTGTTCTTCGGCGACATGATCGATGTGAGTACTCAGTATAAGAGCCTCCTCAGCGTCCGATAGTGGTCCAATAAGGCTCGAGACCCAACCGTGTTCGTTCACTACATCAGCATCGTCAACAACAACAGGTAAAACTTAGGACATTTTGTATATATTTTTTTGTGAACAAACTCGTTGAGCTTGCGTACTCTGTGAAACAATTTCATAACATTATGTTGTTTCGTTTGCAGAAGATAGACGCGTCCGCAATAGAAGACTTCTACGGCCTAACTTCAGATATACAGAAATCGTCAGAAACGGGATACATACTATTTTACCAATCTAGGGATGCTAGTTGTTAAGTTTATCTAATTTAATTAATTTATATAAATAGGTTAGCGCTCTGAATTACGTTCTTTGAATATGCCTCGTTTGTTAAAGTTGAAAGGGCATAATAAAAAATAATTATTTAAACATTGTTCAATTGGGAAACATTGAGATATTCATCTTTTAGATTTCATTTGTAAATAAATATATTTCATTTCAAAGTATTATCGGAATGATTTATTTTGTTTTATTTTAAGCTCCAAACGCACAGACAGCGGAGGCGTGGCGGTGCGGTGGCGGTGACGGTTGTAATATTCTAACTTGTATGAACGGTTGTGCGGTACACCGCGAACTCGTTCATACAAGTTAGAATATTACAACCAACCCCGCACCGCCACGCCTCCGCTGTCTGTGCGTTTGAAGCTTTTTTGTGACTAAGTACGTGCTATATAGCACACAGAACAGATGGCCGTTGTGCCAAAAAATTCTAGTATGGAGACCACGGACTGGCAAGCGCAGTGTGGGACGTCCACTAACGGGATGGACGGAGAATTTAGTAATGGCCGCAGGTTCAAGGTAGCCGCTTCCAACCGTAATGATTGGGTATCAATAAGAGAGGCCTATGTCCAGCAGTGGACGTTCCACGGCTGAAATGATGATGATTGTGACTTGTTCTCTGACCAACTGAACCCTCTCTCTCGTCTCTTTTTGGCAACCATCAAGCTTTATACCTACTATCCTACTATACCAGCGTCGCTATCATTTGAGCTCTGGTGCCATAAAACCCCGTTTTCGAACCTCTCGCTCGCACTTTGTAGCGGCTTTAGTGACTTGTATTGCAAAGTGCGAGCGATACAGTGTTCCGATAATCTCCTAAGAGCGAACGAGAGGTCCGAAACCGGGGTTTTAGGCCACCGGAGCTGTGCGAGGATGCGTTGCGAGGGATGTCTGTCATGAACCAATAGAAACACTTCATTTAAAAGGTCCTAAGTGAATGAAGTGTTTCTATTGGTTCATGACAGACACATCCCTCGCAACGCATCCTCGCACATCACTGGTGGAAACGCAGCCTTATGGCCCCAGAGCTCTGATGACAGCGACACTGGTATATGAAATTCGATAGTCAAACTTCGTATAGCGCCACTTTAAACATGAAACTACCGCGAGAGTCGCTCATAATGAAATAATACGGATTACTCACGTCTCAAAACGAGTTTATCTCGACATATTTTGGGTTAATCCGTGCACGTTTGGCAGCAGCCGTACCTTAGCGTGTTCTTCAGAGAGAAAGAGCTATGGATTAGCTAGCTCCTAACACCTAACACTCCTAACACTGGATTGGAAAGAGAATATAAATCACTATGCTGTTTACGTATATTTTGATATAGCTACATTATTTTACGGTACTTGCACAAAATATAAAAGTACCTATTTGTTATGTGGTACTTGGCCGGTTTTTTATACCAATATGCTCACACCTCTTGTCGCACGGCTCACGCGTGCCAAAAAACCAGTACACCAGTACAGTAATAAAACATTCCAACTGAAAAAAGTCAGTTGTCAAGATAATTTACAAGATTTTTTTAAAAGCCTAGTGTTTATTGCGAGACAGTCTTATTACATTTTTAATAAGGTTGGGTTGGTTGGTTGGTACAAGTTGTTATGCTAACAGTACTTGAATTGTTATTTTAACTACATAATCAGTACCAAATTTCAAGTCAACCTAAACACAAGAAGTGAATTTAGATATTGCAAGCATGGACTTATACCTAACCTGGACTGAGAACTAACTTTTATTAGTCCATCAAAAGTGACCCATATTACCAAGCCATACAGTTTAATAATGGCAACTAGAGACAGCAGTCTGAGAGATAACAACAAACTAGAGAATTGTGTCCCACTCGCACCAGTACTTGATCACCCTAATTAGAATGTGATGCAACTCTGGTTGTTTTTTTTGGCCTCTCTTTTTTGTCCCAGTACTCAGTCCTGGATAGGTATAAGTCCATGATTGCAAGTTAAAATGAAAGCTTATAAAAATAAAAATAAATAAAACAAAGTTCTTAAATTACTTTATTCCCTTAAGCTATGAATTCATATGGGATGGGAGCCAGTAGCACGGGCTTGTCGTAACCGCTGACAATGTGGGCGGGCTTGGGCGCAGCAGGCTGCCTCTTGAGCTTGACCACCTTGTTGGCAGCCTTCGCCTCCTTCAGGGCCTTCTCGTTCTCCTTCACGCGCCTGAGGAAGTCCTCGCGGCACTTGGAGTGCTTCACGTGTTCAATGCGGATGTTGATGCGCTTAGGGATGATGCGGCCACCAACTCGCTTGTTTACGATGACTCCTAAGGCGTGGGCTGTGACGTTGTACACGCGGCCAGTCTTGCCATGGTAGACCTTGTGTGGCATACCCTTTTGGACTGCACCATTGCCCTGGAAAAAGTTATCAGATTTTGAGTAAGTTGCAGTAGAGAATTAACCCCTTTATGCTAAAGATACAGATCAATGCAAAAACATTTAAGGCTTTTATCTGTAAAACTGGATTTATGAGACAGTTGAGACAGAATACAGGTTTTTTTCGCTTCGTAGATGCAAAGAAAGAAAAAAAAAACAATGATTGAATATTACCAAATAGGCAATACCTATGAAAGTTCAAATTGGGATTGCAGGACTGTTACTATTATTGAAGCATTCCTTAAAATTATCCATTAATTAAAAATATTTTCCAACGCCAATCCCTCATTCAAGAAAAAAGAAACAGACATTTAAGGTGGATTTGCATGGACTAGAGTTAACTCTGTAACTCTGAGTTAAGTGCTAACCTAGGCTTAAGTAGTGCCAAAAAGTATGGAACTGTCATCCATAAGTATAAACCATGGTTAACAAATATTTTTTTAGCCTGTGCAAGTGGTCCTTAGAAAAGTAGGCATAGGTCAGGGTACTAATCAATTCATCCAACATTCCAACAAAATCCTCAATGATTTAATATATTTGGTAAAATGGATAAGGAATCTCTCCCTACCTTACAAGACATCGGTAAGAGAACTGTTGAATGTTGAATAGCTATTATTAAATAAATATTAGAGAAAATCTTATTTTTCATCGAGGCTTAAGTGTACTAAGAACTTGGATAGATTTCGATGCATCAACTAACCCTAATGTCAACGATGTCTCCAACTTTGTACACTTTCATGTACGTGGAGAGCGGGATGGTGCCATGTGTGCGGAATCTGCGGGCGAACAGATCCCTCGTTCCGCGGCGGTAACCCTTTGAGTTCGTCATCTTGTCGCCTGAAACCAAATCAACGTTGTATAGCACCGACAAATGCACGTGGACGCAACTATGTCACTGATCACAAAATATACCGAACTATTGCAATAAAATATTATCAAAATATATAATTTGCACGCCAGTCTACATTTAAACAAGCATTAAAGGTGGTTTTTAATTAAATTCTACATTTTAACGAAATAATATGATAATCACCTTTGCTTACAAAGCTTGACGGATAGAGAAAGAGGTTAGTTTAGTCTATGGTTACTAGTAGACAGGAAAAGGAAATGTATTTCTGTTTCTAAAAACCTTGCCATACATGTGCAAGCAAGTTAAGTCAACTAGGATGTTTTTCATTACATTAATGTTTTTAATACAAAGACATAATTAACGTTATTGCGCTCTCAGTGAAAGCACTTTATCTGTGCTTTTACATCTTTTATAAAATTGATATTATTTTCATTACTATAAAAACTAATAAATTGAATTATTGCAGAGGTATTATTAAAAAAAGGTCAAGCATACAGTTTTTATTATAAAAACATTATAATATTTTTTATTTTATTTCAGATCGCAATTATTTTATTTATCATGATTACTATTGGCTTGATCTTCTGTAGAATCTTTAAAACTTCAACCATAGACAATAAACAGTTCAGAAATAAGCCGGACGGTGTCATCTTTATTTTTAAACGAAGATCATTTGTCAATTGCATATCAAATATGTCAATGTGTATGTGTCATTTTACGCGCAAGGGAGGCGGGTTGTGGGTTGAAAGCATTATTTACTATTAGCTAATTTTACTTGATAGATTTACGATTATAATAGCACAATTTAGTTATAAGAGAACATGAACGGGACATCGGACAATATTATTGTAAATTCTTGTGAACTAACACCGATATATTTGATTCAAGATTCGGGCGTCGCTCAGGTATTTGTTATCTCTATTGTGTTGCATATTTTTTGCGAGCATTTGTAATGAAGCCATTTATATTTGCAGGCTACGTCTTATGTCTTGACGCCGGCGAGTCAAGTCGAACAAAAACCTGTGAGTAACCTCAAAAGGTTCTACGAAAGTAGCGGAAATTTGGAGAAGAGCGTACTGTTGAACAGTGGAGATAATAAGCCTAGGATACTCAAGAAGACTGAAGGGAGCCAGATAGGCAATAATCTGAAGCTAGCAAGTTTTTTGGTGCCCAAATCAAGTGCTCCCGGAGTTTTGAATAATCCTTTAATTGTTCAGAGCAGTGCTCCGATTGTTCAGAGTAATGCTGCCATAGTTCAGAACAAGCCTGTGCAAGTGGTGACTAAACCAATACAGACGGTGAACAATGTAGTTCTTAAGCCTACGGTAGCAAATGTGTCATCAAAGCCCGCAGTGGCAAATGTGTCAACAAAGCCTACGGTAGCCAGTGTCTTGGTGCCAAGCTCAAACGTAGAGCTGACAGTGCCAAAAATAGACATTGATCGGAAGATTGTGAAGCTTAAACCTTGTGATACCGCATCACGGCATTTCCATGGGAGACCCATACCAAAGATAAAACCAAAAGTTGAAGTGTAAGTTATTTTAATTATTCATCTTATGATATGGCTGATAAAGAAATAATACAGTCCCGTAATATGCATCAGTTTAGGTAGTGAGCGAGTGTCACAAGCAAAAGACCAGTGGCCATACAATACTATACAAATATTCTTTATTGAACACCAAAACCAGTGCAGTGATATTACAAAAATAAAAATTATTACGAAAATAAAAATTCAGGCAGACAATAGCTGGTCATATTGCTAACAAGCAATCTCTTCCAGACAACCATATTGCTTAAAATACATGCAATAAAACTCACGTTCACCACCATTTCCACTCCACATCAAAATATTGATAGCCCTTGTCAGAGTATTATTATGTTTACTCTACAACATTGTCTCTCTTGCCTATTCACTTGGCAATTCTCAATATTTCCAGCACTTTTATTCCTATTTCATATCATATCTCTACGTCATATTAATTTCATTTTCAGGACCCCAGAACTACCAAAATACACATCAGTTCAGCTGCTCAAGTTGGGTGAGACGTACCATAGGTTAGTATCAAAACAGCAACAATAAGCAATAAATTTTATTCTAGGCACCATCCTCGTAAATCCTCGCATACAAAGTACAAATCCATCATAAGAAAAACTTCTTTCAATTAAATTCAATGAATGATTATTAGATTTTGAGACTTATTGTCTATCTTAAAATCTGACATTTGCTTAGACGTAATATGTCCTGAAATGAAGAATTGCGAATTAAAACAGGGGTGACCGATGTGGTCCATAAAATCAAATATGCCAAATGGAATTGGGCCGGGAAAGTTATGCGAGGCCCGGACAAGTGGAGCAAACTTGTAACCACATGGTACCCAAGAGATGGAAAAAGGAGTAAAGGAAGGCAATTTCGTCGCTGGGAGGACGAAATTGCCAGAGTGGCTGGCAGAACATGGACTAGAGTGGCCGCATGCGAGAGGAGTTGGAGACTGCTGGGGAGGCCTTTGCGGAAAGGCACACAGATGCCAAGATAACAATTTTTAATGATATATTTAAGAATTACTATAATTATTTTTGTATCTGAATTAAGAGGCTTAAATAAATAAATAAATAAATAAATAAAATATGTCCTGAATATGTGCTTTGCTGGGGTTTATAAAGTTAAATATGTAGAAATAATTTCCAAAATCACCAAACTGTATTCTCGGCTTGGTCTGTAGCAGTATATGCTATAAAGAGTCAGGACTTATGAGATAAAGGTATAAAAAAATGGCAAAGTTATATTACTAATATTACTAACACTAAGGCCGTGGTCGCTTTCACCCGCCGCACGCGGCCGACAGCGGCCCGCCGCCCGCGGCGTCTGAATGGTGTGTTCGGGAATGCTCGGGAGTGGTCGTTTTCGCCCGCCGCGTGCGACGTCCCGAACGCGGCGGGCGAAAACGACCACTCCCGAGCATTCCCGAACACACCATTCAGACGCCGCGGGCGGCGGGCCGCTGTCGGCCGCGTGCGGCGGGTGAAAGCGACCACGGCCTAAGTTATATTACTAACCCTAAGAAGCTAGAAGAAAAACCTAAATAAAACTCAATCTTTTTTTTTTGCTTTGTCCACTTTGTAACCGTCATTAACGTAAATTGCAAAACAGCCAATTAGCTAAGTAATCAGCAGTAATGAAATGATGAACATAAATAAAAAAAAAATAGGAAATTAATATGAGAATAAACAAATTAAATTACTATAAGGTCCACTAAGTGCCTCCGTAATGATTTACTCAATCAGCTTATAATAAATAATAAATAAATAAATATCACGGGACAATTCACACCAATTGACCTAGTCCCAAAGTAAGCTTAGCAAAGCTTGTGTTATGGGTACTAAGCAACGGATAAACATACTTATATAGATAAATAAATACTTAAATACATAGAAAACATCCATAACTCAGGAACAAATATTCGTGCTCATCACACAAATAAATGCCCATACCGGGATTTGAACCCAGGACCTCTTGCTTCGTAGGCAGGGTCACTACTAACTAGGCTAAAGCGGTCGTTAAATAAATATATTTAGATAGGGATGTTGACAAGGGATAGGGATGTATGACAATTCTGGCAGCATCAAAGTTGAGAGCTACAGATGCTGAGTCGAGATTTTTTATTTGTAACATACAATAACTTTCCAGTCTCAATGTGCTGAGTGACGACCAAGTAAAGATGGTGAACCAGGCGCTCAACATTATAAAAGACCCAGAGAAGATACCAACGGAGCCTGCCTACGATCCTGTCACCAACACTAGGTTCATATACAAGTAAGTAGCGTCATAGCGTAATTATTTCTAACAGTGCTGCCCTACCACACTCCGACTGACAGACTGACTTGACAATTTTTTCATAGTTTACTAATTTATTAGTTTCCATTTTTATCTGTTATTACTTCCTAATGTATTTTTCTAATGTATATAGAATATTTGTAAATAAATTATTTTATCATATAAAAAAAATATATATATTTCTAACAGTGGGCGTACTTCTTTGTCTTGCCGCTAAATAGCTACAATCGGTCCGCGCAAAGCCAAAAAAAAAGGAATGAATTCCCATCACGGACCGAAAGGACGTAGTTCCTCGTAAACAATATTAGGCAATCGGTCTCTGTCTCGGTCCCCGCTCCTTTAGCTCCGCGGCAATTGGTCGGCGAGCGTATGAGCAAAACGGAATGAACGAGGCAACGAATAAAGCGGAGCGGACGGCATGGCGTGGCATTGAATTGTTTCAGAAATTTTAAATATTAATATGAAGTCTAACACTTGTACTAAACCAAATACGATCCCCCAGAGCACATAAAAAATCGGTATCCTATTATCTCGCCTCATTCGTTTTTCGTTTAGTTCTTATTTTGTTTCATTCCGTATTCGTCTTCGTCTTGTTTGCTATCCGTCACAATCTTTTTTGGTCAAATTCCGCAACTTGTCTATCTCTTAATACGTCTTATTCGTGTCTCATCGTTATTCGTTTTTCGTCTCATTTCGTTCTCGTTCGGTACTGGTAAACAAATGTTCGTAAGTAAATGAGACAAAAAACGAAAGGGAAGAACGACGAATGAGTCCAAGGAAGACCTTGACGAAAAACGAATAAGACCTAATAAGAGAGAGACAAGTTACAGAATTTGACCAAATAAGATAATGACGGATAGCGAACACGGCGTTTGAAATTTTTCCCGTATTAGACAAGAGAAGTTCATCAAGCAATAGCTGAGAAGATTCATTTGTAAACATTAAACACAATGTCTTATTTGATTTCTCAGGATAGTCTCCCCGAAGGATCTGAAAGTGGTTGGGAAGAACAAAGTGGTGATGAAGGAAAAGCAGGAGCCGAAACGGGAGCTGCGGAAAGTTGAGCTGGCTCAGTTCGAGGACGAAGCGCGGGTGCCTTTAGCGGTGAGTTCGTTCTTTAGCCCAGTGATACCCAAAGTGGTCTATGTCGACCCCTAGGGGTCTTGTTATTCATAAGTTTTTACTTTGAATTCGTTAATTGCACAGAATTGTTATAAAACAAACCTAACCTCACCTATAGAGTTGTAATTGTAACCATTTAAAATTTTCTGAAAAATTACGGTTTTGACGGGAAAAAAATTATGACTGAACTGAAAAAAATACTTTGCTCACCCGCGACCTTATGATAGTTACGTTTATGTAAGGAATGTGTGTTCATGCAGTTCCACCACCTCCACACTGTACGAACACACACAAATCTCACAAGCCTAACTATCACCACTACCAAACCACAGTGACGCGTTTCTAAATTAACCATAACCAGAGCTCATCCTCAGAGTAGGTACCACAACCGTAGGTTATGCTACCAAATGTTAGACTCAAGAGATCGAAATCAATCGAGATTGTAAGGTCGCAGGTGAGCAAAGTAATTGTTTCAGTTCATTAATATGGATATCAGTTCATTACAGAAACTAAAAGCTTGGTTTTGTACCTGACTCTCAAAATTTTATTTTTAGACTGTAATAACCAGGAGCGGAAGGAAGGTGAAGCTGCCGAAACAGATGCAGCCCGAAGAAACACCTCAGAAGCCGAGGAAACGGAATGGGAACATTGTCACCTGCGTCCAGTGTTCTGCTGTAAGTACCTATAAAAAACCTGTTGTCTGTAAAGTCGGTTTACGGACGATAGTTTAACGTGACAACGTCATAACAACACATTCAAAAAGCAAAAATGAAACCAGGCGGTCACCCATCCAAGTAGCTTTGAGCTTCCTTATGAGGCCCATCGTTAGCGGCCACGTCTCAATGCCATAAGTCAACTCATCACTGGCAACACACACTGGTCAAAGACCGAAAGTCGTCGTTAAGAGGGTTTGTACCTGCTGAGCTGGCAACGTTGCATTTTTGTTAGTTTTTCTCGATTATTCCATAAAAATTGATTGAAAATTAAAAATGTTTTGTATACAAATTGTTCTAATATATAAGTTAATTTGCCTACTGCAATAATAATTCGTGATAAGACTTTTATTTTCTTTAAAAACCGTTAGGTAATAATTTGTTCGTTTTTAAAGAAAATAAAAGTCTATCACGAATTATTATTGCAGTAGAACTTATATATTAGAACAATTTGTATACAAAACGTTTTTTATTTTCATTCAATTTTTATGGAATAATCGAGAAAAACTAACTAAAATGCAACGTTGCCAGCTCAGCATGTATAAACCCTCTTAATTCTCCAAACCACACCATCATATGTTATCCAGGACTTCGGCAGCCTCTACCAGCTCCAGAAGCACTACGAGAGCAACCCCAGCCACGCGCCAGCCAGGCTGCACTCCACCCTGTTCCACTGTCTGCTGGCCATCGTCACCGGCAGCCCGCCCGGCGCGCGCGCCCGGCTGCTCGTGCAGCAGCTCGAACAGCTCGTGCAGAAACTGAGGGCGCTACTGCCGTGCCTCTTGAAGGCCGGGGAGGAGGACAAACCTTGCAGCATCGGGGAGGATGTTGGCAGGTAAATCTAATATAATACATTTCAACGAGCAATTCTTGTATACAATATATCTTCTAATATATAAAAATCTCGTGTCACGGTGTTTGTTATCGAATAATTTATTGAATCAGGCGTTACTTTGCGGAGGTCCTTAATGAACTGAAAGAATTACTTTATATGTATTTTGCATATATATGTTGTATATGGTAGTATATTTTTATTAGGTTTCTTTATATTATGAGTTTATGTATTGTATTTACTAAAAGTTGTATTGTAGCCTTTGCTTTGTCCGACTGTATTATTTTGACTTACTCTTTGTCGGTCCCTTACTAAATGCTCCTTTCATCCACTCAAGGGTTGACTGGTAGAGATCCCTTAAAGGGATAAGTTCGCCTTTGTACATACATTTCAACGGTTGTCAATAATGTATTTCTTTTTTTCCTTATTTTTGTACAATAAAGAGTTTACATACATACATACATACTTTATTTAATGAAGGTCGCGGGTGAGCAAAGTAATTGTTTCAGTTCATTTGTTATCAAACTCCTCCGAAACGGCTTGACCAATTTTCATGAAACTTTTTGTCTATATTCGATAGATCTGAGAATAGGTCGTAGGCGATTTTTTATTCTTCGCAGACGGAGTCACGGGCAACAGCTAGTCTAATATATAAAAATCTTGTGTCACGGTGTTTGTTATTGAACTCCTCCAAAACGGTTTGATTGATTTTTATGAAAGTTCTCTATGTTCGGTAGGTCTGAGAATAGAAGGAGAATAGGTCGTAGGCTAATTTTCTTCGCAGACGGAGTCGCTGGCAACAGTTAGTCTAATTTAATTTATAAAAATCTCGTGTCACGGTGTTTGTTATCAAACTCCTCCGAAACGGCTTGACCGATTCTTATGAAAGTTTTTTTCTCTATGTTCGGTAGGTCTGAGAATAGGTCGTAGGCTAATTTTCTTCGCAGACGGAGTCGCGGGCAACAGCTAGTCTAATTTATAAAAATCTCGTGTCACGGTGTTTGTTATCAAACTCCGAAACGGCTTGACCAATTTTTATGAAACATTTTTTTCTGTATTCGGCAGGTCTGAGAATAGGTCGTAGGCTATTTTTTAAACCCCTATCCTACGCAGAAGGAGTTGCGGGCAACAGCTAGTATATAAAAATCTAGGAAACGGCTCCAACAATATCCATAAAATTTAGTGCAAGGGGTTTTGGGGGCGATAATTCAATCTAGCTCGGTATTATCTCTGAGAAAAAGCGTATTTTCGAGTTTTAGTCCAAGCAAAGCTCGGTCGCCGAGGTACTGTTAATAAATATGTAAATAAATCGCTGTCTGGCTGTCTGTCGTTTCCCAATAGCTTAATAATAATACTAGAAATAATATTGATTTATCGCAAAGTAATCGACTTCAAATATGGTATTTTACGTTCACCCCTCGCAGGTCTTCGTCGACTCCTGGGGGTCGACATACACCACTTTGGGTATCACTGATTTAGACAATATCGTAAGTATTAACTATCCAGCGAATGCTAAAAAACATTTTCCTTCCAGATTATTCGGCATGGATCCAGGTAAGTACAGTCTAAACATAGACGCGCTCAATTGCGTCAAAGACAAAGATGGCCACTGCAAGCACAACCCGCCTCCCCCCAAACCCAGCCCCGTCGTCAACCATTTCAGCGCAGACGTCAACAAACCCTCACAACTCTGGCTCTCCAAGCACAAAGAGGAAATAGCCAACGTCGATCCAGAGAGCGATGACTGCGCCAGAATAAACACGGTGCACAAATGGCCCACAGTCAGCAACAAGCTATGGAACATAAAACAAAAATCGCAGAAAAACATCAAGAAAATGAGATTAGCATCAGACGCTAGTGAATCCCTCATCGACCTCGGCAGAGACGATCTCGCCACGTTAGCAAATAACGAATGTGCAATACCCGTGCCGCAAAAAATGGCGACGCTACTCAGAAATGAAAACGAAACGGAAACGCCTGATGAAATCAATGATCGAGATCCTATAAGCTTCGAAGGCACGATCAAGAAATCAAAAGGATCCCATATACAATTTCACTCAGCACATTTCGATATACGGTCTTCGCCTATAAAACCTTCGTCGACAGTGTTTAGGAAATTCCAAATAAACCCGGACAAAATGGAAAAGCTGAATGTACAAATCATACGACCGTTAGCATTAGAAGCAAAACTTGACGAACTCAATGAAATCACACCAACAACCTCAGATTGCAACAAACTTGACAGTATATTTAGAGATGAGATTGAAATGACTTGTAAAGATGTAATTAGTAATGGTATAAGTTTTGATAGCACTAAAAATTGGGCAATATCGTCAGAATCAAATGATCAGTCCCACGACAGTTTTATGAAATCAAATACTTTGATAGAACCATCTTTAATACATGTGAAGGATGATGCGATGGACACCGGGGTAGATTATAGCATAATACAGAACGCCGACATGCCTATACTTAATGAAAACCATGATAATCATGACAATCGACTGTCTTTATCACAGAGCCAATCAGTATTGAACTTTTTAGAAACCTTAGGTAACGAATGCCTTACCTATCCTGAACCTGAGATTAGGAATACTTCTGTTGACTTCCAATTAGATTTATTTTCGTTTAATAATACTTAAAATCTGAAATAGATATAGGTATATTTATATTAAGATGACATGACTGATAATTAAGTAATGTTTATTTACAATAAATAATCTTAGTTCAATTTATAAAAAATGTGTTTGATTTCTCTGTTCATGCAGATTAATATGGCAAGATTTACTAAGTCTATGAACTGGACTGATTGCTGCAAATATATAAGATACAATGGGTTGACTTTGATAGTTGGATAGTTCTTTCAGCGTTTCAACCACTATAGCATATTATATTTAAAAAAAAAACTAAAAAACACGCTTTAAAAAATAAAAAATAAATTTTAATAAATTTCAATTCACTATTCTTATAGTGCAGTAAAAAATCTTCATAAGCAATTATTATATTGTTATATCCAGATCAAAATTTGTAAACAATTCTAAATATTGATAAAATAAATAATAATAGTTTCAAATATTTTATTGTAAAAAAAGCGTGGGGTGCATGGTGTCAATTGTCAAGGATTGTCATTTTGATAACATCTTAAAAAGCACCCCACGCTTTTTTTACAATAAAATATTTTAAACTATTATTATTTATTTTATCAATATTTAGAATTGTTTACAAATTTTGATCTGGATATAACAATATAATAATTGCTTATGAAGATTTTTTACTGCACTATAAGAATAGTGAATTGAAATTTATTAAAATTTATTTTTTATTTTTTAAAGCGTGTTTTTTAGTTTTTTTAAACTATTATGTATTTTCTATTTTTTAGTTGCATTTTTTTCTTTCTAACTTTACCCCCTCACCTACAACCCCCAAACCCCCTAAACCCAACCCCCCAACATCCCCCACCCCATTTACCCAAACCCCCCCCAAACCCCACACCCTTACCCCCAATTCCCTAAACCCCCCTTACCCCCTCCTCATTTTACAAACCCCCGAACCACCTAAACCCAACCCCCCTAACACCGAACCCCCATACCCCCGGAACCCCCCACCCCCACTCCCCCCCGTCACCTGCCCCCCCCACCCCACCCCTCCCACACCCCCCACCCCGCCACCTACCGCCCCCCCTTCCAGTTCCATCATCAAACCCTTGTTACCATCTAGGCCTCTTACCCCCTCCCCATTTCCCACAACCCCCCAAAATCACTTACCCCCGAACCACCCAACACCCCCACCCTATTTCCCGTAAACCCCCCCCCCATCCCCTAACCCCAACCGCCACACCCTAACCCCCAACCCGCCACCTACCCCCCTTCCAGCTCCATCATCAGACTCTTGTTACCATCTAGGACCAAAGTACTCGTCAAAACGAATCAAACGAGCCCAAACTCGATGGGGTTGTTTCGTTTTATTGTGGAGTGCCTTTGGCCATCTTCCAGCTCCATCATCAGACCCTGGTTACCATATGGGATCAAAGTGCTCGTCAAGACGAATCAAACGAGCCCAAAATCGATGGGGTTGTGTCGTTTTATTGTGGAGTGCCTTTGGCCATCTTCCAGCTCCATCATCAGACCCTGGTTACCATATGGGATCAAAGTGCTCGTCAAGACGAATCAAACGAGCCCAAACTCGATGGGGTTGTGTCGTTTTATTGTGGAGTGCCTTTGGCCATCTTCCAGCTCCATCATCAGACCCTGGTTACCATCTGGGATCAAAGTGCTCGTCAAGACGAATCAAACGAGCCCAAACTCGATGGGGTTGTGTCGTTTTATTGTGGAGTGCCTTTGGCCATCTTCCAGCTCCATCATCAGACCCTGGTTACCATCTGGGATCAAAGTGCTCGTCAAGACGAATCAAACGAGCCCAAACTCGACGGGATTGTGTTGTTTTATTACATAGTTCCTATGGCTACCATCCAGCTCCATCATCAGATCAGCTCCATGTTACAATAATATTGCATTGTCATCCAATTTACACATATGTGCAAAATTTCAGCTCAATCGGAAACCGGGAAGTGGGTCAAAATAGCGCCCTAAGGAGTCGGTTACAAACAAACATACAAACATACAGGTGAAGCTAATATAAAGCGTGTGAAAATAAGTTACAATTGCCATTAAATTTTTGTATTTTCTTTTACTACAAATGCACAATACTTTAAACATGTTAAAGTGGACTGGTACATATAAAAACCTCAATTATTTACTTAACAAGTATCTTAAGTTTACACATAGCAACTGGCGTCAACTTGCAGCAAAAGTATAACATTGGCTTGTTGCAGCTGTGCAATACCGGTGAATTTAAACATGTTTCACAAATATTACTAACATGTAACTCAATAACATGTACAGTTACATTACGGGTATGTTAACCCCTCGTAAGCGGGATGTGAAAAAAACCTGCATTCTATAGCTAAACTGTTTAAATGAGTCCTCACTCGCAGGGTACAGAGGCGCGGGAGTAGACGACAAAGGGGGTCGGGGGAGGTGCGGGCGGCAGGCACACCATTCGCGCTCGCCGCTCGCACCTCTCCCGGCTCCCTTTGTCGTCATACCCCCCAATCACTGTACCGCGCGAGCGAGGACTCATTTAAACGGTTTAGCTATGGTCTCAATTGTTTCATATAAAGCCAATTTTATAGATACTAAAAATGGAAAAATAATGCCTTGAATTTGGCACGGATCCGTGTCTTAAGCCTACTAGGGGTTAAGCCACTTGCCACTACATAAAATTTAGCCGAGTAATGCTAGCTAGCTGAGGCGAGACGTTGACAGGCCACCGATAAGGTAAGTTGTCTCAATAAACCAGCACAGGATCAATAATAACTGATGGTGATGATGCATCGGAGAGAAGCGAAACGCGTGTCCAGACTTTTGTTTATGGTTGTGTTGGTTCTCGTAGTTGTTTAGTTACATTTATGTTGGTTAATTTAATTTTTTATTCAGAGGGAGTGCGGGAAAATTGCAAGAAAAAGCATATTTTCAATGCAAATGTAGCTATCTTACGTGAATGGGCTCACTCTTTTGCAGAGGAGCAAAAGAAATATTCCATTCATTTCATTGGGCTTTTGTGCTTGTATTTTATAAAGTAAATACTTGTCTTGTTGATGAAAAAAAAATACAAACAGAGGCAAGTGGCTCAATCCCATGATATGACTATAGATCGAGTCATTCATTATGATGCGTGCTGTGGTTCTTATTGCAATGTCATTAATGTCTAATTTTGTCAAATTCACGCGCCTTCATGAATGGCACTTACTATACAATCAAAGTAAAATAACCACCATTAACACTAGAAACTTAATTATGCTTGCAACACCGGTCTCTCATTCTTCCCTTCTAAGTTCTGATTGGTCAGAGCATAACCAGTGCCTCCCCTCTGCATCGGAATGATGTCTTTCTCTTTAAGCTTGTCGCTGGTGAGGGGATGAAGCCAGTCTTTCTTTATTATTTTCTCCACACACTCCAATGTGACCACATCACCAGTTGTCCTGGAAATAAAGGGATGGGTATTTGTAACAATCATATTTATCAGTGTTGCCAGACATCCCGATTTTCGGTTCAAATTAAATGTCGCGGGACAGGCTCGGTCCCGTTTTTGGGGGATTGATCAACTGTGCGACGATGTATGGTAAAATAACGTATTTTCATGAAAATAACTTCTTTATGGCTTTTTTGGCTATCTATTGTCATTAATTATGAACGTAATTTGGAATTCAAATAAAAGGATGATTTTTTTTTACTTTGTACATTTTTTAGTATGTCCCACTTCAACAAAAGAATCCTGTTTAGCCCTAAAAAAAACTGGCAACGCTGAATCATAATTATAGGTACAACCTTTTACCTTGCAACTCTGCAAAGAAAATAAGTAGATTGTATAGTCAACCGAGAAAGTCCAATACAACTCTAAGGTTCAATGCCAGGTGCACAATTTCAAACATAAAAGACTCAGTCAGACTTATTTTTTTTTATATTGGAACGCTGAATACAGCTTGCTATTCCCATAACTTGATATTGGAACTGTCTGAACTGAAACATGTGAAGTAACTTACTTGGTTGAATATACTTCATTGATTTGGACTTCTGTTTCCGTTTCAATGTCAAGTAATGCCTGGGCAATCAATTAATATGCGGGAAGTGACAAAAATCCATTTAATTTTTTTTTTAAATACAATAGAATGCCTTCATTTTTGCATGGATCCATGTCTTAAGCATACAAGGGGTTAAGTCTAAAACAATGGCACAATGTGTAGGTACGGTTTCGCTGGGAGCCAACCGGAAATTGCCTCCCACTGCCAGTAAGAGGCTGTTGGAGTTAATTTTTCTATTTCCAACTGAAAAAATTGTAGTGCCTGCTGCCACCCCCTTTTGTATGCCACCTGGGGCCATGGCACCCTGTGCTCCCCTGTAACTGGTCAAAAACATATAACTTTTGGGTTATTAGGTGCTTTCCCCGCTTTTGTCTCTCCCATTGATACAGTCTGTAATGTCTAAATGTATTGTTATTATCTTGTATTGTCTATATGTTTTATACACACCCATTCTAGGTACTCAACAAACACGCCTCTACAACCACTGTTCGGACTTTTCTTTTTTAAAGCCGGTCAGTCACAACATACACTTTGCTACTGTCACAAGTCATTGGCTGTAGTGGTTGCTAACCTTAAACAACCAGTTAATTTGAAGTTAAATTCTAAAGGGTTTGGTTGAAATATGACTTGTAATTGTCAACCAAAACAAGTTACAACCTGATAATTGACTGAGAAGTTGAATAACAGGGTGAATCGACTTTTTCTTGCCACCTGTTGTTATGGGTATGTATTACAATACCGAAGTACGAAAGACCGAATGTATTACAATATCAAATGGGTCAAAAGACCAACACGATTTTTTTCTGAAACCGTTAACTTTTTATGATTGTTATAAAACAAACCTAACCTAACCTAATGGGTTCTGTATGATGCCGTTTTAATAAATTCTGAGAAGTTTACGGTTTCAGAAAAAAATTGTGTCGGTCTTTTGACCCTTTCCATATTTTAATACATTTGGTCTTACATACTTCGGTATTGCAATACATACCTGTCTCCTGGACAACACTGACCTGACCTGACCTGGACTGGCATTTTTCTATGAAACATTATGAAGATGTCACTTGGACAACCAACGGTTAACTGTTAATTTTCATGTTTTACGTACAATAAAGAGTTTTACATACATACATACATACATACAACCAGGGACAGAGTAAACAACACAAAAAAGTTGATTCAACCAACAGCACTCGATTCTAATTGATGTGTCTATCTACACATTGAACTTATACTGGTGTTGGGGTTTACAATTATAGCAACTTACCTGATCACGGCACATGGGATGGCATTGCTCAAGATATCATGTGTTACCGGACACATGTACCTGTTCTCTTTAGCAATGAGTGACTTCTTATCTTCAGAGTCCGGGACCAGAGTCCACTTCACCTCAATCAGGTCTTTCATTTTCAACGGCCGGCCACTGATGGGGCAGTACACTGTAGGATCTGGCTTCTCCACCCTCGAGATTTTAGCATCTGGCAACATTGCTGGGACCCAAAAACTAGGAAGCTGCTTGTTCTTGCCATTGGCCACGTTTGAAATTGATGTTGACGTACTAGGCTCATTTCCTGACTGCTTGCCAGGAGCACTGGTTATATTCTTCTCCCTGTTCATGAATTTAATCAGGTTTGCTTCTTTTTCCGCCGCGGCGAGCTCATTTTTTTCGTTTGCATCCTTCTTCAACTGCTTCTCGTAAAGTTTCAATTTTCGCGTGTATTCCGTCTTTTTTGATATTACATACTCTAAGATTGCTTCTTTGTCGAATAAATAACCCTCTTTGGTGACGACTGGGTTTCTGCACGGCTGCAATGTGAGGCTACAGTCGTCGAAATTCTTGACAGAGTCCTTGCCTACTCGCTCACTTTGAGTGCCATATCCAGATGCTGCTGCGTCTTTCTTTTTTTCGTGGTATGTGTATACTGCTCCTGCAGTACAATTTCTAGCGTGACGCGTCATATTTTATTGATAAACTGATATGTAGTTATCTGAAATACAGCGTTTCGAATACAAACACCACACGAACGAACACAAATCAACAACCAAACCAACCATCAATGATGATTGATGACATTGATGACAGTGACAGATGAAATGACTGAGACTGACAGCCAGTGACAGCTGTGAATGTGATTAGTGTTGCCAACAAGATTAATATAAAATTAGCTAAGACAATAGTAAAATCGCGAAAATTGAGCTAAAATGTTTGCTAACATATTATTTACAAGGCTGCTGTATGGTGCTGTGATATGGTGGCATAGGGCCCGTATTAAGGAGTATCAAAAGGAACTGAATAAAGTTCAAAGATTGGCATGCCTGATGATAACAGGGGCAATGAGAACAACCCCAACGCATGCTATGGAAGTTATGCTAGGACTGAAGGCACTTCATCTGGAAATAGAGAAGAGGGCCATGGAACAATGGTTTAGAATGAGGGCATGTGAGGAGTGGAGGGGGAACTTCACAGACAAGAAACATGCACTTATACAAAAGGAGGCGTTATTAAAGCTAGGAATGCTAGCACAGAATAACGACTTAATTGAGAAACAGAGGGTTTTCGATAAGAAATACAGAATCCATATAGGAGAGAGAGATGATTGGAAGGTAGACCTTGAATATCCGACTACAATTTGTTTTACGGATGGATCAAGGAAGAAAACGTCCCAACTTGCGGGAGCAGGTATAATAATACCCAAGATGAATGTTCGAGAGGCTATACCATTAGGCAGATATGCCAGTGTGTTTCAGGCTGAAGTGTGCGCAGTGTTGAAGTGCGCTCAGATTATACAAGCAAAACTGGGTGACTATCGAGGTGTAGGAACAGTGGTGATTTACTCTGATAGTCAAGCAGCGCTAAAGGCATTAAACAAGCCGACAGTTAACTCCTCTTTGGTAAGAGAGTGTAGAGATGCACTTAATAAACTAGGAGAGAGTACGAAGGTTACGGTGGCCTGGGTCCCAGGACATCAGGGAGTGACAGGTAATGAGAAGGCTGATGAGCTGGCAAGGGAGGGAGCGGATACGGGATTCATAGGTCCTGAACCGGTACTTCCAATGTCTGCAGAAGTCACCAAGGGGGTTATAGATAGAATGAAGGAACAGGAAGCAAACAGTGAGTGGAAACAGGCTGTAGGGTGCAGACAATCGAAGATGATGCTGGATGGCATAAACCACAGAAGAACTAGGTATCTCCTAAATCTAGGTAAGAGTAGCTTAAGAACTATAACTGGCATAATTACTGGCCATAACTTGTTAAATAGGCACTTAAGCGTAATAGGTATAAAAAGTGACCCCTCCTGTCCACATTGTGGGAAGGAGGAAACGAGTGAGCACGTCCTAACCGAGTGTGTCATGTACGCGGCAGCGAGGCGTGATGTATTCGGGAGTGACGAGCTGAGGGAGGAGGAGCTAAAGGACGTCTGTCTCAAAGATGTCCTTTTGTTCAGCAGGAGAACGAGAAGATTCGAGGAGAATTGCTGTGTGGGAGCGCTGCTGGGACAGTAACCTGTCGGCTCCAACCACGGGGAACTGGGCTGAATGACTGTGCAAACGATCGACAGCCCGCCTGACTCAGCAAGGCGTCCCCATACATCATCATCATCATCAGCATATTATTTCAGTGTCAAATAAGAAAAAAGTAATTTAATAGAATTGTTTATTAATCAAGTAAAATTTGAAGGACACTTCTGATGAACAATGTTTAATCGACAATAAAATAATAATAATAATATAATCGATAGTGCTTCATATTTCGTATGTATTTGTATGCCTCATGTCATGGTGCAACATCATCATCTCAGCCTATATACGTCCCACTGCAGGGCACAGGCCTCCTCTCAAAATGAGAGGGCTTGGGCCGTAGTTCCCACGCGGGCCCATTGCAGATTAGTAACTTCACACACACCAATAAATTTCTTCGCGGGTGTATGCAGGTTTCCTCACGATGTTTTCCTTCACCGTAAAACTCATGGTAAATTACAAATGTAATTTCGCACATAAATTCCGAAAAACTCAAAGGTGCGAGCCGGGAACCCACGACCCTCTGCTTGAGAGGCCATAGATCAAACCACTAGGCCACCACGGCTCTATGATGCAACAAAGTGATACTAAATTGTACAATTAAGATCTTTGTGCATGTATTTATCAATGTTTTGACAAATAAAATTATTGGATAATTGATTGATTGATTAAATAAATGATAAAATAAAAATCAATAAATAAAATGGAAAATATCTTGGTCTTCATCCGCAACTGACGTGCTTGTAGCTGAGGTAGATTAAGTAGTTGAGTGAGTATCAAGGTCAAGACTGTAAAGCCTTTCAAGACCGCAGTGACATACAATCTGCGCCATTGTGCGCGTTGTATAACAATGAATCATATACGCTGTGCCGCGCTGCTGGTGTATGTAACCATTATATACTTATATAATCTAGTGTTATACAACGCACTAGGCAAGCTCGGATGGCATCGCACGCACGTCCCGCGCTGCGGTCTGTGGAAACCTCCCCTTGAATTCGCCACCGCCTTAAGAAAACCTCGTAAGCACAGACTACTACGAGATACTACTCGTAAGTAACAAAATTTTGTGAGAACTGTTTTATACTTTTATTCATCAGAAAAACTTGTAATGCGTCATGTTTTTGTCTCTTCTGTAATTTTTTTTAGCACATACCTACGAGGTTTTTTACGTGGCGGTGACGTGATGCCTTTTAGCACAGTACGCTGTCTGGGACTGTGTAGAAAAAGCAGCAATTCCCTGCCTTGTGACGCCTAATCTGATATTTAAAAGGATTTTAGGGATGTTTGGTTGAGATGAATAAAACTCTCTAATAGATTTGTATTGTATAGAAGAAGTGAAGAATGTTTATTAAAAAATATTTACAAGTGTATTTAAAATTATTATGGCACAAATAGTGCGAGGTGCGCCGATCACGCAAGAGGGCGTCGGCGTTGCGTTCTCGCTCTAAAATGAGCGAGACGGTTGCGGGCTACCGAGCGCTCGGAACTCTCGCGCTCGCGTCTGTATAAAATTCGGCGCGGCAAAGCTTGCGATCTTCTTCATCGCGTTGCCATCGAGGAAGGAACATGTCCTCGTAGCTCCGATGTACTTCGCTCCGATGCAGCGTGTGTCTCCGCTGCACTCTATGATCTGAAGCACGACGACGAAGATGAAGATTTGGAAAATGCTGCGATCGACGAAACAAATAAAAACTGTTCTTTTGAGAACATTCGACCCTCGTAGATTCGACCTTATGGTCGCGTCTCTATAGACAACGTCAACTTTTCTCCTTTAACGACGTCAATCACCTACAGGATGTTTGTTTCATGGTTCCACTTTTAATCAATAGTTTTTTATAATACTATAAAAAAATGCCATGGGCTAGCTAAACGACAAATAATTAAGCTAAATGACATGAAAATACGTGAAATCTAGCTAAACATGATAAATTGACAACACTTGTTTAAAAAAAATCCGCAAGGAAAAAATGTCAAAGTTTTTCCGCTTATACCTGACTTCATATAAATTTTTCATGAAGCGTTTTTAACACTGACTCAGATAGCTTCAAGCCGGAAATGGAAGTCACTTGTGTACTTGATATAACTTGGCTAAGTTAAAAATAAATTCTTAATGCTTTTTAGTAATTTATCAAATAAAACGTAAGTAACAAAATCAAGTTTACAAGCTTTTTACGAATATAAATTATAAAACTCTTTCTGTCTAGTCGGATGTCACTTGTCAGCAGTACCAGTACGTCAACGTCACATCACAGTCACTGTCACTCGTGACGTGATGTGGTGAGATAAGATGATTATTTATTGTGGTCCGATCCCGAGCTGATTTCTCTTCCTTCTCTTTTAGTTATTTACTTGAGTCGTTGTATTCGGTCGCGCGTTTAGCTGAAGCTGATTTTGTTAAATTTTCTACAACTTACTTAAGTATTTTAGCGATATCTAATCTTGGTGATAAGCATTAGTGTTTTTCATTTGTTTCTAATAACTCAGTGTGTTTTGTGCATAGCAGTGCAGTGTACGTTGGTGCCGTTGTGATCTTCCCATTTTATTATTGCGTTTGTGGCTGTTCTTCAGTGAATGATGAATTTATCATTCGCTGGGTGTGGTTTCCTTGGCATATATCATGTCGGAGTAGCTGTATGTTTTAAGAAATATGCCCCACATTTACTTTTGGGCAAAATATCTGGAGCTTCCTTCGGTGCCTTGTCCGCTTGCTGTTTACTGTGTGATGTACCCATAGGTAAGATTTTTTTTTTACAACATCACTATCATAATGGGATAACATGGCATTAACATCCAAAAACAGCCAAGCATTGTAGCAAAATCAACAACAACAACAACACTACCCATCTGTCTAGTAAAACATACTAGTTGTATATAATTCTTGATAGTAACCATGTTTGTATTTTATATGTGGAAAGTAAAAAAAACCTGATATTTATTTGTCTGAAATAATACTTATTCTACAAACAAAAACAGAGGATGATAGCCGTTTTACATGGACCCATACCTGAACAATTGGAAGGTTAAGGGTCTATATACTTGGCTGGACACTGAATAAAGGACATTGGTTTAGTTTGTTTATTTATATTGCACTTAATACTTCTAATATGTTATAACTAACTAATCTCTTAATACGATAATAGAACACAAATATGACAATAATAACAGTTTAACCTCATTGCTCCTAGTGTACTTTAAAAAGTAACAATCAATAGTAAAGTAATTGAGTATGTATGTATGTACTATGTGGAGTACAAATAACTTTAATATACACCGTGAAATTTTAGTGGTTGTTTTCCCGAAACGAGGTGATTTAGTATCGATTGTACAATCGATTTCTACTTACTATTTTGACTAGAGTCAAAAATCCAATTGTGAAAAACGAAAGTCGAAAATGACCGCAAACCAATAGTAACGCTTCGTTGGTACAAGTAGCGTACGATTGTACGATAGGTTAGGTACCAACGAAGCGTTACTATTGGTTTGCGGTCATTTTCGACTTTCGTTTTTCACAATTGGATTTTTGGACTCTATTCAAAACAGTAATTATAAATCGATTGTACAATCGATACTAAATCACCTCGTTTCGGGAAAACAACCACTAAAATTTCACGGTGTATAATTTCCAAAATCATAAAACTAAAAAATCTTGTCTTCTTGTATTCTGATCCTTAAAATTAATTTCAAATCAATCACCAGTCAGTTTCCAATAAATAAATCTACTGATTGTCCTTTTCAAAGAACCATTCACTTTTATTGGGTGTTTTTTGATTTTAAGATAATTGTCACACATAATTAACCGCCCCCTAACAACCGCCTTAGCCTAGTTGGTAGTGACCCTGCCTACGAAGCAAGAGGTTCTGGGTTTGAATCCCGGTAAGGGCATTTATTTGTGTGATGAGCACGAATATTTGTTCCTGAGTTATGGATGTTTTCTATGTATTTAAGTATTTATTTATCTATATAAGTATGTTTATCGCCGTCTGGTACCCATAGTACAAGCTTTGCTTAGTTTGGGACTGGGTCGATTTGTGTAAGATTGTCCCCTAATATTTATTTATTTATTTATTTATTTATTTATTTATTTATTTATAAGGCTCATTTATATGGCCCTTTTTTTTACTAACAGCAATTTTGGAAAGATCATCATTCCCAAGAAGAATGTGCCAAAAGAAACCTGGCATAAAGGCCATTGGACAGAAATTTCAAGACCCAAATCTATTGCTTGTTAGGCTAGATGGTCTCAAATGGTGGTCCCATGCAAAGTTTATTTTAAGTACCAATAATTAAAAATTTTAGTGTTTTGTACTAACAGCTACCTCTAATTCATTGAGTAATAGATTTTTTGAATAATGAAAAATAGATGTTGACTGATTCTCAGACCTACCCGATATGAGACCTGTCATGAGAATCGGTCGAGCCATTTCGGAGGAGTTTGGTAACAAACACCGCAACACAAGATTTTTATATATTAGATAACATCAATATTGCATTGCATGTTTGAGAAAAATTAAATTAGGTGTATAAAATCCTCAAAATAATATTAGATGGATTTTTATTAGTGATGTGACGGATATCCGTATTCGTATCCGCAGATTCCGTGGGAGAAGAAAGATCCGTATCCGTATCAGTTACTTTTTGACGGACCTTTTAGGGATCTTTCAGCTTATTAATTTTCAATTCGATATACACCGTGAAATTTTAGTGGTTGTTTTCCCGAAACGAAGTGATTTAGTATCGATTGTACAATCGATTTATAATTACTATTTTGACTAGAGTCAAAAATCCAATTGTGAAAAACGAAAGTCGAAAATGACCGCAAACCAATAGTAACGCTTCGTTGGTACCTAACCTATCGTACGATCGTACGCTACTTGTACCAACGAAGCGTTACTATTGGTTTGCGGTCATTTTCGACTTTCGTTTTTCACAATTGTATTTTTGACTCTAGTCAAAATAGTAATTATAAATCGATTGTACAATCGAAACTAAATCACCTCGTTTCGGGAAAACAACCACTAAAATTTCACGGTGTATAGGTGATAAAGTAGCAATGAAAAAGTAATAAATTCCATTCAGATTATTTTTTATTTCTTAAAATTATAAACAGACCAAAAGAAACCCGCGCAATGCAAATCAAAACAAATTCCGCCTGTCGTTGTGGCGGTTGTCAAATTCTCATTTACCGATTAAAGGTTTCGCGCACCAAAACCGATTGACTAAGAAAGTTAAGACCCTTATCCATATCCGCGGATCTTGACACTAAATTCCGTATTCGGTCCGATATCCGCGGATATACATTCTTAAAGATCCTGCACATCACTGATTGTTATAACACTAGCTTTAAGTCTAGATGGAAATGTAACTCGCATAGGGACACATTGTATGGCAAAACTCACATCTTAATATGATATAGAAAGATCTATCCATGCTTTACCTGCGAGTCCTGCAAGTATGCCGACGTCTCGCTAAAATTATTTAAAAGCGAAAAAGTTTTTCGGGTGCGCCGACGGGATTCGAACCCACTTCTCCCGGGTATGCGCCCCAACGGGTGTTCTACCAATTGAACCACGTCGCATCCAACCGACTCCCCCGAAATTCTTAATCGCTTACATACGCCAACAGTGGCGTGTGGTAACATCCATCGCAACTATTAGAAGCTACGACTCCTACGTTCCAAATTACATTGGAAATGCGTAAGAAATGATGTACCACATCTATTTATTCAAATATTATTTATTTTATTAGCAGTACGGCTGCTCACCGAATCTAAGATTATTTAAAAGCGAAAAAGTTTTTCGGGTGCACCGACGAGATTCGAACCCACTTCTCCCGGGTATGCGCCCCAACGGGTGTTCTACCAATTGAACCACGTCGCATCCAACCGACTCCCCCGAAATTCTTAATCGCTTACATACGCCAACAGTGGCGTGTGGTAACATCCATCGCAACTATTAGAAGCTACGACTCCTACGTTCCAAATTACATTGGAAATGCGTAAGAAATGATGTACCACATCTATTTATTCAAATATTATTTATTTTATTAGCAGTACGGCTACCCGAAAAACTTTTTCGCTTTTAAATAATCTTAGATTCGGTGAGCAGCCGTACTGCTAATAAAATAAATAATATTTGTCTCGCTAAAAGTCCCCAATATAAAAAAAACCTACAAAAATACAGCAAATGTTGTTATTTTAATCTAACAGACTTTACCTTTTTTAGGTGAAATAACCAGCGATGTCCTCCGTGTGGTCGGCGAAGCCAGGGCGGGGTCCCTTGGACCTTTTAGCCCCTCATTCAACATCCAAAATGTCCTACTCGAAGGCATGGACAAATACTTGCCTCATGATGTCCACAAATTAGTCAGCGGCAAGCTCCACATATCCCTCACGAGGGTGTACGATGGGAAGAACGTTATAGTATCAGAGTTCCCGACTAGACAAGATCTCATGCAGGTTAGAGAAAGATTACGTATTGGTATTGACCTATTTGCATTTTTGGTACTTTTCCTCATACTTAAATATTGAAGAAGCATTAGGCTGCTTGTTCAATGGAGCAGAGCAAGATAGCGGAGCGGAGCGAGGGGGTAATGCGAAGCGGTGTTGCGGACTGTGTTTTCTATACGCGGAGCAAGCCCACGCTCGTTTCTCCGCCCCGCTTCCCCACTCCTCTTTTGCAGCTCCCTATCTGCTAAAGAGGAGCGGAGATTTTACGCAATTCTATTGGTGGATTTTTATCTCGCTCACCGTTCCGCTGCCTCGCTCCGCTCTAGTGGACAGGCAGCTTTAAACTCCTCTTTAGTAACTCAACAATAAAGCGGTTAAGTTAATTCATCGCCAAAATTGGCATCCGCAATAACAGCAACTCAAAGGAGATAATTATGTGACATTTAAGTCGCAACTCTCGACAAGTGATGTGCCGGATCGTTAAAATTTTATACCTATCCGCGGATATGGATTTGAATTCGGATATGTGGTGTTAATATCCACGGATACGGATACAGATAAGGATCTTAACTTTCTTACTCAATCGATGTCGATGCTCGAGACCTTGAATCGAAAGTTGACGCCACGCCCGGCGGAATATGTTCAGGATTTCATCTATGAATTGAAAATTAATAAGATCCGTAAAAGGTCCGCCGAAATGTAACGGATACGGATCTTTCTTCTACCTCGGACATCCGCAGATACGGATACGTATATCCGGCACATCACTACTGTCAACGCGAGACTTGCTTACTTTCTCTCAAAAGCCTGCGCCTCCACTATCTTTAAGCACATGCGCACAAGCTTTCTGATTATTTGCAGGTTTACAGATCCTACATAGATTGAGGGTTTTACTTCTTTCTTACTAAATAATTGGTTTTATTGACACGCGCTATTATTTACATCGAATTTTGCACAACTAGGTCATACACAGTAAAAGAAACAAAAGTTGTCTCTCCTGTGGACATGGAACCAGCTACTCCGAGTCAGCATACTTAAGATGTATTTAAATGGGCTACACACCAATGTAGACTTGACTATAAAATGGCTGTAGACCCTTAACTATTGCCCAAAAAAAAAACCAGAATAGCCATCCCATCTAGACCCATCCTACCCAACCCATCTGGACTATTAGCAGTTTTTAATAATGTATTTTTGGACCGATGTCTTACCAGCTCAGAAAGCTTTGCTTGTGAAAAGTAAATTTATAGGATGGATGCAAATATGTATGTGTGTGTGTGTGTATATATAATCCTAGCTAATATTACAAATGCGAATGAAAGTACGGTATGCGCAACACCGCGCTCAACTGCATTTTTCCTGCTTATTCCCCTAAATTCAATTCTAGGGTGAAGTGAATGAGTATTTATTAAGCTAGCGTTCTCCATCGTAGGCCTCACTTTCGCTTTCCATCAAGCGTGAATGTGGTCAAACGCAAGCCTATATTGTATAAAAAAAAGTTAATCCTTTGTTTCAGGCATTATTGGCGTCATGTTTTGTGCCAGTGTTCTCGGGTATGCTGCCACCGAGGTTCCACGGCATCCGTTACATGGATGGAGGCTTCAGCGACAACCTGCCAATCCTGAACGAGAACACAATTACCGTTAGCCCGTTTTGTGGCGAGAGCGACATCTGTCCGAGGGATTTGAGCTCGCAGCTGTTTCACGTGAGTACCTACCACAAAAGCAGTGACAGTGACTGTCCTATAAAAAGGACAAATTGAAAAATTTTATTCGTATATTTATTAATTTCTTGTAAATTAACTTTTTTTGTACACATACATCACGCCTCCTTCCCAGCAAAAGGGTAGGGAGAGATTATTTGTTTCCAACCTGCTACGATGTTGACTTACAACTTTCGCTTTCACAGCACTCATTAGTCTTTTCGTACAATGCTCGCCGGTTTCGGGTAGTCTTGACCGGTCCTCAAGACACTCTCAATCTGGTCATGAAATGTACTTCTTGTGCTTTTTCTATTTATTTATTTTATTTAAAAGTTTTTACATCTTCACATAGTCATGTTAGTAATGTTACTTTACTATACTGACGAAATATTTACTTAAGTATATCTAAAAAAAAATATGCAATAACAGTTTATCTCTTGGGCAACTTCAAACTAGGGCTCGCATGCTGTTGCTGTTAGTACGTGGTTTCAACAATGCACTGTTTATCAATCAAGGACGTTATTTGTTTACTATTTAACTGTTCTTGAGTAGCCTTATCACGCAACCCAACATTGTAGCATGTTAATAAAAAAGTTTACGCGTGTCGGTCTATATCAAATGACGCGTTTCCCTGACGCATTTGGATTTTTTTTATCTCAATATGCGTCAAAAGTTTTATAACAAAATATTAAATTTACAGCAAAGAATTTCAATAAAGTTGTAATATCTCCAACTAGAAATTAACGCTTATTTATCTTTATAGTTTTAACTAAATCTCGCGTCGTGAAAAGCAGTCAAACAACGGCGATTCCACGAACTGTAGCTCTTAATTTTATGACACTATTAGCTGTTGCCCACGACTCCGTCTGCGGAGAATTCGTTTATAGCTATCCTGTGAGAACTATTTCCGGGATCAAAATTGTCCTGTGGTCTTTTCTATTACAAATTTATAGGTAATCTAAATCGGTTCCGCGGTTCAAGCGTGAAGAGGTAACAGACACACTTTGCCATTTGTAATATTAGTTTGAATAAAGATTTTTTTTCCACCTATAATGCATATACGTCTTGTCCTGTAGGTAAACGTCGCGAACACAAGCATAGAGCTATCGAAACAGAACATCAACCGTTTCGGCAGAATACTCTTCCCTCCGAAGCCCGAAGTTCTCAGCAACATGTGTAAACAGGGTTTCGACGACGCCCTCAGGTTTTTGCATAGGAACAACATGCTCTCCTGCACTCGATGCCTCGCGGTACAGTCCACGTTCCAACTGCAAGATGTGTTGGACGACACAGTGTACGACTACGACTCGGATTGTGAGGAATGCAAGACACACAGACAGGTATGATTTGATACGATTTTAGCATATTATTTTGACGATATATCTCAGAATATAGCATAAAGTTATCACATTCAATTTAAATGAAAGGGTCCTAAGTGTGTGCTATGGCGAGGGTGTACAATTGTCGAAAAAAATGTACGACCTGACCTGATCATTCAAAGTCAAACCCTTGTTCATGATCTATTTCTTTTTAATAATTAATAATGTAATATTAATTATTGCCTCACATTGTTAAAAGAATCAAACTTACAAATTAAATTATATCATTAGATATGTTAGCAAAAAAAAACAATTTTTTAATGAAAATAATTTATGTGTGTGTCCATGATGTATACTCTTACAAAATCATTAAATGTACTTACATAGTATTATGGTATAGTATAAATCTTCCCAGGTGAATTTTTCGCTTCGAGCCGTTACATTAAATTTGAACCTTAATACTATGACTATACCGTTTGTTTTGAAAGATAAGGGCTCGAAACGAAAAATTCACCTGGGAAGATTTATACTATAACTAGCTTTTGCCCGCGACTTCTGACGGTACTGTTTTATAAGTATAGATACATGTAGTATAGATTACATGAAGTTTTTTTATAAAGTTGTACATTATTGTCATTCAATCCGGGTCGACAAATACTGGATTGTATCGCAAGGATTTTTAAGTTACCGATCAATTTTTGGTAGACTATACGACGTTCAAGCGTAACTTAAAACGACTAAGCCACTGAAAACTCTCAGAATCTGCCGCATCATTGTTTTAACACTCCAAATTTGGTTCCAGGACGCGTTAGTAGACGATTTACCTGACACAGTGATGACTATATTCCAAAACGCGATAGATTCGGCGAACCACGGAATTGTCAACTGGGTGATGAGACAGCGAGCGGTCCGGTATCTTACCATACTGACATTGCCATACAGAGTGCCCATCGACATCATGTATGCTACTCTCACCAAGTAAGTTTCTATACATTTTTTTTTGGTTATTGTAACTTCTGTTCTTTAGAAAGGACATTATTTTTAAATTAGCGCTTGCTAAGAGCAGAAGTCTCTTTGTACCCTTAATTCTTGATTAGTCTTCCTAAAGTGGTGGTCAGAGGTTCGTAGACAATAGTAATTGTAAATTTCCTACGCTGCGCAAGAATACAGGGGAGAATTTTTTGACAAATGGCACATCTGCATTGGAATGTAAAATTTTAAAGTAAACTAGCCATCGGAACCGCTATAAGTACCTGTAGTCGTTATAAATGTGTAGTTATATCATAATAACATTGTAGAATTCAAAAGATTTCTATTAATTTAATTACCTACCTACTGGTTTAACTGAAAATACAACATTTTATGTTGGTGGATTTTTTATAAAAAGTTATGGTTGAAAAAAGGTTTAATGTAAGAGAAATCTACTAAAGGAAACAAGTAATTGTAAAACATATCGGCTGCGGTGTAGGTGTGGTGCGAATGTAAAACAAATAAAGAACGTTACAACTACGAGTAAAAATAATCATCTCCGCAGGTTGTTCAACTCCTCGATTAAGAATTAAAAAATAGTAATACAGTATCTGCGAGCTTGATAACCTTTATCTGTTGCTGGCAGCTGACCACTATTAGTTAATCTAGCGAGTTAAATTGGGTCCTTTTGCCTGTAGTCTTAAGAGTGAAATTGAATTGACGTTATCTATACATATAAAATCCTTTGTCCTGACTGACGGATCAACGCACAGCCTAAACCGCTGATCGTAGAGACCTGAAACTTGGAGGGTGTGTTCTTTGTATGACGTAGGCATCCGATAAGAAAGGATTGTTCGTAGTTCTACTCCTAAGGGGGTAAAAAAGAGGGGCAAAGTTTGTATGGGACAACGTGATTCCTTGGTCCAATCTACTTCAAATTTTGCATAAACATTCTTTAACAGAATTAATGGAAGGTGTGTTTCGTATTTTATTGAAATTCATCCCTTGACGGGGTTAAAAAGGAGTAGAAAGTTATTTTGGGGGTGATTTGCTTCGAAGTTGATATCAATACTCCTTAGTGCTTTTGATTTAAATTACATTTTATTTTGACACAATGCAAACGAAACGAAACTTCAAATTTGGCAAACCATTTGTCTACGTTTGTCAACCACTTCCTGATCTGATCTCTGATAATAACTAATTACTTCACTTATATGTATAAGTATTTGCATTTAACCAAGCTTTTGCTTTTACAAGCGCAGCGTGGGACGTCCACCAACGAGATGGACGGACGTTTTGGTGAAGGCCGCAGGTTCAGGGTGGATGCAAGTCGCTTCCAACCGTAATGATTGGGCGTCAATGAGGGAGGCCTATGTCCAGCAGTGGACGTCCTACGACTGAAATGATGATGAAGCTTTTATGTGACTTCAACCTTTTTCGAATAAAATCGAATTGAGTATTCAAACATCATTGTTGAACTCGCATAAAAGCTTGGTGCAATTCAAATACATATAAAATGCTTTGTCCTGAAGTCCTAAATGACTGACCGGCGGATTAACGCACAGCCTAAACCGCTGTATGTAGAGACCTGAAACTTGGAGGATGTGTTCTTTGTATGACGTAGGCATCCGATAAGAAAGATTTTTCCGGAATTCCCACGGGATAAGGAATATACGGGATGTATATATTTCATCAATCAAGAGTGACCCTATCCCCATAACGAAGATAAACTGTTCGAATTGGGCATGCAAGTAGACTATTAGAATAGTTATAAAGCTCAATGATTTTGAAAATTCCCACGGGATAAGGATAAATCAGGATTTATATACTCAAATCAACTGGATCCTTTCTCCGTAACTACAATTACTAAACTTTTCAAATTCAGTATAAACGTAAATGGTCATACATAACAGCAAAAAAAACGTATTGCAGGATTTTTGGAAATTCCTGTGGGATAGATAATCTCTGAAACTTCCGAGCCGATTAAAAAAAATCTTTTACCAGGAAAAAGTTACAGTATCCTTTATTGACATAGGCTACTTTTTCCGGGAAAATGAGCGGGCTGAGTTTAAAAAAAAATGTCCAATAGAAAGCTACACTATCCTTTATTGGTATAGGCTAGGCTACCTACTATTTATTCGGTAAAATGCAAAATTCCCGTGGGATAGAAAGAAGTGATTATCACTTGAGGGCTGATTTGAAAATTTCTTTTACCGGTAGAAAGCTACACCTTTATGGACATAGACTACTTTTTCTCGGGAAAAATGCAAAATTCCCGCGGGATACAAATAAGCGAAAATTTGCATAGAATAAGGACAAATTTGTTGAAATTCCCACGGGATAGAGAATAAACGGGACTTGTAATATTCACTAAAGTGATACTGATGATGATGAAATTATAATAATGATGGATGTTGCCGTTGCCGGATTTTTGTTTTATACAATGAAAGAGATGAAGAAGCTTTACCACAAATTGGAATTCTACGCGGACGAAGTCGCGGGCAAAAGCTAGTCTTGATTTAAGTGCATACAAATTATCAGCATTTCAATTAATACAAACATCGTATTCCGATAAAGATGGCTTAGTTGACAACAAAGTTATTTTAACCATGTAATTATTTGCATAATAATAATAATAATGATCGAATGTTAAATCGTCAATCGATTCTGGAATAATATTATTCAACAGAACTGAGGCGATAAACTTAAAATGGTAACTCAGCATTAATTACTAATACGCATGTAGATAAATAAATACATAAAAGCTAGATCAGATTGAAGCACCCAATTAAATTATTATTAGGGCATTAAAGTTAATTTTTGTGTCTGAGTATAGCGTTTAGTTTTATGACAACTTAATTAATAGAGTGCATTTGCAATAATGTTGCTGCTATATATTTGCAATTTTAAATAGTGAAAGTAGTGAAAGTGTTGATTGATCACATTCGTTGATTACGTAACAATATAAATTGAGCCAGATACGTAGTTAGATTCAACAGAATATAAATATGGTTATTAAAAGCGGTACGATTGTGCCTAGCTTCTTTTAATTTACTCAATATTAAATATCATATGATACACCTTGCGTAAAATACCAAAGCCCTATTTACTTTATCGATGAATAATAATACTATGTTTTTCTTTTATAAAGGCTTTTGGCCATTAGGTAACGAATTCGCTGAGCTAATTACAATATGTACATTGAAATTAACAAGACGACTGAACTGTTACAACGAACCTATAATAATGTTAGATTCTTTAAACGCAAACATGTCTTTATTAAGCGCAATAATACAGGGTTATTTTTAATTCACTGGCATCCTCTTAACCCTGAATTCCTATCACTCAAACAAATGTTTTTTGTTTTACGACTTTTTAAAATGAAGCACTTTTTTTCCCATACAAATACACAGAGTATCATAAAAATAACAGGTAATCTCAAATTTTCAAAACGTTATTACAACAAAAATATTAAGTTATGACAAAAGTCGTAAAACAAAAAACATTTGTTTAAGTGGTAGGAGTTTAGGGTTAAAAGGATGCTAGTGAATTACAAATAACCCTGTATTCAACCAACAAGTGTTCGTTCTTATTTCAATCATTCATCGGGAAGAGATAACGGTACCTTTATTTTAATTGTACATTCGATTAGCTTTCCCTTTACATGGTCATATCAACCATCCGTACTTACCAATCGGTTTCTGCACCAATAACTAGTAGGTACTTACCAATTATTGCGCTAACTTATTTCAAAATGCTAACAGTAGGTAACAACATTATTATTATCAATAAAATTATGAATTTGATAACTAGCTACAGTAAGTCAATAAGTAATCTGTGCCCATTTCGACACAAATGCCAGTTTAGCTGAAACTAATGTGGTCTAGAATCATGTCACGGTTTTATTATTACAAACGATATAGTAGTTAAATTCAATATTTTGTAAGTATTTTGGTGTTGAGCAATTCATATTTTGCTCTCAGAAACCTGATACGTAACCAGTAGGTATTTTAATTATTTAAATTACGTTTCGATATAATTTTTGGACGCATTCGTAAAGTCCACATTTTCGAAACGCTTGACTCGTCTTGTACTTGCTCAGTACTAAGTTTAGTCTAATTCTAGGCTTCTGTGTCTAACATCTCACATTCACGCTTTTTAGCTATGCCGGTGATACCGTAGAGAAGCACTCCGTGCAATACAATATTGCCGGTAATGTGTTCGTGCTTAGGAAGAGGTGTGTCCGGCATAACAACACAATGACTAGGTTAGTGATGGGCTGTGCTGCAATGTACTGTTCCGTCTTTCTTCGAAGGTGGTATTTTAAGCAGCTTGATCGGCTTATTTGATTTTGTTCCCATTTTGTGATTCCTTCTGCACATGTTGCGTGGATACTGGGAGCAAAATTAAATATGTCGTTTGGTTTATGTGCATTGCGTAGTTGTGAGCGTACTGGATTTTCGCGTACCTACAGTCAAGTATAAAAATATGAACTTATTCAAAGTTTCAAAAATAAGTACCACAGACTCTTATTCCGACGCAATAAGGCCGTAGTAACATATTTTTGAGCGGTTCGAATAGATACTTATTTTTGCACTTGACTGTACCTAGTAGATTTTGTTCGTGGTTTGAGGTATTTTCACCTCTTGATCGCCACAGTTATCCAGTCATGACAGCCAGTGAAAAGGCTCACACGCCAACGTCATCAATACATGCCCTATTTATCGACTAGAAGGTTTGTTTCGTGGCGTACAAAGCACGTTACTTAGTTTTCGTTTGTTTTGTGGCGGTCAAGAGGTTAATTGAACTAAGCAGCTGTAACAGTGGAATCTAAATCACATTACCCATCAAAATAGGTAAAAGTTAATTTAATTTTGGAGTTACACTGGCGCTTAACAAAAGACAATTATAATTTGAATACAATTTAAAATTATCAGAATGTTTCTTTAATCGCAACGACCCAGTTTTTCTCCAAATATACAATTAGGATATCAACTGGTGGAGGTATTGAAAAATATTGACTCGTGGCGCCAAAATGTTTAAATACGTGCATGGGTTTTGCATAAGTTTTATATGCAATATTATAATATGTATATTTGTTGTTTATTCGATTAAAAGGGACAGCATTAGTTTTGCTACTTAACTACTAGTATATTTCTTGCATCATCATAACATGGTATAGCTTTAAAACTGTCTTAACCTACTAGATTTGGACGGAAAAAAGGTTACTTATCAACTTTGGTCGCCATGGCAAAGTTTTGTTACTTAATATTATTTATTCTCAATTTATCTCATTGCAACGTTCCTCTGACGACTTACTAATTAGGAATTGAGTTAATATTTCCCATTTTATCATTTCCCAGTTTCAAACAATGTCTTCCGTATCTAAGTTGAAATATCACACGACAAATGGGTCAAGGATTTGACGCATACGCTCGTCCGATGTATATTATTATTTAGCAATATATTATAGGTATCTTAATGTTAGTAAACTTAATTGTTTTATGACGCCGCATCTGTATGTTATTGGTAGATAAGATTGTTTGATTTTAGAAATCAAAACAACCTTTTTTTTAATTTAACCTACCGATGACCTAGTACTTAACGTCAAATGTAGTTTTTGTTTTTATTAAATTGAAAAAATATTTTCATACATCTCTATAATATAAAAAGGAATCGCTGAATGTGTTGCTAAGCGCATAACTTCCGATCGACTGCACCAAATTGGATATTTCTTTTTTTGTTGCGTTTGTTATTGTCAGGAGAAGGTTTTTATGAAAGAAATTTAAAAAATACAACGGGGGCGAAGCCGCGGGCATCAGCTAGTTCCTGAATAAATCTGAATTGTTATCTATTGTTAGAAAACTTTTACAAACATTAAACATTGTTATTAAGTTTTAAGTATCGCTAAAATTAACAATGACATTAATTGTTTTTTTCTTAAAATTTAATTTTCCGTCAATAAAAATAATGTAATACCGAGTTTGTTCTTAGTAAAGAATGAAATAACGAAAGAAAATTAGTACGTTTAAAATAGTCTCGATAAAAACTTGTTGTCGTCTTTGAAATACTACACGTGTAAAGTCGCTGTCAATTGAAATTGCGAACAATGTAAATAAACCATTTAATGAAATATCCATATTCTAGCACTTTGTTTATTGTTTTAATGGTTTAGGATAATGTTGTGGTACATAAGTATTGATTAAATAACACACGGATTTAGCAGTATTTGATGAGGGAAAATGGAAATTAAAGACATTTTTTAAATACAAGCTTTGTTTACATTGTTTGCAATTTCAATTGACAGTGATTTTATGTAGCATTTTGATGAAACGGATTCCCATGTTCTTTCTTAACGTACCAATTAATTTAATTTTAAAATTACAATGGTATTTCCACGTTTCATTATCAAAGACTAAAATTATTTTCAGCGGCATAATAACGTGCATGAATGGCCGCAAGCTCGTTCACGAAAATTTAGATCTCGTCACCGCATCCCAGCGTGCTTTGCTCGACGTCTCCAAGAAAATTATGAATCAAACGTACCTATATATCTATTAATCCTATATTTTTCGTGTTTGTGCTTGTGCCAAATTGAGCGTTTTACGAGTTTTTGCGTTGGTGGTTAGTACTAATGTCGTGTTGTTTTGTCCTTTTTTTTGTAGTTGTCAATTGTCTGCTTTTTTGAATGAAAATACCTATACCTAGTTCCGTGTTTTGATATCTTGCTGGATCTAAATTAAGATTTGAAGCCTGATAACTCGAAACATTTTACACCCATATCATTCGCGTTGTAAAATAATTTCGACAATTGTTCTTTGACTGGTTAAATCAAATTGCCAGAATCGTTATTTTCTACTACCTAATAAAATATCTATTCGCATTTTCTCCCAGATTATTTTTTTCTCACTATGGTTTTTCACTGAAGCTTATTTTCACAGTAGCGTTATTTCCCAATTTGAATTGATACAGAAACAGAGTCGACGGAGCTCCATCTTCTGTGTACTTCTGGCCCTTCGGACTAATGCAAACTTAACATAACCTTAACTAAATTGGGAATGTCTAAAAAAAATTACCAGTCGTTTTTATATTTTTTTTGTTTAGAAAAGTCAATTATAAGAAACGAATTTCAATATTTTGTCATTTAGTTCTCTACTTTTTTCAAAATTAATTATTGAAACTATTTTAGTTGATGACGTCAGATTATAATTGAGGGCTCCCACAGTGCCAAATTTCTAAATCTATCTAAATGCGTACGATAAGGCAACCCCTTTAATTATTTTTTGCGTAGTGGTACACTATACACTGTGTCACTTTACTGGCACTGTCAAAGTGCTAGATGTCAGACAGCGGGTCCAAATCAAACTCCGTAGTATAATCCACACGTAAATAGTGAAGAATTCTAACCACACAGAATAAAGTACGACTTGAACCGGTCACGCAATTTACACCTATGTCAAATGAAGGTCATTGCTTATTTGTTATATAATAAATTCATAACATAATATTAAAATTAAATAACTACAGAAAACGATTTAAAAAGCATTTATCTCGAAATTCTTTTCGATTTTCTATACATTGCAAAAAAATAGACATCCCCAATTGGGAATAAACGCTGTGAAAATAAACTTCAGTAAAAAACCAACCATAGTGAGACAAAGAGCATATTTGCTGCTAGGAAATAACGATTGTGGCAAATTAATTTAAGCAGCCTGTTCTTTTTATAGAACGTGTGATGTTATATGAATAACACTGTCAAAGATATTATGTACATGTCCCATAGCTCTTATGTCGTCGAATTAAGGTATAGGTATATAACGATGGGAGGATTAAATCGATACTTATTTTTGCACTTGACCGTACCTACTTTAAGAATAAAAATAACTTAATATGTTGAAACTTGATATGTTGACTACTTATTAATTTAAACTAGGAAACGATACAGCTGATACTGTTTATCTTTTTTTTTATTGTTCTGACGTCCTTTAAAGGTCGTTGTTTTTTCATGACTACTGATAAACTATTTGATAGTTATTAATTATTAAAATATGAATCCTAGGTAAAATTTTGTTTTTCTTCAGAAGTAAACAATTATACTAAGGACCTACATTATGCCGACAAAATTCACGCAACTGCCTTAATGTGGTATACTTACCTTACCTGAATTAAAGTGCATAGTCATTTTCATTTTCAATTAAACTATGAACTTCTTAATAGCTATGCTATAACAGTTCTTAATGATTCACAGTTAATCACACTTTAGTTACGACTTAGAATTTCTGTTGTCTATCCATAATGACGCTGGTAGACGCATCGAAATATCGGGAGTTACTAAAGGTAAACGCGGTCTACAACATCCCGTCAAAACAAATTTCCTTTTACCCGCTTTAATCCTATTCGAGAAAATTCCAGAACATACTATAACCTTCTTTTGTTTTCAGATTCATAGCATGCACGCCCAAAATGAGCCGTTCCCTCTGGAAACTCAGCCTGAATCTACTGCAGCAGTTGCATGGGTTCGTGTACTCCGCTCACGACCGATCTGAGGCCGCCGCGCAGATCTATTACAAGTTCACCATGGATACCAAAAAGGAGATTGCTGAGGAATATCAGAAGGACAGAAGGTTGGTCACATAACTTTGGTACTTTGAAGTTTTTCCAGCTAGTTACAAAAAGGTTTCTGGGCAAGCGTGCTCCATCTTACTCTTACGACTTGGCCACAACTACGCACGACCAGTGGAAGAGTCAGCTTTTTCTCTGTTCATTTCGTGGCCTGCCAGGTAATCACTGGGATGCGAGCGTCCAAACGCGCAATGAGCAGAGAAACCTTCGCGCCGCCAACATTGTCGCAGCAGGGCTGTTAGGCTACATCTTGACTTACCATCAGGTGTGAATGTGTACATACTACATCGTGGTGAAGACTACGATGAAGATCTACGATGTATGAAGAACACCCATGCAAATTGCGTGCCTCTTGACTTAGCGGTTAAGATTTTGGGATTTTAAATAGATCCCGTACGAATATCGAGTTAAGAGGGGCCCATGTGTTATTCCAGAATTAAGCTAAGTCCGTACGTATATGTAGTGTACGTACGTTCGTTCATCCAAATCCGTCCAGACATTATGGCGTGTAATAGTAACAAAAACACACCACGCTCACGCACGCATACAGTCACATACTTTCGCATTTATAATACAAGTATTATAATACCTAGTTGGGTATTGCCATGAACCGCTATATTATATGTATGTACAATACACAGAATTCAGTTAACAAACACGCGCACAAATTTTAACATTTAAGTAAATATAATATTATTGGGATATTTTTTCTGCATTTGCGTAGATAGGTACTTAAAGTTTAAAAAAAATTCGGTATAGTATGAACTCAATATATTATTACAATGTAACAACATTGACATTACAGTTGGATTGTTTACGCATCGGTTTTGATGACGTAAGTTCATAGGTAAACGCGTTATCGACACGAGTGTTGTAATTGTCATTTGTAATGTTAATTAAAGTTACTAAAGCGTATCATTTCGCAGTAATATTGGTCGTAAACAAATATTGTTTGTTTCGCGCAGTGAATTATCGCAGGATTTCCGTCGCCTCGCCATGCTAAGCCGAGGGCTGTTTACCAAACGATACGTGCGTAATACGTTATTGCTAACCAGCCTTTACTCGCGGCTTCGCTCGCGTTCAGCTGTTGCATTGAAATCACAGAAATAATAATAAAGAGGATAGAAGTGCCATAGGCGCGTGACCTTGGCGCCGCGCTTGTGACTCGTAGGTCACAAGCGCGCGACTTGTGACTCAGTGCTATTTGAAACGTGGGTATGACAACAAGTGCTTTAAAATGGTGTTTTGCAGCATTAGCAATTGCGGAAACTCGTCCACACTGTGTAATTACACTAATAAGGGGATTACATTTCATTGGTATGTATTAATTTAATGTAATAATGCGGTTTATATCAAAATACAACTTGAGAAAATATTTCATTATGAAATATTGGTTTACACGTTATTAACACGAAACTTCATATACCATTGCTACTCATGCCCATAAAAACGCAGATCGTTTTGAATTATACGCAGCAATGTAAAGTAATTTCTGATAACCCTTCCGTCTTGCACAAAAGTTCGTGGTGAGGACAAAAAAACAGGTTACGACTAGTACAGACATAATGCCGACGCGGCCAATAAATGGCGCCGTTGTGTAAATGTGGGTATGACTTACGTTGAGTGTTATTCAACGCTATCTCTAAGGTGTAAGGTTCATAATTGTTTGTAAGCAAAAATATTAGTAATTGTGTGCGTGATTGCGTAGTACGGTTCCGGTCTTTTGCATGTGCGCATTAACACAGTAAGTGGAGGGGATGAAGCAGCGACACGAGTTCCGGAAGAAAATAGGAACTAAGGCATTTCTATCCTCTTTATTATTTCTGTGATTGAAATTAAGAGATCATCAATTAATGTTTTCTTACAGCTAGATTATCGCTATGGTGCCTGGGGTCAGAAGTGTCGTGAGTTAGATTTCCAGCGGATTTTGACGCTCGGACGAAAAATCAGGGTGGCCAACTGACGCATTTTCCATTTACCGGCTTGTGGTCTCATAAGTCCTAGCGTACTTCATAAAGTACAAATTATCGTGAAATAATACGGATCCGCCCTTCCTCTTGGAGGAACAAGCTACAGCTGCTGCCAAACGTGCACTACGCGCCACCGTTCTGCTCGCGTCTCGTCGTTCGTCGCGTTCGCGTCGCGTCGGTCTACACCGACGGTTTTCATCGTCGTTTTTATAGTCACTGTCAAATATAGGATAGCACACAACACTAACAACTTCACCATGTAAGGGCACGTTCACACTCACCGTTGACGCAGTACGCCTATTCAACACCGTCTTCCAACTCGGGGGTACCGACCAACCACTATCCCGGTTGAAATCCGTATTATTTCACTATGAGTGAATCTCACGGTAGTTTCATGTTCAAAGTACAAATTATTCAATTAATAAAGAACTTTAAATATGCTTGAATAATTTCCAAAATTACAAAACTTACGACTCTCTTCGAGCCATGTTTGTACACTACAACAGTTAGAATTGGGAATCAGGAGGATATCTCTTTTATATTTGACATGAAGTAAATGTTATTGAAAATAGGGTGACAATGACACCAACCAATAATTCCAAGACACAGTTCTAAAAACATTTTATTTTAATTTAACAAAACAAGATTGATTTTATAAAATTTGCTAACAAGTGGCATTACAGTGCAGCATTAACATACAAAATATATGGGTAAATCGCGTATTTACGCGCGCTCATCTATACATATAATAAATCTGTAACAAGTCGGTGTCTGTACATTGAAGATATTTGAGAAAAACTGTCACTAGGGCTATTTATTAGCGCAATAGGACCCGAAACAATGATTTTTAGAATTATTGTCTGTTTGTCTGTTTATCTGTTTGTCTGTTTATCTGTTTGTCTGTTTGTCTGTGCGTTTGTGCGCGCTAATCTCAGAAACGACTTAACCTAGAAGGATGCGGTTTTCACTGATATGTTGGTATTTTCTTGGATTAACATTTAGTGTTTGTTTCATTTCAATCGGTTTACAAATAAGAAAGATACGTCTATTTTAAAAATTTATCGAACAGTTTTTAGTAGAATTAATAAGCTGAAGAGTTTGTTTGTTAGTTGTTTGAACGCGCTAATCTCAGGAACTACTGCTCCGATTTCAAAAATTCTTTCAGTGTTAGATAGCCCATTAATCGAGGAAGGCTATAGGTTATATATCATCACGCTAACACCAATAGGAGCGGAGCGGAGCGGAAGAATGTTTCAAAATCAGGGGTTTTTGAAGTAAAACTTCTATAGGCACGCTTGACTTGAGAGTACGGTGGTGAATGTGAAGGGCTTGCGGGCGGGGGGGGGGGTAATTTTTTTTATATCGAGGAACTAAGGAGAGCCATGATTGATGAAAAAGCAAATTTGATAAAAAAAATAAGCTGCCCAAATTACTAATTCCACGCGGACGGAGCGCGGGCAATAGCTAGTTAAGAATATGTCAATGTATTGATGTCAAATAGCCTATTGTAATAAATAGGGAACAAAGAACGCATAGCTTCTTTGTTCTCAACAAAGTTATTCGAAATATTCAAATTAATGTAAGTGCATAAAGAATAGGATTAACTGTTAGGATAATGGCCGGTATCTAATCGGTAACCTTCACATTGTGTTTATCTGTGGTTTTGCATCCGTGTACGTAATCTTCTGTAAAAGCATATAATTACCGTTTGACGCGTCGGACAATGTCTACTTTTAGGTTCATATCTTTATTCTTTTGTTAAAGGTTCACCGAAAGGTTGGCCAATTCCATTAGACTCAATATCCACTGTCTATTAACTAGAATAACGACGACGATTTAACGACCGCCTTAGCCTAGTTGGTAGTGACCCTGCCTACGAAGCAAGAGGTCCTGAGTTCGAATCCCGGTAAGGGCATTTATTTGTGTGATGAGCACGAATATTTGTTCCTGAGTTATGGATGTTTTCTATGTATTTAAGTATTTATTTATCTATATAAGTATGTTTATCGTCGCCTAGTACCCATAGTACAAGCTTTGCTTAGTTTGGGACTAGGTCAATTTGTGTGGGATTGTCCCCTAATATTTATTTATTTATTTATTTTAGATTATGCGCAACCTACCAAATACATTTTTATTTTATTTTATTTCATTTTTATTTAATTTTGTTATCTTAGCATAATAACAGCGTAGAATATAAATCAATGCTAATAATTTTCGTTTTTAACCGACTTCAAAAAGGAGGAAATTTTATGTTTGACTCTATTTATTTTTTAATTATTCTGTGTGCCGTTTGAAGGCCCCAAATTCCTTGTCAGTCTATTCCAAGTTTTTCCAGCTGTCTTAACCATATCATCCTCCTATCTTCTCAATCATTTTTCTTGCCTTCTCCTCCCTTCTCTTGGGTACCACAGAGTCACTAATTGGGGATGTCTATTTTTTTGCAATGTATAGTAAATCGAAAACCATTTCGAGATAAATGCTTTCTAACTCGTTTTCTGTAGTTATTATTTTTTTATATAACGTAATGAATTTATTAAATAAGAAATAAGCAATGACTTTCATTTGACATTGGTGTATTTTGCGTGTCCGGTCGTACTTTATTGTGTGTGGTTAGATTCTTCACAATTTACGCGTGGATTTACTACGGAGTTTGATTTGGACCCGCTGTCTGACATCTAGCACTTTGACAGTGCCAGTAAAGTGACACAGTGTATAGTGTACCACTACGCAAAAAATAATTAAAGGGGTTGTCTTATCGTACGCATTTAGATAGATTTAGAAATTTGGCATTGTGGGAGCCCTCAATTATAATGTGACGTCATCAACTAAAATAGTTTCAATAATTAATTTTGAAAAAAGTAGAGAACTAAATGACAAAATATTGAAATTAGTTTCTTATAATTGACTTTTCTATACAAAAAAAATATAAAAACCACTGGTAATTTTTTTTAGACATTCCCAATTACCTCCATTTCTCTTCTCCTCCAGTACAGCCAGGCCATTTGAATTGTAGTGTTCTTGATTTTAATGCTACATCTTGTGTCTCTGTAGCTTTTTTTACTAATTTAATTTTACTACTAGGTAAGAATTAGTAATATTACCATGTGTAATTTTACACATGTTTTTTTTCTGCCTGGTAACTATCGACTGAAACAACATCCGGCCGGTTGGCCGCCCGCGGTATATCATGTGATGTCTCCATCTGACGTACAAGTGCAAGAGGAATATTACGAGTAGAGGACGACTTTGTGGTCATGGGCAAGGAAGGCCTGCTCAGATTTTTGTAAGAAATAGCGCAGATAGCAAAAATTTCGAACATCCAGCAAGGTACATCCGCGGTTTGAAACGAAAGATTTTGCAATGGCTTAATTCACGAAACGTATTAGAGTTAGATAATTTTTTTGTTCGATTACCTTCATAACGTTTGGTTACTTGACATTGAGCGACGAGTTGACAACAGACGCCAGCCATCACTCATGCCAAGTCCAACGACTTCCTATCGAAATGTAATCGATACGATAGCTTCAATGTCCGATTTAACCTTTGTTTAATCCTACATGTAATATGTTTATACCTACTAGTATAGGAGGATTAGTTGATAAATTGTTAGATCAAAGGGTAGTTCCTCAAAAATCGCATCTCATTGGAATACACGTTCTTAACGTAGCATAATTAAACTTTAAAAAATACCGAATGTAGTTTCTTAAATATCGCTTGAGAAATTATTTTTTAAGTGTCGTTTTCTTTGATAGAATGGTAGTTTAAGAGCGTTTTCGTATTTACACCATCCTTAAGGCTACTGACGAGTTTCTTGCCGTTTTGATCGGATATAACCAACTCCTAGAAACAAATACATACCCGGCGGTGATACCTTGCTCGCTATCAGTATTAGGTACTTATTTACTATCCGTCTTTATATGATAGAACTTAATTGTTTGTGCAATAATTACAAGTTTCTTCATTTTTGTAAACATTACGTAATCAACCAATCACTTAGTACTCGTTAGGGCTAGTGAGAGGATGACTAACGGCCCCCTGTATCTGTTATTCTTACTTATTACACACACACACACGTGTTTGCATGCAAATATACGACGTAGTTTTATTGATTTATCGTCATTTGTTTTGATCATTGTTTAATTGGAGTTGCCAGATGGTTATAATCTTGCTTTAAAACTGAAACTAGAGTGAGTGGGGGTAAGATGAAAAACAGTGTAAGATGAAAAACCACTCGTAGCACCCGGTACTAAGAGTAGTTTTTCATCTTACTGATTGAATTTCTTTGTAATGGACAATTAGATCGGCTTATGTGCGCAACAGTAAGCCAGCTGTCCTCTTTAGGTAAAGATGCATATGCGACTATCAAGTGCTGTTTTCAGCTGGCGATGGGTCATGGCTTTGGTTAACTTAACTATCGTTGTAATAACAACAACGTTTGTGTTTGTTTTTAGTTTTATTGTCTTCTTGACCTTAGATTTTAGGATTCCGAACGCCTTCTTCTTGACCACATTCCGCACAATCGTGGTTAAAATCAATCCTTGACAATTTTGTAGTTCTATGTCTTTATAAAATTGGTGTACTTAGGTACTATTTATTTTTATGCAATCTTCTATACATATAAAACAGTACCGTGACTGACTGACTGACTGACTGAATGACTGACTGACTGACTGACTGACAGACAACGCACAGCCTAAACTACTGGGGCTAGAGACTTGAAATTTGGCACACATGTACCTTGAGTATTGTAGAGGTGCACTAAGGAAGGATTTTTCGAAATTCCCACGGGATAGGGAAATATCTAGACTTTCATTGTTTCTTTGTTTGTAGCGGAATCTCTGAAACTATTGAGCCGATTTTAAAAATTCTTTTACCATTAGAAAGTTACACTATCTTTAATTGGCATAGGCTACTTTTTCTTCGGGTAAATACAAAATTCCCACGGGATAGAAAAAACTGAATTCAACTTCGGAGCTGATTTTAAAATATTCTTTCACCAATAGTAAGCTACAGTATCCCTGATTGACATAGGGTACTTTTTCCGGGAAAATACAAAATTCCCGCGGGATAGAAATATGTAAATTCAGCTTCGGCACTGATTTTAAAAATTCTTTCATATGATATGATGTGACTATCCCCGATTGACAAGCTACTTTTTCATCGGGAAAATGTAAAATTCCCACGGGATAGAAAAAACTGAATTCAACTTCGGGGCGGATTTTTAAAATTCTTTCACCAATAGAAAGCTACACTTTTCCTGATTCATATAGAGGGAAAATGCAAAAATCCCGCGGGATAGAAGTAAGTTAATCCAAATTTGGGGATGATTTTAAAAATTCTTTCACTAATAGTATGCTACGGTATCCCTGATTGACATACCTAAGCTACTTTTCTACGGGAAAATACAAAGTTCCCACGGGATAGTAATAAGTGAATTGAATATAGGGTCTGATTGTAAAAATGATTTCACTAATAAAAAGCTACATTGTCTCTGATTTTCAAAATAGGTCAAAAATGTGTTTAGCTATCCCGCGGGAACTTTACTTTGCACTTTCTCGGCATAAAAAGCCTGTTTCAATCAGGCACAGGCCTCTTCCCAGAAAGAGTGGACTTGGGCAGTAGTTCCCACGCGGGCCCAGTGCAGTTCGGGAACTTCACATCCACCATTGAATTTCTTCTCAGGTGTGTGCAGCTTTCCTCGCGATGTTTTCCATCACTATAAAGCTCATGGTAAACTTTTAACGTAATTTAACACATGAATTCGGAAAAACTCAAAGGTGCAAACCACGTTAACCACGGCTTAGCGGCTATAGAATTCACTTATTCCTATTCCACAGGAACTTTGCATTTTCCTGGCATTATCCTATGTGTTAATCCATGTAATAAACTACCTGTGTGCCAAATTTCATCCAAACAACTAACGTTATTGTCTTTGCGTACGAAGTCGCGGGCAAAAGCTAGTCTTTTATATGTCATTGACAGATTACGGAAAGCCTTATTTTGAATCATTTCTCAAAGACAAATAAAACTGCAGCAACTTTGTATTTCCTAATATAATGAGATTATAATACAAAACAAATAACGACTCTATTGAACGCATAGTAAGAAATATAGAAAACACAGTTATATAAGAGAAAATACATGGTAAGCAATAGGCGTCTTAGATAGTGGAGAGATTTCATGCGTTGTAAAAAGCCTCGCAGTATTATTTCGAAATGGAGATTGAAAACCAGAAATATAGTGCCTGAACTGTTTGTCAAATTGTCAAGTCCAGTGACAAGATGGAGAAGTTCATTTTTATTTTTAATTTCATACTTAAATACAAAACATGGACGCACAGAAAAAAGACCAGCGTTGGGAATCGAACCCAGGTCCTCAGTATTCCGTGCATTCCGTGCTGCGTGCTAAACCCCTACACCACCACTGGTCAGGAGTGTTAGACACAAATTTTTCCTATGCATCGCACAACTCAGCTTGCTTAACCTTTCGTATGCCGAAAGTAAAAAAAAAGTCGTGCATTCTAGTCTCAACAGTTTCATATAAATCCAATGATACAGATTTAAAAAAAAATACACAAAGAAAGCCTTAAATTGGGTACGGATCCGGTACAAGGCATCCGAAGGGTTAATCACTTTTGTAGCGATACTAGCGACATCTATGCCATGCTCTCATCGAGAGACGTCAACACTCCTTCGGAACTAACCGCTCACCCGGACCAAGAGATGTCGCCCTTAAAGCAATCTAATCAAGATTGGTTTTTTGGAGTCTAAAAAAATCAATTTATGATTTATGTTATGGGTTATTGTAGAGTAATTTAACTATGAAACTTGTGTGTGACAGTAAACCTTCTACAAAAAACAAGAAACTTTTTGACATCACTCTATCTATAATATAAGAGCTATACTTGACTATAATAAGAGACTATCCGTGTCCCATCTCTCTCTCTCTCTCTCTCTCTCTCTCTCTCTCTCTCTCTCTCTCTCTCTCTCTCTCTCTCTCTCTCTCTCTCTCTCTCTTTTGTCATAATTTAATATTGAATAAGCGTGTTCCTTCCTTTACAATCAATTTGAGTACCATTGTTAATATTTTCGAGAATTTTGGTCGTCATTGTCCGTGACGTAAAACAGGCAACAATTTGGGCCCCCTCAATCTTTGGTCTTTAGACAATACCAATGTAAAAACTGTCATCAAACCTGACTAAACCAAGGTACTTTCCAGAGATTGTGACAGCTTAATAGAATAAAGCAAAACACTGTTGCGCTTATTTGTTGCCGTCTATTTTATAGGTAGGTATGTCAATAGGTTAATTTGATCGATATTTTGATAAGGAGCTTAAGCGCAACCTTGGGGGCTAGCAATTCCTTCTAATCTTGTTATATGACTTAGATTAATATTATAATCGTTCAAAAATGCTGTTAAATGCGCAATTACTTTGTTTACGTGCTTTTAAACTTTGCAATCAACGTGACTCCTAGGTATAGTTCGCTTAAGGAGTGACGTTTAATGATATTTTTTATTAAAATATTCATTTATACAAAACAAAGTCGTGTTAGTTACACTATTTATAACTCCAGAACAGCTGGACCGATTTCAATGAATTTTGATTTGTTGGATTCTTCTTCGCTCAGAATAGCAGTAGGAACTTCGATCAACAATACTTGTACAACTTGTATTATTGGTCGAAGAGTAGGAACGATTAAAATATCGGTATAATCACGGAATCGAAAGTCTTACAGCTTTCAAAAGGGGATTGGTTGCCAAGGTTACGGAAATTTGTTTAATTTGGTTACCAAGACTACAGAAATTTGTTTAACTTGGTTGTAAAGTCACGGAAATATGCCTTGGTGGCCGGGGATACGGTTTTTTTTAACTTGGTTGCCAAGTTTACGGAAATTTGTTTAACTTGGTTGCCAAAATTAAGGAAACTTATTTAAGTTGGTTCGTACGAAATTCACTGGAACAACTAGTACTTATGCATTTAAAAAGAAGCACATATTTATATAATTTTCTAGCAGTTTCTTTATCAAGAGTGTTTGTAACTTTCCTTTGATTAATGCACTTGTAGTCAACAAAACGACTGTTATTTAATTGAAAGAAGTTCATGGCAGTCATGATTCTGATACCACGCACCGTCTTATTTGAATTTGGTTTGGATTGTTTTGAATGGTACCGACTCATTACATTATTTAACTTTATGCTTAGTTGCTATGCCTGAATAAATGATAACCTAATTAACCGTACAATTAGAAGGACCTCCAATTTGTTTATAGTAGGTATACTTTTACTGGTTGAAACATTAATTAAGTATACCTAACGCTTCATTATTCATTGTTTCTAAACGTTACGAAAATAGTGGGTGCCTTGCCTACGTCAATGTTAATGTTTCTTGACCAATTGCCCTGTCGTGTAGCCTACAATAATTAACAAGGAGCGGAATTTCTCATAGCAAAAATCAAACATCAAAGGGATTGAACATAAGTTTTATCGACTATTCCAACTATCGATGTTATCGAATCGACTCTTCGCTTGTCACACATTTCATTTTTTCCCACACATCGTACACTTCAGTCTGTTATAATCACATCATGCAATGATAAAAAAAAAAAGTTGTAAAGGTTGGCTTAGTAGCGCCATCTCTTGGTCCAGGTGAGCGGTTAGCTCCGAAGGAGTGTTAAAGTCTCTCGGTAGAGGGCATAACATAGATGCGCGCTTATCACTGCATAATGTGATTATAACAGACTGAAGTGTACGATGTGTGGGAAAAATTCGTCGTTAACTTCTAGACCAGTGATGGTGTAGGGGTAAGCACGCAGCACGGAACGCTGAGGACCTGGGTTCGATTCCCAGCATTGGTCTTTTTTCTGGGGTTTATTCTGTGCATCTATATTTCAGTTTGTATTTAGTTTGAAATATATGGTTTCACGGGATGACCGTAAAAGTAATAAAAAAAAAAATGAAGTTGGAAAAATAAATAGAAAAAGATACTTCATACTTAACTTGTTCGATACCCTAGTTACCATTTTGGCGCATGGTACTTTCGTCAGAATCCGTCTAAACTGTTTTAGCGTGAATGAACAACAAACATTCACACATCCTTCCATCCATCCATCCGTACAAACTACAAACTTTCACGTTTATAATATTACTGGGATTTCATAAAGTAAATAAGTACCGCATAGAGGAAAGCTTATTTTGATATGAAAGAATTTCATTCTGTACCTCGATTTCCGATTCATGTTTTAGCGGTTATAATCTAAACGATTGGTTGATTGTTTTATGGTTATTCATGTCATTCCTTTCTCTCCGCAGAAGAGCGAGCGAGATGCGTGTATCCTATAACGACGTCCTCGCAGACGACACATTCGAACACATTCTCAACGTGACGTCACACAACGACGCTCTCCTCGCGTATTACTACCTCGATGGTGACAACAAGGTAAGAATAACAACATACAAAAAAAATACATGCAACATAAGAGAAATAATGAGAGTAGATCATGACGGAAGGTTAAAATACCCCAGTAGAAAGCAATTAGTTGGTAAGAGGTTAGGTAAAACATCGTAGTCTGCGATTCCATTATGTCCCTTATACGATAAGATAGAGCACATAAACACCAGTAGATATATGTATACATATAGTGGTCCTGCTCATCCCCTGGCTCTGATTAGTAGAGGGAGTGCTGGGGACAAGAATCCCACGTAAGTTTCCCTTTTACCACCCCAAGCCGGAGAGATATGTGAAACGCATTTTCAAACCGCAAAAAAGTTAGGTTAATGAGGTTGTAAATAAGGAGATAGCAGTGTCAAAAGCATCGCCTTGAGTTACGGCCAATAACCGGCCTTTCGGTCGCTCGCAAGGTTTGTGTTGTGATTAAGGCAGCCTGTTTAAATACCTACCTGGAACCTCTTTGTAGATTAGATATTTAGCGAACCCTTCTGTGCCTATTAAATCATTACGACCAAATGAGCGGAAAAAACTTCATAATTTTGTTTACAAGTGTAACGCTCTAACATAGACGGTGGTGCAATGTTGCCAACAGCTTAACGCATTTAATGGTAATGACTAATTAAAACGCAAAAGTAGCAGTAAACCATCTGGACGAGCAAAACATTAAAATTGTACGTTGCCTGGTAGTATTTTTTTCGGACAGCATTTTTGTACGATAATTTCGACTTTTACATGGGCAACACTTCGATGGTGCCACTGTCACATGTTTTCTTTCTTTTCGCGCCATAAGCTTTTATTTTATTACTGCGTTTGACGCAACAAGCTATCTGCGACACGATGACGCGCGCGATAGTAAAGGCGGCTTCACACGGCGCGGCCCGGTCGCGAGGTTATCACTTATCGCGCCGTACGCTTTGTTGCTTAGTTTTTTGCAAGTTATGGTTCACCAGTTCTGATACCTCTATTAAATTATTGTAAGGAAAAACATAATTGCTTTTATGGCCAATGAGTTATTTGCTTGTCGATAAGGGTAAATATTCAAATAGATTCTCTGCGTAATCATATAAAGAACTGACAAGAAGAAACCAATAATAGATCAAATAAAACTGTTGGTTGTGTTCTTATGCTGGGTTTACGAAGTAGACCAGTCTAGAGATTTGATTTACTTGAAGGCGGGAGGCGAAGGGCGGGCACTTCACTTCACTACATACTATTTAATTTACAAGAGTTTGACTTGACGTCATGTAGGCTAAGAATCAATAAGTTTAATACCTACTAATCCAATTCTTTTACTTGAGGAGATATTCAATTAAAGTACATGAGGAAAGTTACAGGACGTGATTCGTCTATTCTGCTCGTCTCGTCCTTTATGCAAGCTTTGAAAACAAAGAATAACACCATTTTAATAGCAATCCTAGACAGTTCGCTGACTTATTCAAGAAGCATAACGACCGCCTTAGCCTAGTTGGTAGTGTATAATTTCCAAAATCATAAAACTAAAAAATCTTGTCTTCTTGTATTCTGATCCTTAAAATTAATTTCAAATCAATCACCAGTCAGTTTCCAATAAATAAATCTACTGATTGTCCTTTTCAAAGAACCATTCACTTTTATTGGGTGTTTTTTGATTTTAAGATAATTGTCACACATAATTAACCGCCCCCTAACAACCGCCTTAGCCTAGTTGGTAGTGACCCTGCCTACGAAGCAAGAGGTCCTGGGTTCGAGTCCCGGTAAGGGCATTTATTTGTGTGATGAGCACGAATATTTGTTCCTGAGTTATGGATGTTTTCTATGTATTTGAGTATTTATTTATCTATATAAGTATGTTTATCGTCGTCTAGTACCCATAGTACAAGCTTTGCTTAGTTTGGGACTAGGTCGATTTGTGAAAGATTGTCCCCTAATATTTATTTATTTCGTACTAAATACAAACTGAAATATAGATGCACAGAAAAAACCCCAGAAAAAAGACCAATGCTGGGAATCGAACCCAGGTCCTCAGCATTCCGTGCCGCGTGCCATACCCCTACACCACCACTGGTCTAGAGATTAGACACGAATCTTTCCTATACATCATACATTTCAATCTGCTAAATCATCACCTTATGCAGTGACAAGCGCACATCTATGTTACACCCTCATCGAGAGATTTTAACACTCCTTCGGAACTAACCGCTCACCTGGACAAGAGATGGCGCTACTGTGCAACTTTAAACAAGTTAGCTATGAAGTATCTTTTTTTGTACTTATTTTTTCAACTTCATTTTTTTATTACTTTTACGGTCATCCCGTGAAATCATATATTTCGTACTAAATACAAACTGAAATATAGATGCACAGAAAAAACCCCAGAAAAAAGACCAATGCTGGGAATCGAACCCAGGTCCTCAGCATTTCACGGGATGACCGTAAAAGTAATAAAAAAATGAAGTTGAAAAAATAAGTACAAAAAAAGATACTTCATAGCTAACTTGCCCTAATATTTATTCATTTATTTATTTATTTATTTATTTGTGACGTAAACCTAACTCAAAGGTCGTTGTTGTTAGCCAGCACAGCACTCACCCGGCTATCGGGCGGTCAAGCATCGAAATACGGAACTAATACAAAGGCCCCTGATAACTTTTAATTATATCTATCTGTAGAGGATGAAGATATGCATCAATGAACTTATACTTCGTTTTTTTAGCATTAGAAATAAGGTAAACAATCTTGATGAGTCTTTTTATTGAAAAACGCTTTTAAAAAAATAGTAACCATTACTTATAAAACCAAAACAGTGTAAATGACCATATTTCCTTTCAAATTGTTACATATTAGATGCGATTTATTTTACAAAAGTGTATTTCAATAAAAAGACGTTAAGATCTCTTACCTTCTTTATAATGCTAAAAAAAACGGAGTAGGTATAGGTGTAGTTAAATGTTAGACGTAACTTCCGTAATTGGCATTGATCACTTTTTTATAATGTGGTCTAATTCCAAAACCATTTCGAGGAATAGGTTTATTAAATCATTTTATAACACTGTAGTAAAAAAATATTAAATGATCGTGTGTATTTTTGCAAAATAATGTTTGACCTTTGTTTGACCTTTCTAGTGGGCATTAACTTTGAAATTCTTTGCAACGAGAAAAAAACCGTCCGTCTAGTTTATCTATACTATTCTCTGTCACTTCGACGTAGTTATCATCTGTCAGTTTAAGGATACTATTTTGAAAAACATTCTTCGCGTTTTTTATATTTTAATAATGAATTTATGCAGGAAGTGTTTCATTCCTACTTGTGGAAATGATTCTGTCAATAGCCCAAACAAATTAATTGTTCGCATTAGAGAAGATTTACGATAGAAGTGGTGCCGCGAAGTAATTCAAAGTTTACACGATGTAGGTACTTATTGTTGCGAGGATCATTTTAATGTAAGTATGGATTAAAGCCGTCAAAGAACTTTTCACGACACTGCTCGAAAATGTGGCCATAGATAACCTAAATCCAGTACTCAAAACTGCCTATATATGTACATTTAACAGCTGACTCATTTATGGCGCGCAAACACGACAACAAAGTTACACTAATCGAAAACAGAACGTATCAGTATATGTATTTCATTATACGATACGACTTTTTGAAAGATAATTTCTGAATTTCATTCCTGGCGTGCTGAAACGACATTATTGGACCAATCAACAGTAATCGTCTGCTGCATGCGATGGATGGATGGATGAATGGATGGACGGACGGACGGACGGACGGACGGACGGACTGGATGGACGGATGGACGGGATGGACGGGATGGACGGGATGGACAGAATGGACGGATGGACAGATGGACGGGATGGTCAGGATGGACGGATGGACGGGATGGACGGGATGGACGGAATGGACGGATGGACGGAATGGACGGGATGGACGGGATGGACGGGATGGACGGGTTGGACGGGATGGACGGGATGGATGGATGGACGGGATAGACGGAATGGACGGGATGGCCGGAATGGACGGGATGGACAGAATGGACGGATGGGCAGATGGACGGGATGGACAGGATGAACGGATGGACGGAATGGACGGATAGACGGGATGGATGGACGGAATGGACGGGATGGACAGAATGGTCGGATGGGCAGATGGACGGGATGGACAGGATGGACGGGATGGACGGGATGGACAGATGGACGGGATGGACGGGATGGGTGGATGGACGGGATAGACGGGATAGATGGACGGATGGACGGATGGTCGGATGGACGGGATGGACGGGATGGACAGGATGGACGGGATGGACGGGATGGATGGATGGATGATTATGATGATGATGATGATAATGATTTCCTCGCATTAGTCGTGAAAAGCACAATGTTTAGTCTCGGCCAAAAGTGCAATAGATGGACTCGTACTTTCGAGGGCCTCCGCTACGCGTCGGCCCTCAAACAAACTCGTCCATCTATTGCTTACTTTCCAGCCTCTACAACAATGTACTATTCAAGGGAACACTCCTGACCATTTTATTTTATATTAGCCGTAAATCGTTTTTTGTACCTATTCTCTTGGATGAATCGGCAACTTTAGTGTTATTGTTATTATAATGTAAAGTGACATTGTCAGATGACAACTAACCATCGATTGTGACACATTTTTTTGTCATTAAGTATGTCTGTGGTTTATACACAGATTCAGCCGCGGCATGTAATTTACGAGAAGTCGTATCTCAAATTTTCAATAAATTATAAAAAAATATTTGAGTGATGAATTGCTGAAATATTCAAATTAGATTCTTAAAATGCTCTACTTTAACCGTAAATCGTTTCTAATTTGTCTCAAATCGTAGCATAACGATTCCTCGAATTTACCTGTCATAGAATAATCAGTTATTACCTAATAGTATTAATTATCGAAACATGATTCACAGGTGGTACATTTCATATGTTATTTATTAATATTAATAATATAATATTATTGCCACGAACAATGTTTCATATCATAGCAGTAACGCTCGCCTCATCGAAACTTGGAAAACTTAACGTACTAATGAATTGGATGATTTGATGTAAAAATGATTTAATATTTATGTCGAAAGCATACTTTCGATAAATGAAATTCAAAAGTGTATCCCATTATTTTGTAGCAAAAGACAAAAATATTCAAAAAATTGTAAACCTCTGTGAACTAACGCGTGACAGAGTCGACGGAGCCTCGCTTCGCGGAGCTCCTATTCCGCGTAGTTAGCTCCTTGACGCAATACTAACCTAACCTCGAAAGACCTAACGTTGTTAAATGTTTTTGTTGTAGCGGGGGGGCTGTGTATGTTCGCTAAATACTAATACCTTTCCGCTGTCGATATTATATTCTAATTACTATACTAAACGGGACTTATCACGCAATTAATATTTATCTCGACGTGTATTTACCTCGATTAATAGTTAACTCGTGACCACGGCTGCTGCCATGTGGCCGATACGTCGAGGTAAATATTAATTGCGTGATAAGTCCCGTTTGGTACAGTAATTATGAGTGAAAATCACGAAAGTTTAAAACAGGATATTATATTCTAGATTTAAATTCTATCATCTATTTATATCGATGACACGGTAATTTGTGGTTACTGTTCCCGCTTATCTGCCGCCTCCGGTTCACTCTTCGTCATCGATCAACATGACCTGCCAGCGATAGTGGCACAACACCCATGCGATACCTTCTAACTAATTGCAACTAATTAGTACATTTAATAAACATTATGTCATTGTTTTGATGAACATATCTTAACACGTTGTTTGGCATGAGCCGGTGATCTTTATTCTTTGCTTTGTTAACTTGGAGTATCGGTACTTCGAATATTTTACGTGATACCATAAGTACTACCCCTCTGTGGATTTAATTTTTCGTGCTACCCGGAAGGCGCGAATCTTCCAAAAGCTTAGGGCGGCAAGAGAATTATCGTCTCATCGAATCTTTGCACCATATCGATAGCTAAATCGAAATTTCTGTCGTTCCAGATGAAAATGACGGAGATATATGACGTGACAGACGCGGACACGGAGGTGGTACAGTCGCCGACTGAGCGCGACGTCAACAAGCAGCTCGAGTTCGATAACGACTGGTCTCACGGCATGATCGCCGACAGCGGTAAGTAGAACAATAAATCGATTAAATGTCATGATTCACTCGAAATTTTCGAATAAATAAAAGGTCTAAGGTCTTGTTTACATTCCGATGAAGATCAGCTTTGTTGACTTGGGAGCGATACAAAGTCGTAGTAGTAACGTTTCTGTATAGACAAGTTGATGTTCTAAATGAGAAATCAAGTAACACATCATTTCTGTGCAAAAATGAGCTTTACCTATGTCTGTCAATGTCAATGTCAAATTATTTGAGAAACCACTTCCACTTACCAAGCTTCGATCGGAATTCAGTAACATCCCATAATGTATTTAAAAGAGATTTTTTTGCAGATGAGCTAGTCATCGACGAAATAGACGGACTAGAAGAAGACGAATTAGGTGATCGCAACCTGTTCTCAGACCCGGAGAGCGAATGGCGACGAGGCTCACTCACCAACTCTGAAAGCGACGGCGAGCAACCCGAGTCTGACCAACGAATGGCTAACCCTATTTACTCCGAATATCATTAAAATTAACAGTATCGATCGATTAAAATATCTATGGAACAATTACTTTAATATTTTGTAAAAGTACAGGGTTTTACTTCGACGACTATTTCAGCTTTTTAAAGTCCCACTGTTCAAGCCGCATCTCAAAGGTATGTGGGAGTATTACGTCAAATTCATGAAAAAAGCAAAACATTCGGCGTCGTTCAACAATGTACTTAAAGTAGTCATTTAAGTAAACGAAGAAAGTTTCTGTTCAAGGTCGCATTGGTCCCAAAGAATTCCAACTAACAGAACTTGTATCGTGTTCACTCCATCGTCACTCCAATCTGAAACAGAACGCTTCGTCGTGCGGTTTCTTACATGCCGCTTTTTCCAACGATTGTTCAAACTTTTTAAATGCGATTGTCACGTAAATGTGCCCAAGCCCATAGGGTTATAATTGCACTCTATTTAAGATAGTCCCTACGGTAAAAAGGTGCACGACCTATCCGACCGCCCGTGCCGCCGTATCTGGAAAAGTGCCTTTAAAACTGCGCGTCTCGACAACACACTCTATAATCTTAAATTCGTTCTTAAACTTTTTCAGTAGGCAAAAGCAAGGTCTTGAGACGCGCAGTCTTCCGTATATTAATTATCAGGGTACTAAATAATAGTCAACCATTTAAATTAAAGGATAACGATACTAAACAATTCAACGGAATCCGAAACATTCAACGGAATCGAATTATTTTATTATAGTAGAATTTGGTAAGATAAATTCTCATTGAAGATTCTGATTGGTAATTTAAACGACCAGAGTTTTTTTTCTTTTTTCTAATTGGCCAAATGACTTACCTAATTTAAAGAAACCTACGTTATACAAGTTTATTTTTACAGATAACTGTTACCTATAAAGCAAAGCGAAGAAGTGATAGAATAAATAAATAGTGGCTTATTAAGGGGCTGTTTCACCACCCATTGATTAATTTTAACTGACGGATAAATGTGATGCCGTCTCCGTCTATTCGAACAAAACAAACAGACGGCATCATATTTATCCGTAAAATAAATTTGATCAATGGATGGTGAAACAGGGGGTTAGTGAACTATTTGTTACCAATTAGAGTTGTGAATATATGTACCTATAAGCTCTTGATACGAAAGATATATTTATTTCTTCACCAATTAGTTTTATTCGTATGATTAGGTGACGGTAGTATAAAATAGACTTATAAAAAAATGTTAAAAAGATATTATCACAATCATATTATTGTGATATTAATATAATAAATCATTTTTAAATTATTTCAAATATTTACGATCTTATTTCTTAAGATCGTTCTTTTCGTGACTAAAATATTTGTTGATGTCAAAGATGGCCAAAAGATACAAGTAATGTTGAATATTCTTTTGTTGCTAAGCCAGCAAAGTTCTAGTTTACTTGTAAAGTTATTTTTGTCATATTCAGATCGATAAGAAGTGTTCCGAAATTATTGTATGTTAAAGGCTCTCTACAACTTGAATCATGTTGCCATGACGGAACGCTTATTTTATTACGGTGTAGATTTTTAGATTTTAGCCTAGTTTTCCGAGACTGGAATAATTTTTAATTTAGTGAACGTACAATTTTACAAATGGAAATTACTCTTTTCTAATTGATGTGCGTCAATACCGTCATCAAAATAAATAAAATTGTACATTCTTTAATTGATTAATGCCTTAAAATGAATTTTAATGTTAACAAATAGGTGACCATCGGCATATGGCGCTTTTAAACTGTCGTATTTCTTCTGTTCCTTTCATCTAACAAATTTGAGCACTTTTTACCAACGAATTATTTTCGAAGTTTTCTTGTATTTTTTATTTCGTGCATTTTAACTGTGTATAACTCTTTTGGTCTATGTGATTATTCCATTCCATTTATTTAGATCATCTAGATTGATCTCTGCCGTATCAAAATATATTATGTCCGGTCATTTTAATTAGTAACTTTCACTTTCCGATGTATCTACCAATGATTTATTGTTGTAATTTTCTCATCATCGATGGGTAAACCTAAGTATTGTTGGTTATTTATTATTTAGTGGTTTTAGATTGTAATTATTTAGTAATATTTTAAACGAATGTCACAAATGTATTTTAATAAAAATAACGAACAATGATGCGGTGTTTTACTTTATTTGCGGTGGGGACATAAGCAGCCAACAGTCGTTCGGTTTGTAAAGCAAAGTAGGCCAGCCACCGGCGCCGCTTATGTATGTCCTTTGTATGTCTGTCGGCGGCTAGTGCATAGAGCACTTTTGGAGAGAAGGCATAAGGGGAAAGAAATCCTAAAAATAGGAGCTCTATAGGTTAAATACCGGAATTTAAATTTAATTGTCAGATTAAGTTTTTAAAAAACCGGCCAAGAGCGTGTCGGACACGCCCAAGGTAGGGTTCCGTAACCATTACGAAAAAATCAAGTAATATTTTTCTAAGGATTTCGTATGTGTACGGAATCATCCAAGTTTAGGTATGATTTATACCTTAGGCTACTATTTACTCTTAAACTACAAATAATTTCCAAGCAATCTTAGCCGCTATAATTTTCCTAGTAAATTTGATATATTTACTACCCTTCTGAATTTTTTCAAATTTTTCCACCCAACAGTTAAGATTTTAGAGGGGGGGGGACGGCCGATTTTAATGAAAATTTTCACTTTAAGGTTGAATATTTCGCAAACAGATCACTGAATAGAAAAATCATGTTAGCAACCCCACAATATTTTAAAATACCTATCCAACGATACCCCACGCTATAGGGTTAGCCGAGAAAAAAAAATCACCCCCACTTTACGTCTATGGGAGGTACCCTAAAAAAATTTTTTTTACTTTTTTTTATTCAATCACTTTGTCGGCGTGACTGATATATATATTGATGCCAAATTACAGCTTTCTAGTACTAACAGTCTCTGAGCTTAGCCGCGGACAGACAGACAGACAGACAGACGGACGGACAGACATGGCGAAACTATAAGGGTTCCTAGTTGACTACGGAACCCTAAAAACGTTTCACCCTTCTCGGTAGTAAAGATGGTAAAGGTGCCAACAATATGTAACGCTCTGGTGTGTTACTTATCGTAAAAAAAATATGTTAAGTACATAAGTTCTCGTTTAGCTAGTTTACTAGTAGGTACTAGGGGCGTTCAATAAAAAGTGAGAATGAGTATGTTATAAACAACTTTTACTAAATGTAATTTTATTTTTCGACATAGTCACCTTTTAGCATAATACACTTAGTATATCTTTTTTCTAAACTTAAAATTCCATTTTTAAAAAAGGTCTCATCTTGAGTACTTCAAAAATCTTGTACTGCAGCGACTACCGCGTCGTCGTCTTCAAATTTCTGGCCTCTCAGGTATTGTTTCAATCTCGGAAATAGGTAGAAATCACTGGGAGCGAGATCTGCTGAATACGGAGGATGCTTAAGGATATCGAACCCAGCATCACGAATTGCAGCCATTGCAACGGCGGACTTGTGTGCCGGGGCATTGTCCTGGTGGAACAGCACAACTTTCGAGAGTTTACCTCGCCGTTTTTCGCGGATCTCATTGCGCAATGTTGCTATTTGTTTGGCGTATAATGTGCCCGTAATAGTGGCTCCATGCTCGAGATACTCAATCATTAATACCCTTTACCATCCCAAAAAACAGAGCCCATGACCTCACCGGCAGATGGGCTCACCTTGAATTTCTTCGGAGTTGGAGATGATGGCCTTTTCCATGTCATAGACTGCAGTTTCGTTTCAGGGTTGTAATGATGGAGCCATGTTTCGTCCATTGTTATAAATCGCGCCAAAAAAAGTTCCCGGTCTTGCTGCATCAGGTTCAAAGCTTCTTGACAAATCTCTAGTCTAGTTTGTTTTTGCGTGTCAGTAAGCATTCTTGGTACCCAACGCGCAGATACCTTTTTCATACCCAAGCGTTCATGTAAAATATTATGCACGCTCCCCGTTGAAATCTTTACATTTTCAGCAATAAAACGAACTGTGACACGATGATCCGCCAAAACTGAGTTTTCGACTTTTTTCACAATTTCTTCAGTTACTGCTGTAGTATGGCGTCCGGAGCGGGGGTCGTCCATTGTCGATGTTCTTCCACGTCTAAATTCGTCGCACCAACGTGCGACTGTCGAATACGGAGGAGCATTAGACCCTAAAGTGTCCCGCAAATCCAAATTGACTTGGTCCGTAGAAAAATTTTTCAAACACAAGTATTTGATAACGGCGCGCAGTTCAATTTTCTCCATTTTCGCTAACGTACTCAATAGCATTGCAAAGAAATTACCGTATATTTTTTAAACAAAAGACAGTTAGTTTTTTTTTTCATAGCAATCAGCTAGATAGATTAGCTTTACCGGCCAGTATTTAATTTCGTAATATTAAAAGAGTTTGCATCTCATTCTCACTTTATATTGAACGCCCCTCGTAATTGAGACGTGTATTTTATCTTGTTCGCACCACATTGCCACAATAGCTGGCGAGTACCTACCTATATAAGTATACAAACTTTTTTCGAATTGCTTCAAATATTCTAAATAATACAGGCCACTGTGTCCATGGTCGAAGTAAACGTCACTTCCAATTTTAAACTTACCGGTCATGGGAGATTTTATAGCGACTATTCAATAAAATCATAATTTAACAATTAATTTTTGTATATTAGAAGCGACCAATTTTTGTTCGCGCGAGTTTTTTAACGTTTACTTTTTTTGAGAGATGGTTGGCAAGGGCGATACTAAGGGCAGTAGGATTTTCCATCAGTGCTACGTGAAATGTTGTAAGTTGCAGAATTTGACTCCGCTAGGGACCGTCATTCCTTCAGGGAACGGTAAAGTGCTGGACTTTAGTGTGGACAGAATCAAATATACAGAGTGGCCGCCTATTCTGAACGCTCTGAGCTGTGATTTGAGTTTACATTCTATTGCCATAAGATGCCGGCAGCAAGTAAAGACTGGTGAGTAATTATTAATTCATTCACATTCACGCAGAAGATGCCATACATTTTCTGCGTGAACGACATAGAATGGAACTTTAGGCAATTACGATGTGCTTATTACCGGTTGCACTAAAGTAACAAGTAGCCAAATCTGCTATTATTGGGTAGGTAAACATGTGGTTTTACATTGGTCCAGCGGCATTTTTGTACCCCGATTATACGGTAGTGCATATTTTTTATACAACTACCTGTGTAGTTTCAACGTCATAAATAAGTGATTACTTTTGTACCCTGTCACTTTAATGTCATGTTTGAAAAGCCATACTAAATTATGTAACGACTAAAAGCGAGAGGGTAAATAAATTATCACTTATTTATGACGTTGACTGTACCTACCTTGAGACACTTGAACTCGTACACACACACACTCGCCTGATCTACTTATGAGTTTTTAGAAACGAAAAAGTTTTCTGGATATGCCGGACGGGATTCGAACTGCATCTCTTATGGATTATACCTACGCGCCGAATATGCTAGCAACTGCACGTCACCCTAACCAACTCATCCGTTGATCACATATTATGAATACGCCAATAGTGACGTGTGGTGGCATCTATCACAACACAACACACACACACACACACACACACACACACACACACACACACACCCACACTCGCACGCGTAACTATAAATATAAATTGTACCTACTGTAAATCTAGTTTAGTAAGTAATTTAGTTGTTGTTTTTTATTAGTTTTTGCTTCATTGTTCTTTTTATTTTATTTTATTTTTATATATATTCTCTCTCTAGTCCTCTGGTAAGCTTTCTAAGTAAACTATATGTATAGTGCACTCCAAGGCCCCAAGATACAGGCTCTGCCTAGTTTGGGGTCTGCCAGATATTCCCTTGTATTTTGCTGATGTATGTTTTTGGAAATAAATAAATTAATTAATTAATTAAATAAATAAACAAAACAACTATCATAAATCACAACTCCTAGATATTCCAAATTGCATTGCTCCTTTTGTCGAAATAGGTAGATTTTGGGTTTTCTTATTCAGGACTATGAGTGCTATTGATTTTGATGATTGAAAAAAAATTACCCTAATATCCCATATCAATTTTTGGTGTCAGTTTATGACGAGCCATACCTAAATTATAAACCGTATGAAAAAAAAGTCTTAAAAATGACTCAAAAAATAATTGTACCTACTCGTAATTTTGAATAAGAAACCTTGAAATTCCCTCATAAAAAAAGTAAACGAACTTTAAATTAAATAGCCATATCACTTGTTTGCTTATTAAATACATCCATACAAACGTAATCCCGTAACTGTGTAATCTGTATCTACCACAGCTATGCCCCTATGTTTCGTTTTTTCCATATTTCAATTAACATAAGAAATATGAGCTTTCAAGAACCGAAAAAATTGCCAAAGTTCAACGTCATTTTCAGACACTCGTCAGAAAAGAATCCTTCATAAAAACAAAAAAAGAAAAACATAGGGGCATTTAGATCTGTCCTCTGATTATTTACGAAAAAAATAAATTTACTGGCCCAGTTTTCGAGAAGAAAACAGGGGATTACGAAATGCTATTTTGATCAATTTTACGCGCCTTTTAACGGTCTGAGGTGCAGTTGTCCCGCTCTCGCTGTACTGACACGGAGGGGTTCGGGCGAGACAGCGACATTTCATTAAAATACCTATTTCTCAAAATTCTCCCAGCCATCGTACCCTCTTAACTCGACGTTTGCTCAACGAAATCTAACCCAGATCTACTTGTAATGGGACCATAATCTTTCAATTTAGTTCTGGAGCACATAGACTGCGAGCGGCTCGCAAAAACCGTGAACAAGCGAGCCGTCATCTTGACCAACTTCATGCTGACCAACTTGCTGGAAGCCGTGTCCCAGTTGCTGGCCAACACAACTCTGCTGGCCAGCCTGTTGCTAGAAGGATTGCCGCTAAAGATACCTTACCTGAACCCTGTGTGCGAGGTGAGGAATAGCTTAGTGCTGCTAGTTGACTTGCTATATTGACGATCGGATAGACCATTGCAGTGGTTAGAGAACCTGACTGACTTGAGGTCCCGGGTTCGGTCGGGGCAGATATTTGTGTGAATAATACGAATGTTTGTGCTCGAGTCTTGACGTTTAATATGTAGGTATTTTAGTATGTATTTATCTATATACTAGCTGACCCTGCAAACGTTTGTTTTTCCATATACCACCTAGGGGTATAAAAAATAGCTTAATTAGGACCTATTCTCAGTCCTACCAAATATAGACAAAAAAATCATGAAAATCGGTCAAGCCTTGCAATAAAGGCTTGCGTTTGAACACAATCACGCCTGATGGAATGCGAAGAAGGTAGGCGGTTGCCTATTGGAGCCATTCTGGAGGAAGGGTCTGAGCAGTTGTGCAGCGCGCGCGTACCGGTTACAGTGCCCCGTATTTGTTGTTACGTTACGGTTTGCGCTGCTTGGGGGCGTGCGCAACACCGCACACATAAGTGCCTTGTTCCTGCTTATTCCCCTAAATTCAAATCTAGGATGAATAAGCTTTTACTAGGCAAGCGTGCTCCATCGTGTCCGGAACACGACGAGAGTGCTTGGCGGCGTGGCTCAACCTAAAGGGTGGTGACCAGCCACGGCCGAAGGCTCCACCGGAGTTGTATCGCTTGTTTAGCACCACCCAGGGGTCACGTGTACCTACAGTGGCGTAACTGTAGGGAGGCAGAGCGGGCAAAATGCCACGGGCCCCCGGCCAGAGGGGGCCCCGCGGGTCGAGAAGAGCCGCGGACCGGACCGCGAGGCCCCACAGCAAGAAAGGAACCCTGGTCTAAGGGGGGCTCCATCCAATGATTTTGCCACGGGCCCCCCCCATGGTCTAGTTACGTCACTGTGTACCTAGCTAGGGTCTCGAGGGTAAACCTACGGAGGACGCGAGTGATTTAACCCCTAAAATAATTATGAATGTAAATTTTGAATAGACTATTCCTTCAGGCTCTTCTGGCCAACAACTCGCTCCGGCACGTGTTCCTGCAGCGCTGCCTGATCGGCGATGCGGGTTGCCTGGCCGTCTGCAAGGCGGTGCGCTGTCTGCCCAACATCCTCACACTTGACTTGTCAGGGTGTGAACTTACTCCCCTCGGGGCTAGCTACATCGCTGACTTACTCAAGGTAGGTACTGTAGCCGTATAGTAGGAGTCTGTTAATCCAAGCTTTTGCCAACAACTGGCTGCGGGACGTGCCGGTCACGAATGCTTGACTGTCTGCAGGTGGTCAAAGGCAAAATATATTTATTCAATTTAGGCTATAACAAGCACTTTTGAATGTCGAAGAACCTACCACCGGTTCGGAAAAACCCTGTTGAGAAGAATCCGGCAAAAAAACTTTCTCAACAAGAAGCAAGTGAAACTCAAAGCGGTGCTGTCTTCCTAGCATTGTCACGCTCGACTCGACCTGTCGAGATTCTAGCTAGCTACGTCATTGATCTACTTAAAACAGTAGCTGTTATTGTAAATTAATGTGAGGGTACAATCCCATAATGTTTTGAACGAATATACCGTGAACGGCGTGAACTCGCTAAAGTTGTCAGATTCTAAGACACACCTTAGGAGTTGCGTCTCACTTATTATTATAGGACGAACACCCGAAAATGTATATTAGTGGTTCGTTAACAGCTATAGATGCAGGCTCGTTTACTCGTAGACTGTACCTACCTAATCTAAGTAGATTTCTGACAGTGTAAAGTGATCAACCGAAAGTTAACACGCACCTTCTGTTTCAATTCAGTGCCCATTCACGTACTAGTTTGCAACCAAGAAAGCCCATACCTAAAATGGTCTAAACAAAATCTAAATGATCTGGCGACAGTACCAGAAGATCCACCGCTACAGCGAGAACTGGGTCCACACGTTGCGCTACCGGCTGCCGGACTTGGACCAAATGGCGGGACTGCGGCGCGTGTCCGTCTGCGGGAACCCGCTCGGGGACGCCGGCGCCGCCGCGCTCCTCACCGTGCTTGCTGACGACTTGTGGATCAAGGGTCAGAGGATTTGCTTCAACAGCCGAGCCACGACATCGCGTAACCAATATGCGGCGAGCGTCTCGGCCGCGCAATGAACTGAACGGAGAAAACGCTCGCCGCTGTCGCTGGTCGCGCGATGTCGTGGCCGGGCCATCATAAGGCCGCTTGCACGGTCTAGGGTTAAAAAATGAAATCCTTAAGCTTGGGTTAGGGATGATACATTTTGACACTAGGCGCGAGGAGATGGGAGATTTCTAAATTACTTAACTCTTACATAACTCCTCCTACTGATATACTTGATATGTAAATTTGTACAGTCCCGGAATGAAAAGGTTCGTCACTTTTCGACTCTATGTGAACGAGCTAAGATCGAAAAGTGACGAACCTTTTCATTCATTCCGCTACTAAGTATACACTCGCTGGACTGTGAGTATTATTTAGCTTATGAAGTTCAGTCTTAGGAAGTTAAGATGAAGTTATCAAATCAACTCCATAATGTTTCCATCTACTGAAGCATTTATCACCATAACTCAGAATGAGAATGTGAGCTCAGTACGGATCGGGAACTTCACACACACCATTGAATTCGTAGGTGTGTGCAGGTTTCCTCGCGATATTTTCCTTCACCATAAAGCTCTTGGTAAATTTCAAATATAATTCCGAAAAAGTCACAGGTCCAAGCCCTGGCTCGAGCCCAAAACCCTCTGCTTGAGAGACCTTAGGTCAAACCACTAGGCTACTAAGGCTTTTGCTTCTTTCTGTCAATAGGTATATTTTGTTTCTCTTAACAATTGCACGTAAGTATAATTATGAACCCATGGCCATCAACTTGTCAACTAACCTAACAAAACTTCCACTACAGCCATGGACTTACAAAACTGTGAACTAACGGAAAGCACGGCACAGACTGTGCTCCAAATGATGGAGTCCAACACGACGCTCGTGGTGCTGGACTTGCGCCACAACCCAGCGATCGCCGGCGAGTCGCTGGGCAGGGTCCGCGGCGCGCTGCGGCGGAACGAGACCGACGGAGTTGGAGGACAGGTGAGACCACCTCTAATATACCTAGTACCTACTGGTGGAAGCCAACACGACGCTCGTAGAGTTGAACCGGCATAACACAGCGACCAGCGCGAGTCTAGGCCCTAAAGTTTAGGGAAGGTGTGGAGCGTGCTGCAGCGAAACGATATACGGCGGAGTGGGAGGACTGGTGAGACGACTACAAATATAGTGTTGGAGTCCAACACGACGCTCGTAGAGTTGGACCGGTATAACACAGCGACCAGCGCAAGTCTAGGCCCTAAAGTTTAGGGAAGATGTGGAACGCGTCGTGGCGGAACGAGATACGGCGGAGTGGGAGGACTAGTGAGACGACTACAAATATAGTGGTGGAGTCCAACACGACGCTCTTTAGTGTTGGACCTACTCTCAACCCGGCGATCACCAGCCCGTCAGTTGGAACTTAAGATCTAGGTGCATATTATATTAAGCATTGGCCACAAAATAGTCCGATATTCCGACAGTAGCTACCTTGGTTGGGTTGGGGTATGGTTGGAGCTTAATTGAGACGTATGACTGTCGGAACTTCGAATGCGTCCTGCTGTATGGCATACGTAACAAACTACGGGTGTTTGGAGTGTGATTTAGATACACGGCATTTGTAACTAAATCACAACCCGAATAACACCAGCTAGTTAATTGCGAGGATCCCTAGACTCTCAAGATAGTGAGACGGGTGAGATGTGAATTGTAAATAAGTAAAAACGAGTCTGGCACGAGTAACTTGACTGGTGATTTGACTCACAACCCGGAGACGTGATATCAGCATCGAGTTCTTATCCAAAGTGCGCGACTGATACAGGTGAGGTGAAGAGATAATGATCGTCCTTTAATTCACATTTATCCATCGCTATTAATAACTTCTTCAATTGATTTCTTAAGCCCGGTCGTGACTGAAACAAGCTGCCTCGCGCGACAGCCATTATCGGTGCAATTTTGAGCCATGTGACGAACAAAACCTTGCGTCATGCGTTTGCCTCGCGAGTCGGCTCGCTGAATAGGGACGCAGCCTTAGATATTGAGTTCATTTTTTGTAATAAATCTTATCTTTCAGTATTCGTGGCTGAGCAATGTCAGCTTGGGATCTGGCGACGGCAGATCGGTCAAACCTATTGCTTCCAAGTAAGTACCTAGTACTTAGGTACATGTTTATAAACTCATCGCAATAAGAACCGTTGACAATTCCCGGTAGAATATAATATAAAAAAACTTACTAATATTATAAATTTCGCGCATTTATAATTTATGTGTTTGTTACTTTCACCCTAAAACTTGACCTTCCGCTTTTACACCTTGGTTAGATCGACCCACCCAAACCTCCAGCAAAGTTAGTTATTTTCACTACCTCAATATTGCTACTTTTACTTACTTTATTAGACCAGGTAAGGATATATTTAATCATCTGCTTCGCAACCAACACTTGATTTTAATAGGTACTTTCGTTATAATTTATAACCTAACATGGCCACCATTCATCCTTCCCTCAAGTTCCCTCCATTTCTAGACTTGCAACTAGTGTTGCAAGTTATTGAAGTTGCGTTCAGAAATTGTAAGGAACTCGCCAATAATTTGTTAATCGTGATGATTATTCTCTACAGCCAGTATTATAATAGTCCACGCGCGCGAGCTAAAGCACGATTAAAGACTATAATGTAAGCATTTTAAATTTTAACGGAACTAAATTGGCGAACGTAGGTATTCGAATTTCAGCGCCTCAACGAACTTGCTTGGTTGGCATTACTTGGGAGTAGGTAGGTATAATCACAAAGTAGATATAATTCAAATTGACAGAGTATTGTTTCGGGTTGACAGAAATGGAATAAACAAGGACCGAGTAGTGCTGGCTGCCAGGAACGTGCCGACCAAATATCCCAGCAACAAGACTACTGTTACCAAGAAAGAGAAGTAAGTACCTAGTTCGCGTATAGTCTGAGCGCTCGCTGTAATTTTTAGGCTGTTAATGTGTAACAGATATTTTATGATGCAGTCGTATTTGACTCTTAAAGCATTTGGTCTGAACGCTGATTTAGGATTATAGTTTAAAATAATTTTGTGTAATACCAGCTTCTGCGTAGGTAATTGTTAAATTTGAGGTTGAGTTCAATAGTAAATTCTGGCTGCATTCGCATGGTATACCTAGTACGAATTTTTTGAGGTGTCCCGATCTCGTTAACACCCCACCTTTCGAACAAATCCATTGCATCTCTCTAACGTAACTTATCCCCACGAACACATTGACAAAAAATTGAGTGAATAGGTAATCCTTAGTTTAAAATGAACGAAAATATAAGATAAAATAGCTCATTGAAATAACGACTTTATTGCTTACAGTAGAGAGTTCATTTTAAATGAAACTTTGTTTGTTTTGGTTGCATGTCTTCGACGCAATCAATTTTGAAAAATATTATCTGTCAATAAAGTTTCATTTAAAATGAACTCTCTACTGTAAATAATAAAGTCGTTATTTCAATGTGCTATTTTATCTTAAATTTCCGTTCATTTTAAACTGAGGATTATGCACTTCAGGACATAATAGAATACAATGGCTTTGTTCGAAAGGTGGGCTGTTAACGAGATCGGGACACCTGAAAAAATTCGTACTATACATACAATTGAAACGCCACAATTTGCTTGAAATAATATTATATTTCAAACGCACCGACAGGACGGTGCCGCGGATGCACGGCACCAACTTCTATTTACTTCGACACGATGACGAATGTTTTTGGCAGGGAGTACGCAGACATGCTAGAGGAGCAGTTACACGAGGAAATGTCCCACCGCCAGCAGCTGGAAGAACTGAATCTGCAGCTCGTGGACCAGATGAAACAGCTCAAGCAACAGCAGATCCGACTGTGGGCCAACAACGCTGCCTCCTCAGGTATGTGAGGCTGCGTTTCCACCAGAGATGTGCGAGGATGCGTTGCGAGGGATGTGTGTCATGAACCAATAGAAACACTTCATTCACTTAGGACCTTTTAAATGAAGTGTTTCTGTTGGTTCATGACACACACATCCCTCGCAACGCATCCTCGCACATCTCTGGTGGAAACGCAGCCTAAGACCAAGGTGACAACCTGGCTTACCTAACTTTAGAACATTTTTTGGGGAGAGGCCATTGTTTCCAGGCAGATGTTGTGGATGGGTACTGACCGAAGTCAGAAGGAAGAAAGTTGGATTCTGTATTAATGCGTCCGAGTTGAGAAATTCGATAAGTTTCTCTAATAATTAGAGTCTAATTGATGACAAGACAGCGCCTAGAGGTTCACTATAAAGACCAATGTTGCTGAACGATACAAGTGATTAAGATAGAGAATTATGCAAGAGACGAGATACTTACTGATACAGAAACAGCACTCGAGAACCACACAAGAATTTAATAAACTTTATTATTTTAAACTAGCTGTTGCCCGCGACTCCGTCTGCGAAGAATAGGGATAGGTATAAAAAATAGCCTACGACCTATTCTCAGACCTACCGAATACAGAGAAAAAGGTTTCATAAAAATCGGTCAAGCCGTTTCGGAGGAGTTGGATAACAAACACCGTGACACGAGATTTTTATATATTAGAAGATGATTTTAGTAACGATTTATTTTCAATACTTAATTAATTATTCCGGCGTTGCTTTGCGGAGGTCCATATGGTAGCGGTGGAGCAAAGTAAAAAGGTTGTAGTTAGTTAAATTTTAAAGTACCTAATTTGTTAATTCCTCAAGGTACTTAGTAAATTATTTGCTAACAGGTTCAGAACAGTCTTTCCACGAGAGCTCGGGTTCCTTCGCTCGCTCGAGCAGCACGGGCTCGTCGTGCTCCGTACCCATCGATCAGAACACGCTCTCGTACATCCAGCAGGCCTTCAGAGACATCTATTCCTTCATCAAGAATAATCAGTGCACAGGGTAAGACAGCAGATAGTCCAGTCAGTCAAGAGAATGAATTCATTATACTTCCAAAAGTTTTCAAATTTTGATGTAAGGTCGGGAATGGTATTAAAACAAACTATAAAATTTTGCAACCTGTTCTGCGGTCCGGAACATTGTTAAAAATGCAATAAATGATAATTTGCTCAGTTCTTGACACCAAAATTCCAAAAGTTCTGCAAAGTTGGAGTGGTGTTAAATATATTATTTTACATCACGTGTCAAATTTGCAACCAATTTAAGTGTACGGAACATTTTTTGTTATTAAAAATTAATGTTTTTCTTTATTAAACTGAAGGAAAACGTTCCAAAAGTTCTGCAAATTTGACAGATATATCGGAAAAATATACCGAACGATTGTATAAATTTGCAACCTTTTACGTTGACCGGAACATGTTTATTTATAATTCTTTTTAATTCGTGGTCATTTTTTCGAGTAAGGTGGTCTCGGAATAATTACAAAAGTTTTGAAACTTGGTTGCAAACTTCGAAAACATCTATTCTGATGCATTTACAAATTTGCAACCTCATACGCGATCCGGAACTTTATGCAATTTGCAAAAATGTAAAAATAAAAAAATTACATTTTGTCAAATTGCATAAAGTTCCGGATCGCAACCAAGTTTCAAAACTTTTGTAATTATTCCGAGACCACCTTACTCGAAAAAATGACCACGAATTGAAAAGAATTATAAATAAACATAAACATTCCGGTCAACGAAAAAGGTTGCAAATTTACACAACCGTTCGGTATATTTTTTCGATATATGTGTCAAGTTTGCAGAACTTTTGGAACGTTTACATTCAGTTTAATAAAAAAAAAACATTTATTTTCAATAACAAAAAATGTTCCGTACACTTAGATTGGTTGCAAATTTAATACGTGATATGAAATATTATATCGAAAACTTCCCCAAGTTTGCAGAACTTTTGGAATTTTTTTCACGACCATACAGCAAAAATTAATTTAATTGCAATTTTAACAATGTCCCGGACTGCGGACAAGGTTGCAAAATGAGATTTATTGTCGTCCCAATGTACCATTCACTTGACCGAAGTTTGAAAACTTTTGGAATCATATTAAATTTTCGATTTTGAATGTCAATAATGACTGGACTAAGATGACACGTCAGCATGAAGAGATATAAATCTCCTGATGAATTTTTTTATCTATGTAACATGCTCGCATTTACATATTCATTCACCATCTCTTTCTACCGCCGTCTACACGAATTCGAAACCAGCATGGTATTGGCCCGCATTGGAACATATTTCCTTGTTTTTATTTCAGTCAATGCCAACACGAGATCGTACAAAAGAAAGAAGTGAACCCAATACCCGAGGAGCTTAGCGACGTGACAGAGAAAGACGAGTTGGAATCGAACGAGCTGCACGTCAACATCATGCCGAAGAAGGCACAGAGCACGCACATTAAGCTGACGGAGAACGTCAAAGTCAAAAAGATCACCAAATCAGCGCATCTGCTCGGACAGATACAGCATATCAGGGAGAGCATGCAGATGGTGAGTGGTTTTTATATAAATAACCAACCAGTAAGTACTATTTAAGTAAATGTCTCCTGGATGATCGACGACTTTGATAGCGCAAAAGATAGTCTAATCGCTTCGCAGCCTTTACTTCACTTACAGTGGACATAGATAAGCTTGAGGTCTACCTACATGTATAAACGCGACAAAGTAAAATCGGGCAAGTCAACTGACATCTTTGTCGCTTTAATTGTGTCACCACAAAGCTTTGACCGGCCTTAGTCGATTCCCCGTCTGTACCTACATGTCGGAAGACCTTTAGGAGGAGGAACATGAAACATAATAGACAATATTGTCGCTGGATAACTAAACAAGCTTTTAATTTAACAGTTATGCTTGCGTTAAAACATACTGTAAACTTTTTTTTGCAGAAACCTGAAATGTTTGAAAAGCAAATGGGTGATGTGAAAAGCATACATAACGACGAACAGTGCTTAGACGAAGAGATCGGGAATCAGGTCAAGAGTAAGAAAGTGAGTATTTTATATTAACTGTTTAATAACATAGCCACTGCTCTATAGTCCCTATAGAGTATGGTAGAGGAAAACTTAAAAGACGCCGATCGGAGCACGATTGCATACGTGGTCATTTCGGCGGGACGTACTACCTGCCAGAGGATTGAGAATCCTTCCATTTTAAATGGGAAAGTTAGGGAGTGCGTGCTGATGGGACTACGCACTACTGATTTCACGCCATCATACGCCGGGTGTGCGATGGCTCCAACACCACTCTGAGCACGCTTGTCGATCGGGTAGACTGTCCAACGATGCGACGCTGGTTGGAGGCGCATGCGCCAATGAGTGTCCCCATCCGGAGTTATTAGTTATTGTGTTCATACCTACTAACAGTTGTTTTAAGAATATCTAATAAGTGACCCAGACCCAGAGTTCGAAATAAATTATTTTTAATTTGATTTGAAAGCGCCCGCTTTGAAACGTGGTAAGACCCCGATAGACGCACTATATAGTAAGTGCGAGTACTTGTGGCTCGGCTAGCTTTTAGGCTCGTATGTCAACTAAGTACGCGAATTTGGCAAAAACTGGCATGTTGTGTTGTATGAACAGAACAGCACGATATCGCGCAGCAGCAGCTCTGTGTCGGACTCGTCGGACACGCTGGTGTCCCCGCGGCGCGGCCCCCCCTCGCCCCCGCCCGGCATCAACCCGCGGGACGCGCTCTACTCGTCCTCCGACGAAGACAGCTCCTGACCTGACCTACATGTCTATGGGAAGTTTTTGTGAAGAATAAAATTGATTGTTTTTTAGTTTTAGGCGAGTTTTTTTGAGTAGATCAGAGAGATGAAAGATGCCACAAAATCACATGTGCGTTCAAATAACTGGCAAACTATAACAGCGGCACTAGGCGAACGACAAGAAAACCCATATATGCATTCCCGGCAGTCAATGTGTTAAGTAAAAATTTAGACAGATTTATCGTATTCTCGAAAAGTATGTGTGTAAACCCTTTATTGTACAAAAATTACCTACACACGACTCAAAAATAAAATGTGTGTAGATCAAGATCATTTTGAGTACCACAATTACTCATCCACTTCTGCTGCTGACTGTACATAACACAACAAACACGCACGCACACACACGGTAACACGGTGACGCGAACATTTTGTCTAGCTGGCTTCTGCACTATACTTCATTTAATTTCTAAGTTTAATTTAGAATTGAAAACCACAACATATATATATATTGCGGCTCGTCAACTATTTCTTACCTAGCAAATAGTACAGTACAATAGTCTGGGAGCCGCAAAATAAAATTGTTTTAATGTCACTTTATTTGCGTGTCGTCAATTGATACTCTAGTACAAATTGTAAAGAGATTACAGTTCACGAGCCGCAATATAATGTTGTTGTGGTTTATAATTCTAAATTAAATGGAGTAGGTATAGTTTTTTGTAAGAATATGAAATTTTGAAGAGGATAACGCCGAAATTTTCATTTATAAGGAAAATATTTAATGAATTCAGTCACATTCCTGCACAACCTTTCCATTGTATCTGAACTCGTATATTGCCAATTTGCCATAAATATAAAAGAAATAAAAAAAAGTGATTTGATTGAACAGGTTTTTTAAAAATAATGTCCTAATTTTTTGATCTGTTGAGAGGTACAATGCCATATACAAACACACATGTCATACCTATTTTGCATCAAGGGTCAAAAATTTGAAAACCCACAAAAATAATCTTCAAGAACTTCACTAAAACAAATTTATTCTATAAAAACTAATAGTAACACGGCTGGTCTACTTTTTCTCACTGATCTTTGCGTTGGTCTGCTGTAACTTGGCAATCATCATTTGTTCTTTGGCCTCCTTCTTGGCAATGCGTTCAGCCTTCTTCTGTTCCTTCTCCCTCTTGGTCAACATCTCCTGGAAGCGTTCGTCGCGCGGGTCGAGCTTGAAGCCGAAGTGTCTTCTCACTTCTTCTACTAACCTCTCTTTCTTTGCCTGTAAAAAAATTTTTTTTTGAACATGTGTACAAATCAACGATTATTTTAGTTTACTACTAGCTTTTGGCTGCAACTTTGTCTGCATACAAATAAATTTCAAACCATGGTGGCCTAGTGGTTTGACCTATGGCCTCTCAAGCAGAGGGTTTTTTTATTTTTTTAATCCCCTATACCTCCGACAATGTAGGAGTCTATGTTCGCAACTACGTTCATGCCAGTTCCCGCATGTGCTACTGCTCGTACTAGCATTCCGCATACTAGTTCTTTCTAGCACACATCACCATTAGCACTTGGGCCCGAGCCCATTAAAGCAGAGGGTTGTAGGTTCAAATCCTGGCTCACACCTTGAGTTTTTCGGAATTTATGTGCAAATTTACATTTGTAATTTACCATGGTGAAGGAAATGAGGAAACCTGCATACACATGCAAAGAAATTCAATGGCGTGTGTGAAGCCAATCGGCCCGGGGCCCGCGTGGGAACTACGGCCCAAGCCCTATCATTCTGAAAGGAGGCCTGTGCCCTGCAGTGTGATGTATATAGGCTGGGATGAAATAAAATGTATAGTCAACTCTTGATCTCCACCCCACAGGAAATTCCGTAAATCCCTTTTACTGCACCTGAATTGAATTTATAATACAGCATTATTACCTTTTTTTACTGTCAGTAGTGGTAGTATTTTATCACCTACTTGCATGCTAAATTTGAAGTCTAATAATTATAGTTACAGAGATAAGGCCACTTTGATGTGGAAATATAAATCCCATTTATTCCGTATCCTGTGGGAATTTCGAAAAATCCTTTCTCTATGACACAGGTGTATGTGTGCCGAATTGCGAGTTTTTAACTTTGGCAGTTTGGGCTGTGCATTGATATATCAGTCAATCAGTTGCCTGTTGCATAACAAAGTACAACTAATATTACAAGCGGAACTCTTGCTTCATTTATATTAACACATTCGCTGCCACGTATTGCTACGCGCTACGCTCGTAGCCCGTAGCAGCGTTTTTCTGCTTTGTAGCGAAAACTGCCTACGAACGGAGAACTCCCCTGTGGCGTTCCCGGCACTGAACGTGTTAACAGAAAGGGAGTTCCGCTTGTAATATAAGTTGTACTTTGTTATGCAACAGGCCCCAGGACTGCATTTTATATGGAGATGTCAAACCCTCACAGAGGAATTACCTAATATAGGTAAAAAAAATCCACCAACCTTTGCTGCTTCAGCTTCTGCTACCTTCTTTGCCGTCTTATTCCTTAATTCCTTTTTCCATATTGCAAGTTTTTCAAACTTGGCAGCTAGATCTTTCTCCCGCAACTCTATTTTCATCTTGTCCTCTTGCCTTTTTTGTGCTGCTGACTCCATCATCTCTCTTATGGTAAATGGGAAGGCCACTGCTTCATATTCTTGCCTCTCCTGTATTTCTTTTCTCAATGGCCAGCATATACCTGAAATTAAAGTAAATGGATATTATAATAACAGGTGAGGGCAGAAAGATGCTTTTGGCCAGCAGTGAGGCATTTCAATACATAAAAAAAATAACAGGGCCCTAAAAAACCCTTGTTTTGAATAGAAATACTAACTTAGGTTATGCTGTTTTTTTATATTAGTGCAACACTGGGTATCGCAGATTTAAGAAGAGTTAACTTACTTGGGTTCACACCGCTTGCGATACCATATTTGCCATACATCTTCCTATTGTATTTCACAGTTAGATGTGCTATGGTTTTAGGCTCCTCATAGGGCCGCCGGTCGTTCATAATGTTATAGTGGGCCGGAGACAAACGAGACACGTTCCTTTTCTTCTCAATTTCCGCTTCTCGAGCCCGGACATCATCAGAATCGTCGATCAGGACTTGCTCGTTCTGCTCTATAACCTCTGGTGCTGATGTGGAATAACGGAACAGGGAATTCAAGAAGTTTGGTCGAGCGTATTTTTTTCTTAAGCACAAATTCATGATGAACAGCTTTTAACTTATATTTGATTATATTTAACTCAATTTTATAATAACAAACAGTAGCCTTTGAGGTTAGAATTGGCTACTGTCAAAAGTGTCAAATTAAATGTCAAAATTTAAAGGCTTCCCTACACTGCGTGGTTTTTGCGTCTCATTCGCGTTCTTTGAGTATTTAGACTGAAAGGAGATGTTATCGCCCGTAGGTTGCTAAACAATTTTTCTGCCAAAACTCGCGGGGGGGGCAATGCACTCACACACAAGCAATTTAACTACAAATGAAAACAGAGCAATGTTTGTACACACGCACACAAACCGAATTCGTCAACACAACAATGATCGCCATGGACACAGTGAAAAACTTCTCGTCTATACGTGTCACACGTACATTACACATAGACAACAATCTAGAGACAGCTAGAGTTAGGGTCATGTTAATAAGAATGTCGATAAGCATTCAGTCATTCATACATTCAGTCGTTCAATTAATCCCAAAGTTGTTAATAGAAAATTCGTTTTCTAAATAAATGTGATGGCTCTAAAAGGTTTAAAAGTGGAGGATTTATTAAAATATTTACATATAGCAAGTAATATTAATGTCAGATGTGTCAAATGTCTCTTTTACTTTGTAATTTTCTATAAATAGAATAGACACATCACTATGGTTAACATTTTGTTGAGTAGGTACCTAGACAAATTTTAATAGCCTAATAATAAAGTACCTAATAGGTACTAATTTTACCTTTCAGCATCAGCAGGAAGGTGAAAAAATTACACTGTTGATTTTATCACCGTTGAATTTAGGCACCCGTAAACACTGCAATACACACGTTCTCGTGACGCCGCCATTATTAAATAAAATATTATAGTATGTACCTAGTTACTTTGTACCGAGCGCTTATAGCCACGTTACGGAATCGAAACGGAGGCGAATAGAGCGGGCGGCGCGTCACAGCACTCACTCAACCGGCGACCGAACTGCGCGGCATGCGGCGTGGAACTGCGTAGTTTTGTCTGGCGAAGATTGGTTAGCGGCCGTGTAAGAGGCTTGGCTGTGTGCGTGCGTCGATTCGGGCGCTCTAGTATGAAGTCGAATTACTGCCTGTTACTTGTATTGAATCATTAAAAAGTATTTGTTAATACTTTCACGTTAATTTTTTTAACGAGTTCGATACTTTGAACATACATTTATTACTAACCATACATTTCCATTTTATTCGTAACCTTTAAAATGTGAAACCATGATAAGACAAATCATTCACTGATTCATTCACTCAATAGTTTATCGATTGTGGAAATATGTGTGTCCCCTCTCTAGTCGATACTAGGCCGATTATCGGTGTGGCCAATTATTTAGTAAGTAAAAATAGCCAATATTACTAGTGGTCGGTGAAATACCACTTAAATAAAAAAAATAGCTAAATCTATTTAGAAAAATAAAAAAGAGAACTAAGCTTCGTCCATAGTTAAATAAAAATAGCAATTAAAATAGTAACGATTCTTAGAATTACTGTCTGTTTATCTGTGTGTTTGTTCGTGGTAATCTCCGAAGCGGCTTAAGCTATAAGGATGTGGTTTTCACTTATTTGTTAATCTCATTAGTCCAATATTTAATTTACAATCAAAACTTTTAAATATTTTTGACGTGACAACATCTAATAAATCGATGAACGCCGGCTGCATACACGAAAAAACATGACTCATTGTAACGTACATGTTACGTTATGTAACGTTACATTCTACAGAGCAGCGAAGCAGGCCAGTTGCAAGAGATCCGAACGCCAGGATGTACAATCCGGGGTGCGGGGGGGGGGGGCTTCAAAGGGGGGATGAAAATTTCATTGATTTTGCCGTAGGATGCACCGTTTTCAAGATATTTGACAAAAACACCGGCGGGGTGGGGGGTGAAGGTGCGGGGTAGGGGTGCGGGGGCTTCAAAGGGGGATGACAATTTCATTGGTTTTGCCGTAGGATGCACCGTTTTCAAGATATTTGACAAAAACACCGGGGGGTGGAGAGGGGTGAGGGGGGTGGGGTTGAGGGGTGAGGAGGAGTGGGGGTGGAGGGTGAGGAGGAGGTCGGCGGTTTCAAAGGGGGGATGAAAATTTCATTAATTTTGCCGTAGGATGCACCGTTTTCAAGATAATTGACAAAACACCGGTTCTCGTCCGATCACCGAGGTTAAGCAACATCGGGCGCGGTCAGTACTTGGATGGGTAACCGCCTGGTTTCATTTTTGTTTTTTGAATGTTTGTTATAACGTTGTCACGTTAAACTATCGTCCGTAAGCCGACTTTACAGACAACCGGTTTTCATTTAATAATTGTCTGGTCAGTAGTTTTTTAGCCAAACCACTTGATATATATTTTTACTGTATTAAATTTGATATAAAATTATTTTAATCCATTAAAAAGATGGGTGATGGTAGTTTCTTCTTTATTATTATTATTTATTTATTTAAGGTTTACCAACAATTGTTAACACTAGGTACATCAGAAATTGTTGCTTGTATAAATATGTTGAGCTGAGTGTCACAATCACTTATATCTTATAGGTATAACCGCATACAAAACAAAATTGAGCTAGTTCTAGTACGGTTCTTAGATTATTGGACCAGGCGCCGACCGCACTTTTTTGTCGCTTCGTTCGAGTCGAGTGCTATACACCGTGAAAGTTTAGTGGTTGTTTTCCCGAAACGAGGTGATTTAGTATCGATTGTACAATCGATTTATAATTACTATTTTGACTAGAGTCAAAAATCCAATTGTGAAAAACGAAAGTCGAAAATGACCGCAAACCAATAGTAACGCTTCGTTGGTACCTAACCTATCGTACGATCGTACGCTACTTGTACCAACGAAGCATTACTATTGGTTTGCGGTCATTTTCGACTTTCGTTTTTCACAATTGGATTTTTGACTCTAGTCAAAATAGTAATTATAAATCGATTGTACAATCGATACTAAATCACCTCGTTTCGGGAAAACAACCACTAAAATTTCACGGTGTAGAATTGTTAGGAATTTTTAATTGAGAGATGAAAACTTGTTTTTTGTGTTGATGGTAGCAGCGGTGGCATTTTGAATGGTGAGGTCGCTTTCATATAATTCCAGCACAGAAATCAATAGCACTCAAACGAGGTGATAAACAGTTGCAGTCAGCGCCTGGCCTTAAAGTCTACATGGATGAAGTCAATCAAACCATTGTACCTTTAATGAATGAATAATAATTATAATGAATGTATAAGATCAATCAAAATATTAAATAATTTATATTTTACCTCGTTAATAATAAATTGATTTATAAAAATTAAAAATGGCCAATGTGGCTATTTTTACAAAAAGCTGGCCACACTAACTGACAATAATATAATTATAAACTTCACGTATTTTTACTATTAATCAACAATAATTACTTATGAAATACTTCCAGATGAAAAGTTACGTTGTCTTTTTGTAGACTCGACGTGTCAGACATTTTTTCACGCCCGAATTCTTTGCATTTTGGTCATTTTTGTGGGAGCTCATTCACTGACGAGTGCCGTTTTGAAATGTCACGAGAGGCGAGCGAAACAGTTTTGTATAACGGTTATACCCGGCGGGTTCATACCTTTGGCAGAGGGGAAATGCGCTTCAAGGCGCCTCCCTTCAGTCTAAATACTCAAAGTTCGCGTTATTTGTCGTGTTGTGAAAAGAGCCCTTAATTAGTTTTTGTCATTTCACCATGTATTGCTAGTACCAAAAATAGCCATAGTGAAAATTGGTAAATAATTAGGCAAATAGAGACCTTAATGTTCAAGAAATGAAAACTAAAATAAAATAATTACTAAATTTCACAAAATGTCGATGTCACTTTCGGCTCCTCTTTCTTGTCTGTGATAACTATTAGTAATCGTAATCGACGTTTTTTGTCCACTGCGCTGTTTTCCAATTGGTACTATCAATATGGATGATTTCGGCGATAGTTTCGTTCAGCCCGAAGTGGATCCCGCGGCAGAGTTCCTCGCCCGCGAGCAGAACCAGCTGGCGGGGCTCGAAGATGAGCTGGAAACCAGTGCTCCGCCCCCCGTAGTCACTTCTTCAAGCAACGGCTTAGTAGATGATTTTGTCGGTAAGACAACAAAATTTTCACAAGTAGCAAAGTCGTGGCTAGGGAATGCAATCCCGATCTCGCGGGATCCCGATCTCGCGAGATCTCGTGTAATTTTTCGGGATCAATCCCGAAGCATAATATGACGAGATCCCGTTCGAGATTGCCGGGATTGGGCGGCAGCAACGCTACACACATCTACTCGGGGCGCGAGCGGTGCGCGATAAACGAGCTTAGATAAATTAGAGACAGTCATAAAAAAAGAAATGAATTTATTTGAGTGTGGAGGAACAAGGGGGAGATTTTTGCAGTTTGCATATAATTGTTTAGTCACGCTGTTGCCAACCAGTGTTGAGTCGGAGAGGGCACTCTCAGCAGCTGGGTACATTGCAACGGACATTAGATGCCGTTTAGCAGTTAGCACTCTTAATACACTTTGATTTTTAAGAAGCTACTTTCAAAATCACCCGTAACTACTTTCTAATCTCCTTGAGTTACTACTTTTTGTTTTGATTATGCTAATTTCCAAAAAAAAACTTCAATTATTTCGTTAGTAATATTGAAGAATAAAGGTTTTTGTTTTCTTTCAAATAATATTTTATTTTAAATAACCTCACTATCACAAACAAGCAGTTTTCATCGTTTTCAGTCATTTACATTTTTTTTAAACTAGACGAGATCCCGAAAATTCCGGGATCTCGCAGGATTGATATTTCTAATCCCGCGGGATCTCGAATTTGCGATCTCGAGTCGGGATTGCATTCCCTAGTCGTGGCGCACTCATCTAGCAACTTATTAAATTAAATTCAAAATTTACAAGTTTTCAGTCGGTTTTCGAAAAGTTTTCGACGATCTTGCAACGTCCATTTTCCTTTCTTCCTCCCTTGTTTTCCGTAACTCCCACGCCTTAATAAATAAAACTTTAGAGATGTTTGCTCAGATGTTTGCATTTTGTTGCTAGAAATTCCGCCCACCGCGACTCTAGAAGCCAATGGCATGCTGGACGAAGACCCCGTACCCTCTGTGTTCAGACAGGAGCGTGAAGAACCAGAGAAGATCAAACTGTGGCGCGAAGAACAGAAGTTACGATTGGAGGAAAAAGGCAATTGTGCAATTTAAAAATTTTACCAAGAAAAACATAATTTTAAGTTCTATCACTTATCAGAGATAGTATTAAACATAAAAATTTTAAATAAAAAATATAACCTCCTTCAAAAAACATCCAAAAAACTATGAAATAATAATTGAGCCAAACCGACCACAATAAGCATGAAAATATCTTTCTTCTAATCTGTTCGAAGTCGGTGCCTCAGCTCGAGCCAGCAGGAGTGGACCTAGTAATCTAACTTACCTACATACCTACTATCTATAGGGCTTCTACACTCCTGCTGGCTCGTGCTGAGGCACCAACTTCGAACAGATTAGAAGAAAGATATTTTCATGCTTATTGTGGTCGGTTTGGCTCAATTATTATTTCATAGTTTTTTGGATGTTTTTTGAAGGAGGTTATATTTTTTATTTAAAATTTTTATTTTTTGCTTTTTAGTTATTTCTGTTAAAATAGATGCGTAGGATAAAATCATCAGTTTGACTTCGAAATAAGTTTATGTTGAAAATTCTATTTTTAATGCTAGACGGGGTTGCGTCGTTTTATTACAGAGTTCCATGATACTTTCTGAATGCAAATGCTCGACTTGTCACCGAAAATACTAAAGTCGCTATACTTTTTTCTTGAATTTTTGAGGAGTTTCTTCAATTCCTCATGGATCCCATCATCAGAACTGGATTCTGGTAATAACGGGACCAACCTTGAAGCCTGTGCTTTCACACAACGAAAAAATCTTCCAAATCGGATCATAAATGACGGAGTTCTGAGGTAACACACGTTAAAAAAAAAAAAAGAACATACAATCAAATTGAGAACCTCCTCCTTTTTTTGAAGTTGGTTAAAAATAATAAACTAACAGTAAACTATGGTCTTATTTGAGAGGAATACTCTTCGATGCATTTTAACTACACATTAAACTTTTGAATGGCAGTGTTAGCTATAGACAACAATATAGTAATACAAAAATTAACCTACCTGCATCCGCATAATAAGAATATTTTTTTTTGTAAAACTGTGTGGCGTTCAAAAGGTTAAATTGTTATTCTTATTCCACAGATGCTGAAGAAGAAAGAAAGAAGGAAGAAATGCTTAAAATAGCCAAGAAAGAATTAGAAGACTGGTACAAGACCCATGATGAACAGATCGCTAAGACCAAGGCAGCAAACAGGTAACTTAAGCTCATTCTATTTAAATTGAAGTTCAATGTTAATGCATTAGTATATGATATGATTGAACATTATTCCTGGACTCTCCTGGGCAGTCCAAAAAGAGAGATGAGATGAGAACACTAGATATGAAGAAACTGAGAACTGTATAAAAACCACTCCTGCAGGGTAATTGTATAACTTTTTTGACACTCAACATCAGATTGAAATGACTGTTTTTGTATGACTGTGACAGCTGGCTGTTTCCGATACCAATTGTCAGCCCATACAAGAACTGTCAAAATTGACATGATGGTGATTGCGAGGGAGTTAGACAATTAGCCTGCTGTTAGTATAACTGTGTTTCTCCATTTGTTTTATACAAATTATCACAAAATTAATTCAGAATATTTCATCCATTGGATGAGAAAATCCAAATGGACAAAGATTTTTCACTTCAATTTTCATTCAAGATGTTACATTTTGCGCATTGCCAAAATGTACTGAAACAATTGCCAATCTCAATTGATTCTTGGAAAGTTTCTAGAAGGATATTCAGTCAAGCCTATCCGGCTAGTGGCTTTGCTGTATTTATTCTGTGACACCTTGTTTACTGGCTTAGAGGATCTTTGGGCTTACATGGCATTTCTTATCTTGTAATTAGAGATGGAACTCTTAGTTTTAAAATACTTTGTTGCTTGTTAAAAAGGCTGGCACAGTTCAAAATTAAATTAAATTTAAATTACTACTTAAATTTAATGATATTTTTATGTCAGCTAGATGTTCAATTTTTTTCAGTATTTATTTTGTATTGTAATATAAATTTCTAAATGAACTAAAACAATTACTTTGCTCACCCACCGCTTTTGCGGGTGAGCAAAGTAATTGTTTTAGTTCATTAATATGGACCTCCGCAAAGTAACACCTGATTCAATAAATTATAAATTTCTAACTCACAACTTAGTTTTTGGGACATCTTGATGCCCATAATCCATAATTTATTAGTTTATTTGATTGATATGACTGAAGCTTTTCATTGTAAAAAACATCTGTCATCCTTTTTGCTCAAATATGTGACTAAAGTATCTCTGAACCTCAACTAAATCTTAATATGTAGCACTGATCTGTTTTACATTACATTAATGACCAATCTGAGTCCAAAAAGTTGGACAACATTTAAAAAATGGTGGTTAATGAAACATGAAATTAACAGTTATCAAGAGAAACAGATATGTTCAAATGCGAACTTATCCCTTAAAGGGATCTCTTCTAGTAAACATTTGAACAATTGACAAATTCCATTCCTTTGATTGAAAAGTTCCGTTGTAACATTTGTAACATGGAAACTATTCATACAATTGAATTAATTTTCGTGTCACAATGGTGGCCAACTTTTTGAGCTGTCCACTTTTATGTGTTTGGCTGTCAAGTTTCAAGTTCTTGCCTTTGATACAGACAATGTTTGCACCACTGATATAGAACATTGTCTTTGACAGATAAAACATAGCTTTAAGATTCTATTGTGCTCACTTGCCATGTTGGACAATATCTTTGCCAAATGAGGGATGCAGTGATGCAATAGAATGAGATGGAAATCCATGGTGCTTACTCTTTACTCTAATGTATAACTGTGCTTTAGTAAAGATATGGCCAACATATAGTGAGCTAATGGGCATTAGTGAGAAGTAAGCATTTCAATATACTAGTTGTTTGGTATATCCTTATTGGCGTAGTGTGAGGGGGGGGGGGGATCAGAGGGTCCATGGCGCTGGGTGACAAGTGTCATTTTTTTTTATTTGAAATTAAAAAAAGCCACCCCAATCCACTCCAATTTAAAATAGGAGGGGTGGAGAAATCCCACACTACGCCACATTATATCCTGCATGTTTTGATGTTTTGTTCTTATTATAATGCTCTGTTTTCTTTCCAATGCTGGCAGGGAGTCTGCTAAGTGAGTATTTTTGATTATAAGCCAAAATCACACTAACAATTTGGTGTTGTTGGTGTGGAAATATTTTGGTAATGTAATGTACCAGACAAGTGGACAATCAAAGACAAACTGTATGCTACAGTTCTTTTCCTCTTCTGACTTCTGTAATGTTTTTTCAGCTCTTTGTTCCTACTTTTTTTATTGTTTAATGTCATTGGTTTGTTCATGTTAATCATTTCACATGGAATGTGAATAATCCCCATTATACACGTTTTTTGTTAATTTTGATTACTAAGAAATTAAAAAAATGGGTTTCAAAATTATGGTTGATACAGCATTTGTCAATCACTTCACTACTAATAAATCATTCTAAAGCTGGTTTAGTGTGGGAATGGTCACCATGACATTTTATATCGAAATTTAGTTATAAACATTGATCGGAAATTTGGGAGCTAAACTTTAACAAAACTTGCCAAGCGGGCATGAAACAGTGCTTACAGACATGAAAATATTAATACACTACTGAAAATCTGAGATTTCGGTATAGAGTTAAATTGAACACTAATCTGCCAATAATATTCTTATTTTTCTTGGTTGTAAATTCTCCTTAATGTCAGCTTTACAAGTTTTGTTAAAGTTTAGCTCCCGAAATTCCGATCATTGGTTATAAAATTCAATAAATTATTTATTTCCATGCTACAGTTTGTTGCAAAGTTTTGTTTGTATAACTTCACAAAGTCTAACGTTTACCCTACAATCTATTCTTTTTTTGGACGGACTCTTCTCGCGATGGGTCACGCACTACGGTTTGATAGTACAATAAAATAATCATACTCCAATGTAGTGAAAAATATGGATAACTCCTTTAATCGAGTTTAGCCCAACATGTTTAATTATGACTGAGTCTCAAGCTATGTATCGAGTATAGACTTCGCGCGGCCGCCGCGCAAGCATTGTTCGAATGCGGCAAACCTGCGTTTTGGCACGTTCCAGCGCGTCAGAATTCGAATTGCCTCGCGCGGCGGCACGGTATCCATTGGTTTGCCGCGTGAATTCGATACGCAGCTTACGGTAGTTTCATGTTCACAATCCTTTGTGGATATGGATAGGTACCAAGTGATCTAAAACCCATGTTGTTGCAATTTAGTTTCGCTTGTCGATAGTTGACCTTGAGGAAACAGTCGATAGCGTCGATAGTTTACCGAAATTATCGACATGCTGCAATACTATTGATAGTGAAAATTAGGCGGTACTATTGAACTTGGTCGATACTATCGATTGATGAAAATTAGTAATATATCGACGGTGGAAAGGTAAAAACCTTATTACCTTAGTGATAAGATTTAGTTTTAATGGCGAAAGCTCCCATATATGATATCTATACTAATATTATAAAGCTGAAGAGTTTGTTTGTTTGTTTGTTTGTTTGGACGCGCTAATCTCAGGAACTACTGCTCCGATTTGAAAAATTTTTTCAGTGTTAGATAGCCCATTTATCGAGGAAGGCTATAGGCTATATATTATCACGCTAACACCAATAGGAGCGGAGCGGAGCGGAAGAATGTTTCAAAATCGGGGGTTTTTGAAGTAAAACTTCTATAGGCGCTAATCTCAGGAACTACTGCTCCGATTTGAAAAATTATTTTAGTGTTAGATAGCCCATTTATCGAGGAAGGCTATAGGCTATATATCATCACGCTAACACCAATAGGAGCGGAGCGGAGCGGAAGAATGTTTCCAAATCGGGGGTTTTTGAAGTAAAACTTCTATATCTCGGGATCTACTGCTCCGATTTTAAAAATTCTTTCAGTGTTAGATAGCCCAGTTAGATAGGGCGGGTTGAGAGCGGGTGGGGGGGGCGAGTTGGGAGCGGGTTGGGAGCGAGTTGGGGGCGGGTTGGGAGCGGGTTGGGGGTGGTTTGAGAGCGGGTTGAGGGCGGGTTGAGAGCGAGTTGGGGGCGGGTTAGGAGCGGGTTGGGGGCGGATTGGGAGCGGGTTGGTTTAAAAAGAAGTTGGTGAAAAAGCAAATTGGATAAAAAAATAAGCTGCCGAAATTACTAATTCCACGCGGACGGAGTCGCGGGCAAAAGCTAGTATATATATATGGCGCTTTAGCGGTTTTTATCAATCGATAGTATTGACTTTTTTAACGCGATACCTACTATCTATAGTATCAACCAAGTTCAATAGTATCGCCTAATTTTCACTATCGATACTATCGATAGTATCGTCAAGGATCGATAATTTCTATAGAACTATCGTTAGTATGACTGAAAGCCACCACAAACCGAGAGCGCGGGGCGCCGACGGATCGTGTCCAGCGCGGTCAATAACACTGAATCAAATACGGTGTGCCGCGCTGCCGGTGTGTGTCACCGTATATTTGATTCAATGTTATCTAGACCGCGCTGGGCATGATCCGTCGGCGCCCCGCGCTCCCGGTTTGTTGTGGCCTTGATTGTCAAGGCCACGATGCGATAGTATCACGATACTATCGATAGACTATCGCTGTCGCAACAACACTCTCAAACAAGTATCAATGTTGTCGCGCATTCCATGCACGAGTAGTCGTAAAACAGTCGGTAAGTGTCAACCCTGCTTTAAGTCAATCTATTTTGCGATGAGGTAACCTCAGCTTTATCTATGCTTTGACTAATGTGGGTATTTGTGTAATGACACCTCTGTCGGAGAACAGGAAAACGGCGCCCTACGTAATGCGAGACAGAAGGTACTTGAGCAGTGGTATGAAAGGTGTGTGGATGAGAGTGCTATCGTATAACCTGACTCCACACGGCCGCCAGAGATGAACCTGGTAAGTGCTCATGTATATTATAAGCCTTTATAATCGATATAACTAGCTACGTGAATGTGGAATAATGAGCCAACTGACGGACCTCAATTGATTCCACTCTAACGGAGTCCACCCTGTATCTCGCAGGGACGTTGGACTAGGTAGCCCGGGGCTACTAAGAGTATGTATCGGAAACATACAGGCAAGCTATTGTAATACGGTCGATTATGAGTTGGAGCATACGGGTCGGGCCTGAAGGGGTTGGAAGGAGGGCCCCGTGGCGGCAGCGCCGCCATGTCCAGCTGGTGTCAGGTTCAGGGTATTATGGGTTTTACGACCCCCATAATCTCTGTATAATAAGTCTCCCTTAATCACAGGTGGGAACTGAGGATACGTAGGACACCAAGACACACTCACGCAGTGTCTAGACTGGAGGCGTAATCGACTGTACGGAGAGGGTAACTCTGGGTAGACCAGGCCCCCATGCAATATGAAGCCACTATCGGTAATACTAAATAGCTATACACGGTCGAGGGTGACTCCTTCTTTTACATTCACGTAGCTATGTGTATATTATATAATAGTGGTAATTATCGTCCATACGAGCCTATACCCAATCGAATACAGGCAAGCATATTTCGTACAGATGGGTATAGAATGCACGATAAAATGGTGGAGATGTGCTGGGGTACGACTGGAAAGCCGGACTAAGTCTGGTTCTTCCAACCCCAGATTTTTTAGTGGTTTGAGGGTAACAAGTTAATTGAACACGTGGGTTTCTTTGAAAGAACCCACCTTTGTTGCCCTTTCTCTCTTTACAGCTTTCAGCGAGTTTTTATTAAAAGGAAATAAAATAATAAAATAAATAAAAAACTACATATTATGTTTTATTGCGCACTGTGTGAGGGCGGGCGATCTTATGTACTGATAATGGATTATGAGACACGGTGCGTACTAATTACGTGTGAAAATTGTCGATTTGTTATTTAAGCATATTTTTTTTTGTTACGATGTGGTGGACTCTTTATTTATAACCTGACTACCAACTTACGGAAAAGGATGTATTTCCCGCTTTAATTACAATTTGTGTCTATGGTTTACAGATACGTTCACATTACGCTACGTTTTATTCCTAATGGTCACGACGAAATGTGAATTTTTAATTTGTAATATAAATATCTCCTTATTGTCTTATTTAATTAATACAAATAAGAAATAGATGCAAGCAGTTGGTAGTCATTCTTGAGAATAAATAAATTTGTCTTATAATTTTAATAGATCGTAATGAATACTTGGCTGTATGGCTATAAACCTTTTGTCTTTTCCCCAGCGAAATAAAAAATACCAAGACTTCACTATTATCTATCTTTCCGTTTTTCGTTTCGATTCGAATGTCGGGTGGAATAGTGGAAAATTATTTTGTGCTGTGAGGAGAATTAGTTAGACCTCTGAATGCGTGTTCAAATTGTATTTTCTGAAGTGTGGTGCTGAGTATTATTCTGTCAGCTAACAAAATGGCGAGCTCCCACGCCAGGCTCGTCCAGAGACAAATTAAATTGAAGGAAGTCACTGTTGGCGCTAAGACTCTGCTAACTAAATGTAGGAATGGGGGAGCACCCCAAGGGGAGTTCGTGTCTCGCCGATTGGAACTTAAACAGTGCCTCGAGCTTCTAGAGAAGGAGATATACCACTTTTTAAGCGTATCTCAGGACACTGATATTAGTGAAATCACTCAGGACCAACTCAACGCGGAAGACACGTTGATCCAGCTCGAGGTTGCATGGGAGCTTAACAAAAGTCAAATAGAAGTTACCCCAAAGGCTAAATTACCAGAGTTAGGCCTTCCTACATATGATGGTGTCAAATTAAGATGGAGCGAGTTTTGGGACAGATTCGTGGCGAATGTGGATAAGAGGGATTTGGCGGACTCTGAAAAGCTGCTGTACCTAATGAGCTGCCTGAAGGGACCTGCATTAGAAACTATATCTGGATTAACAGCGTCAAATGCCAATTACTCTGTAGCTGTGGAGGCGCTGAAGCAGAGGTTTGGATCCAGCAGTATCCTAATAGACGCTCATTATACAGCGCTCACTAACCTACCAAAGGCTGACCAGTCCAGCACTAGCTGTCGCAGTGTGCTTGACAATATTGAAAGGAATCTCCGTGTTTTAGAGAAACTAGGTGAGCCAGTCAGTGGAAATCATCTATGAGCACTAGTGCTCTCTAAATTTCCAGCGAAGGTTATACATGAACACCCATCTTATTGGAGGAAGAAGTGATGATTTGGCCTCCATCAGGACCAGTTTGGACAGGATCATTACCGCTATGGAGAGGTCAGCTGCTCTAATGAGTCATCAAGATGCCCCTGTACCAGGGTCAAGCACCACAGAGGCTCTACAAGTTAGAATCGAAGCGCGCCCACAGTACAATCGCAAGCGTAAACATAGCAGGGATAATGAGGCACCATCAGCTAAAAGGCTCAAAAGGCCATGCCTCTTCTGTAGTGCCAAAGGACATCTGAGTGCTGATTGCCGTCGATTCCAAACAGTAGAAGCCAGGCAGAAAAGACTAAAAGGGAGATGTCTGCATTGCCTTAAACGGAATCACCAAACAGCTTCATGCAGGAGGAACATTTCGTGTTACCGTTGTAAGGGTGACCATCTGATGGTGTTTTGCCCAGTCCCAAGTGGTGAGTCCGTAACAGCAGAAGCTGCACATACTATAACATCTTGTACAAATGTTAATCGATATACTTATTTGCAGACTGCGGTGGGGACACTCAGAAACCCTGTAACTAACAAAACAAAATGGGCTCGTATTTTTTTGGACTGTGGCAGTCAGCGTAGTTATATTACGCAACAGGCTGCAAATATGTTAAACTTGCCAACTCTTCATGAAGATATTCTCTTGATTTACACTTTCGGAGCCTCTAAACCTCAAAAAATGTCCAGCCCCGCTACAATAGTTAATATTGAAACCAAACGTGGTATTAATAAACAAATAACAGTAAATATTGTGCCAAAGATTACAGACAGAGTTCCAGTTGCCTTTTCAAAATATGATGGAGTAGATTTAATTGCCCATGATGATACAGCTGGAGAGACCGTTGACTTACTTATAGGCAATGACTTCTACAGTGCCATGCTTAGAGATAATAAAGTTCAGATTGCAGATAATTTAGACCTCTTGGACACTGATTTTGGATGGGTGTTATCTGGGAACATAATTCCAGAAAAAATCAACAGCGCTCTTTCTGTTGTGACATACTGTCAGTGCCATGTACCTAGTTGTCCTTACGTTGCTGAGCCTGACCTCCCCTTAAGAAACATTGATGTGCAATTTTTATGGTCCTTAGAAAGCATAGGGATCACTGACTCGCCTAAGGCCACAAGACAAGAAGAGGCAGTTTGTCATTTCAATGAGACCGTTCAGTATCAAAATGGCCGATATCTGGTCAAATGGCCATGGATTCAGTATCCGCCAGATTTACCATCAAATTTCGGCCTAGCCCTAGGTCGATTAAGGAGCATCTTAAAGAGGCTAGATAATACGGCTCTTAATGAATATGAATCCATCTTAAAAGAACAGCTAGAACTTGGAATTATAGAAGTAGTCAATCGAGAAGATGTGCTAGACAGCGACCATCCTCTTCACTACTTACCCCATCATATGGTGAAGCAAAAGGGGAAGAAGGGGAGAATCGTGTACGACGCATCTGCAAAAACGACTGGACAGAAGAGCCTCAATGAGTGTCTATACAGCGGCCCGTCTATGTTAGAAGATCTAACAGCACTACTTTTGAAATTCCGTACATTTAAGATAGGCTTGATAGCCGATGTAGAGAAAGCATTTCTTCAAGTAGCACTTCAAGAGGATGATCGGGATGTTACAAGATTTTTATGGGTGAAAGACATAAACAAGGAAGCAACTGAGAATAATCTACTTCACTTAAGATTCTGCAGAGTACCGTTTGGAGTCATATCCAGTCCTTTTATTCTTACGGCCACAATTCAGCATCACATGACCCAATCAAATGAACAACTATTGAAGACTATTGCACACAAGTGTTATGTTGATAACTTAGTGACAGGAGCCAACTCTGTTCAAGAGGCCATTCAAATTTACAGTCAGACGAGGTCTAGTTTCGAACAGCTGTCTATGAACATTAGAGACTGGATATCCAATGACAAAGAATTCATGAACACTGTTCCAGAAGCACATAAGGCAGACCAATGTGACGATATCAAGGTACTTGGGCTTTACTGGAATCTCTCTAAAGACATATTGAAACTAAATGTCACACTAGATCACTGCAACACAGACAAACCAGTGAATACAAAGAGGAAAGTTCTTCAAGCGTTAGCGCGTGTATACGACCCTTGCGGATTTGTATGCCCATTAATATTGCCAATGAAACTTATTTTTCAAAACATTTGCGAAATGAAAGTAAAATGGGATGCTGAACTACCAGCAGATTTGATCTTGTCTATACATGATATAATAAAGAACCTGAAAACCGTAGTTGATATTCAGATACCTAGATACATAGGCTCAGACATATCAAAGGGTGACCTCACATACCAGCTACACTGTTTTACGGACGCTTCCAAGAATGCTTACTCCGCAGTGGTCTATCTCAGGGTGATAAGTCAAGAACGAAACTCAATATCCTTTTTAATGGCGAAATCCCACGTGTCGCAAGCTAAAGACAAGGAAGACTTGAAAATTCCCAAATTGGAGTTACTCGGGTTTCTCATTGGTAGCAGACTCTTGAAGTACATCAGGAATAATCTAGAGATTGAAATAACCAAACCGTATTTATGGTCAGATAGCATGGTGGTGCTCTGTTGGATGAAATCAAACAGACTACTCCCACCCTTTGTTGCCAACAGAGTCAACGAAATTAAACGTAACCATCCTAACACCGAGATGTGCTACATTAACACAAAGTCGAATCCTGCTGACATTGCTACACGACCAGAACTGTTTGAGGAGAAAAAAGACCTTTGGTATAATGGACCAGGTTTCCTTATCATGAATGAGTCTACATGGCCAGAAGATCGACTATGCCAAGAAAATCAGAACCTTCTTTCTCTTGGGGAGGTCCTGGGCGACAGCCCAGGTGAACGGAGACTAGAACCGCCTGTTGATGAGGGTGAGGCTCAGACCGAACCCCTGGAGCTGAGCAATAGACCAAATGAGCCTAGAGGAGATGACCTAAGCTACCAAGATCACAGCAAGCCCATAGAGTATAATGAAGATCCTACTAATGAACTCATGGAGCTAGACGATATTGATAAGCAGCTAAAAGAATCCGACAGTCAACAGGTGTGTGACAAAATAAAAACTGTCCATGACATAAAAGAACTGCAAAGAAAACACTTCCCAGAAGAACTGGATGGGAAGAGAACACATCTAGCGAGAAATCTGGATCTCTTTATAGACGTCGATGGCGTTCTGAGATGTTGCGGGCGCATGGCAAACACAACATGGAGCTATGACAAGAAATATCCAATATTACTACCCAAAAATTGCCAGTTTACGGACAATATCATTAAAGATACTCACGAGAGCAATTATCATGTTGGGCCCGCACATACATTAAACGCTATCAGAGAGCGATACTGGATCCCGCAAGGGAAACCTCAGGTTATGAAGGTACTTCGAAGATGCCTGCAATGCATTAAGCACGGCGGAGGACCATACAAGCTACCAGACACACCGGCGCTACCACCAGAGCGTGTCAACTATGAAAAACCTTATACGTATACGGGAGTAGACTATTTTGGCCCTCTTTTCGTGAGTACACCGTCCGGGAAAGAGAAACGGTGGGTAGCACTGTTTACCTGTTTAACGATCCGAGCTATCCATTTGGAGATCGTGAAGGACCTGTCGGCGGAAGAGTGCCTTCTGGCATTACGGAGATTCTCGGCTACTAGAGGTATACCGCATAGAATGTACTCGGACAACGCTACGTGCTTCAAACTGGTTTCGGAAGTAGTACAGGACTCATACTGTATAGAGAACAAAATCCAATGGAAATTTATTCCCCAGCTAGCACCATGGCATGGCGCATTTTATGAGCGACTCATAGCGCTGGTGAAGCACTGCCTCAAGAGAACACTAGAAAAGCACCTGCTCAATGAAAACAAGCTACTGACGGTGCTGAAGGAAGTGGAGGCAGTGTTAAACACACGGCCTTTAACAAAAGTGGGTACTGAAGTGGAGCATGTCCTACGACCAGCCGATTTCTTAAGTCTAGGGGGATGCTTGACGCCAAAACCATCTAGGGTGGAAGCTCCAGCGGAGAGTACGACCATAAAAGGTGACCTGATCGAAAGCTAGAAAAGAGGGCTTAAGATGATGGAAGAGTTTAAGAAAATGTTCATAGGACAGTACCTCACAAGTCTTAGGGAGCGGTACAACCACGCACCAAAACAGCCCAGGGTTAAGTCCCACCGTAAACCACAAGTAGGCGATCTTGTGCAGATTAAATCGGATATTAAAAATAGGAATCAATGGAAGGTGGGCAAAATTGACACATTAATTGAGGGACGTGACGGTGAGTGCAGAGTTGCAAGAGTCAAGGTTAACGACTCCACACTTACACGTTCCATTGGACACCTCTACCCCTTGGAAATAGATGAGGAACCAGCAGAGACAGAGGCTGTATCTGGACAGCAGACTGAAGTGATTGAGAGGAACTTGCCAGATATCGACTCTCCAGAAGCACTCGATGATAACACGAACGTCGAGATGAATTCCCCAGAAGACGCGGCGACTGGTAATTCTGACGTATCGCCACTGGAGGAGCAGCGTAAAGAGAGGGACCATGTGAGGAGCAAGAGGGTTGCTGCCATTCGCGCCAGGAACAAAATCCTGGAAATGACGCGGCACCTACTCGCCTTGCTGCACTAACCCTTTTTGCTGTGTGGAGTGTCGCGCATTCCATGCACGAGTAGTCGTAAAACAGTCGGTAAGTGTCAACCCTGCTTTAAGTCAATCTATTTTGCGATGAGGTAACCTCAGCTTTATCTATGCTTTGACTAATGTGGGTATTTGTGTAATGACACCTCTGTCGGAGAACAGGAAAACGGCGCCCTACGTAATGCGAGACAGAAGGTACTTGAGCAGTGGTATGAAAGGTGTGTGGATGAGAGTGCTATCGTATAACCTGACTCCACACGGCCGCCAGAGATGAACCTGGTAAGTGCTCATGTATATTATAAGCCTTTATAATCGATATAACTAGCTACGTGAATGTGGAATAATGAGCCAACTGACGGACCTCAATTGATTCCACTCTAACGGAGTCCACCCTGTATCTCGCAGGGACGTTGGACTAGGTAGCCCGGGGCTACTAAGAGTATGTATCGGAAACATACAGGCAAGCTATTGTAATACGGTCGATTATGAGTTGGAGCATACGGGTCGGGCCTGAAGGGGTTGGAAGGAGGGCCCCGTGGCGGCAGCGCCGCCATGTCCAGCTGGTGTCAGGTTCAGGGTATTATGGGTTTTACGACCCCCATAATCTCTGTATAATAAGTCTCCCTTAATCACAGGTGGGAACTGAGGATACGTAGGACACCAAGACACACTCACGCAGTGTCTAGACTGGAGGCGTAATCGACTGTACGGAGAGGGTAACTCTGGGTAGACCAGGCCCCCATGCAATATGAAGCCACTATCGGTAATACTAAATAGCTATACACGGTCGAGGGTGACTCCTTCTTTTACATTCACGTAGCTATGTGTATATTATATAATAGTGGTAATTATCGTCCATACGAGCCTATACCCAATCGAATACAGGCAAGCATATTTCGTACAGATGGGTATAGAATGCACGATAAATGTCAGGGGGGTTTCACTCCGCAGTTATGTTCGGCCGGCTCGCCCCCCGGGCAGGCTATGGCAGTAGGTTGTCGCTTCAAGTCGCTTGGCATTCTGTTCGCACGCTAGCCGCGTCGCGCGTAATTATTTTTCTGTGATTTTTGCAACAAACAATGTCTTCTGAACGATCTTAGGTATAATCCGTATAAAAGATACTGTTGCGTTTAAGGGTAGTTTACTAAATTAATACACACTGTTATCTTTCTTCATTTATATACCTAACCTACCTAACTAAATATCGGCGAGTGGGAACCCTGTGCTCTCGGTTTCGCCCGGGTCAGCGGTGCCCAGCGGAATATGAACGCTCGTATCACACGATAAGTTTCAATTTCGCGTGCAAGCAGTTAATGGTCGGAAGAGTAGGCAAATTTTTATACCTAAAGTTGACTTTTCGAGAGTGATCCTTCTGTACGCTAATACTATTAGTTATTCTGTGTATCAATGTACAGGAACGCAGAGAAGGCGCTCGCGCGGGGCTCCGAGAGCGGCGTCTCGGAGGGCGGCGAGTGGGCGCGCGTGGCCGAGCTCTGCGACTTCGGGCCGCGGCGCGGGCGCGACGTGGCGCGCCTGCGCGGCCTCGTGCTGCAACTCAAGCAGAGCGGCGTGCGGCCCCAGCACCCGCCGCGCGCCACCAGAGTGTAAATACACAATACTATACAGCAGTGCTGAAGGGTACTAAGAATCCGATTCCCCCCGGGTTGTCTAAGAGCCGCCATACACGGACTGCTTCGAGCAGTCGGTGCCAGCAGCTTCAAGCGGTCGCCGTTGGTTGATCTGCAGTTTCAATTGGGAATGTCTAAAAAAAATTACCAGTGGTTTTTATTTTTTTTTTGTATAGAAAAGTCAATTATAAGAATCTAATTTCAATATTTTCTCATTTAGTTCTCTACTTTTTTCAAAATTAATTATTGAAACTATTTTAGTTGATGACGTCAGATTATAATTGAGGGCTCCCACAGTGCCAAATTTCTAAATCTATCTAAATGCGTACGATAAGGCAACCCCTTTAATTATTTTTTGCGTAGTGGTACACTATACACTGTGTCACTTTACTGGCACTGACATAGTGCTAGATGTCAGACAGCGGGTCCAAATCAAACTCCGTAGTATCCACGCGTAAATTGTGAAGAATTCTAACTACACAGAATAAAGTACGACTTGAACCGGTCACGCAATTTACACCAATGTCAAATGAAGGTCATTGCTTATTTGTTATATAATAAATTCATTACCTAATATTAAAATTAAATAACTACAGAAAACGATTTAAAAAGCATTTATCTCGAAATGGTTTTCGATTTTCTATACATTGCAAAAAAATAGACATCCCCAATTACAAAATGGTCATTCACAATACACAAACCGCTCAAGCAGTTGCAACTGCTTGGGCTAGCGCGGTGAAATTTCACCATGCGGTCGACTGCAAGAGCAGTCCGTGTATGTTGATCACTGGGTTACTGCTCGAGCAGTCCGTGTATGGCGGCCCTAAACGTTTGAAGTTACCAAATGCTTTTCTTCCATTACTGCACTTTCAAGACGAGGATATATGGGCTTTGGGTTTTTTTTGTTCCGGCTTTACTTGCAAAAATTTTCACGCTTCGCCACTGCTATACAGATGTAGTGCAAAATGACTTTCCTTCGTACTTTAATCGGAAAAGTTAGTATTTATCGCGCTCTCTCTCAATATTAGCTTCAGTACCCATCTTACAGCCGTGTAGCCATCTTACATTTTTCACTTTGACACTTGACACTAAACAATAAAGTTTCATATTAATGGACATGAAACGTCACTCATTTAATACAATCATTGATTGACAATTCGGGTGCCATCGTATTCCGATTGAGATCCGAGTTTTCCCAATGGAAAATCATTTTGCACTACATCATGACATATTTTATTCTATATTTTATTCTGGACACAATTATAAAATAATAGAACTCATTGTCATGATAAATAGTAATTTATTAACAACCACATAATTATAATTACCCTAATAATAAAATGGAATAATTGTAAAATACTAAGAGGCACTAAAATTAATTTATTATAAATTAAAAATAAACATTTATAAAAGTAATACCTAACAAAATTTGGTATTTAATTTGTGCATAAAATAATTTAAAAAATCGGTGAATTTATATGAAAAGGGTTGTATGCATATGCACCATTTCATGATAATGTTATTTACTTTTATAGTGAATAACTTATTTAATTTCCTAAATTTTAGCTACTTACAGCTACATTAAAAGCCAGCTTATTTTTATTATACCCAACACTCATATTAATATTAAAACAGTGAGAAGTATGCATAGACTTTAAATTGTTAGACATATTTTCAAGTGTTCTGTCAGCAGCAAATACGGTATTGTTGTTTAGGAAGGGCTTGACCGTACTAAGAATAGGTTTTAGCAAAGTATTTACTACAAAATCACACATCACAGAAGAAGTCAGATGTTTTGGAGGGGTTTCACTCAGCTTCCTAGATCTGGCACTGTGTTCCATTCCATCATATAGTTTTAAGCTCCAAACGCACAGACAGCGAAGGCGTGGCGGTGCGGTGGCGGTGATGGTTGTAATATTATAACTTGTATGACCGAGTTCGCGGTGTACCGCACTACCATTCATACAAGTTAGAATATTACAGCCGTCGCCGCCACCGCACCGGCAAGCCTACGCTGTCTGTGCGTTTGGAGCTTAACAGCGCTTGCTACTGGCAACAGAACAACTTGCCCAAAACACAATCAAAAGTCCCATACACTTAGGTACTTGTGATTTGCAACAACCATAATTGTGTGACCTAACTATGTGGTGTTACTTTTTGGTGAGTTTTCTTTCTATAATGCATTTGTGATTGTGTACCCTTATTTGCTTAGTTTGGGACTAGGTCGATTTGTGTAAGATTGTCCCCTAATATTTATTTATTCATTTATTTATTTATTATTGTAAGAGAAATTGTAGTCGTTTTTTTTTTAAATGACTGCCAATTTTCTTGCGGCGCATTCATCTTGGTGATCATAATCTTTATGAAAGCGCTATTATGATTTTGACTGGTGCAGTTTCTTACTTTTCTTTTTGTTCACAGGGCCTGAGTTAGCTGAGCAGAGTACACTAGCCTAATACTTCACACTGTAATCAGTCTCAGGTTAAATAACCTATAATAAATATAGATAATGTTTATGGATGCAACATGTTATAAATAAATAACAATTATTGTTCAAAAGTGCTATTTGTCCAAGTGTTATTTAATCATATTATTTTATAATGTTCAAGTATGGCCGCTATGTTGTAGTGAATGCCATCATTAATTTCGATTATTTTGAGTATTATAATAAATCATTCCAAAATGAAATGGTAAAATTGGCTATAATTCAAAATCCCTAGCTATATCTATATGTTTTCTTTTGTGTATTCTCTCTGTTAATTGAATCAATAAATACATGAGACTTATAAGTAGTAGGAATGGCCACACACCACAGCTGAGATAGCTGTGCAATTGCTCCCCTAAAGGCTTATTTCTATTTTGTGATATCTTGTCATATACAATTTCTGTCCTTTTAGTGACATCCATCCAGTTGTACATGTTTCTGACCATTTTGTTGCATTCAAAGGGACACAATATTTTACCTTCTTTCATGTCTCTTATTGCTAGCTCTATTCCATCAACAAGACTGGCAACGTTAGGTTCTGTCAAGTAAATCATGTTGTCTGGTAACACTTCTGGGATGCCCCCAACTTTAGTGGACACTACCTTTAGTCCACAAGACGCAGCTTCCACAATTGCCATGCAGTAAGCCTCAGTTAAGGATGTGTTCAAGAATATGTCGCCCTTCACTAGCACATCTCTTACTTGGGAATGTTTCAGGCTGCCTAGTAAAGTGACACTGTCTTGGAACCCTTTTCTCTCTCTTACTTCTTGCAGGAGCCACATCTTGGGTCCGTCACCACCAACAATAAATCTTATGTTAGGGTATTTTGGGCACATATCAGCTATCACTGCAGCCATTAAATCGACACCCTTTCTGTATACCATCCTGGATACAATGACTATTGTTATAAAATTAGGGTCTCTTTTGCTTGGGTCAGGGGTGAAAGAAAATGAGTCTACAGCATTAGGAATAACTGATACTTTGTGCGCTTTGACTTTGGCTCTCAGCACCGTGTTTTCCTTCCCAGTGTGTGACACACAAATACAGTGATCGATTTCACACAGACACATTTGCAGATACTTATTAGTTAATACTGCTGATGTGTCAGCAAAACCAAATAAACTATGGTCTGTAAAAACTGTTTTTAAGCCCAGTAACTTGCCTATGACACATACCTCATGCCCAAGGACACTGAATGCTGAGTGGCCATGCACTATATCAATGCACTCTCTGATAAGAATGTAGCGGATAATAGGTATGTTGCCAATCATAGTTGGGAGGGCACACTGGGCGTACATGACTAAGATAGGCAAGTAGTATACCTTAAGTCCTCCCGTCATGTACCGAATGCCCACGCGTGCCCCATATTTATGAGTAATGACGATCACTTTATGACCCTCCTTGATTAAGCATTGTGACAAGTTGAAAATGTGTTCCTCGACGCCACCAGTGTTCGGGAAGAAAAAGTCTGACGCCATACAAATGACGTGCCGTTTGTGGCGCTTCTTTTTTCTTACGAGTTCCTAAAAGTATAGAAAAATTATAGTTAGTGAAGTTAAACTAAAAAAATGTGGACATTGGGGATTTGTCATGACTTACGCTCATTATGATTTTTTATGCTTTTATCTTGATATTATAAACATTCCACCATTAATTGGCAAATATAGCAATCAAGTGTTCTCTATCGAAATCTTATCGGCTATCGCACGCAGCTGAACTGAAACTGACGGATGAAGAAGCATCGTAGTGACAGTGACACTAGTAGTGACAGCCAAGCACAGACAAGACGTCTAGCTTCTATTAAACTGCAGTTTTTTAACGTGTCTGAAACAGTTTAAATGTTACCACCATTAACGTACAATAAAACAACTAGACTCCCAATCACGCTCAAAAATTGTCCGAAGCAAAAGTCTGCACACGCGTCTAGTGTGCAGTTTTGGTTCAGGTTTGATTTCCTCCTACGCTGACGTCGGTCGAGCGTACCGTCGGTCGCGTATGACAAATGCGCGGCCATCAGCGTCGCTGTGCGGTGCCCCATAGAATATTGTGTTTATTCGTACGCGCGACCGACGTCAGCGGTCCGCTTCGCACTGAGCGCGCGATAGTGGTGTATAGCGCGTCAGCGCCGTCAGCACACTGACGCGCGCGGCGCCGACGAGCGAGACCGACGCGCGCCATCAGCGGCGCGTAGCAATAAATCTGCCGCGGACGTCAGCGTTGCTGTGCGGTGGCCCATAGAGTATTGTGTTTATTCGTACGCGCGACCGACGTCAGCGACCGATGTCAGCGTAGGAGGAAATCAAGCCTAAGTTGTGTTTCGACCGCGCGTTGATTACAACGTCACTTCTCGCCCCGTATTCGTATATGTCTCTTTCGCACCGTAATCAAACTCACGAGAAAAAAAGAGACAGACATTCTAGCTTCCGCTTCACATGACCACTCCACTGCATTCTTTACTCTTTAGGCGGTTTCCAGCGCGTGACGTCATGTCACTACTTCGAACGATCGTGTTCAATTGACATTAAACATTACTGCTACGAAATAAGGTGTTAATTTGAATGAATGCTGTTAATGTTATCTGAGGCGCTACCACGAAATTCGAAAATCGAAGTTCGTATCGCATTATCCCTCTCACTCTCGTGTCAAATCATATTAGCGTGAGCGGGACGGCACGAAACGAAGTTCGAATTATACACTTCGTGGTAGGGCCTGTGTATAAATTGATGTATACGTACACACAACGCAGCTCGGACGTTTTTTGAGGAACTTTTGTTAAGCGATTGGGAGTCTAGTTGTTTTATTGTACGTCAATGACTATTTTTCATGTATTTTTCCGTTCGTCTGTACGGGGCATGAGAATATAGTCCGAAAATTTGAGATCTTATCGTCTCGCTCACTTTCGTATTAAATACTGTAAGTGTGAGCGGGTCGGCATGGTACGAAGTTCGAACTTTGAACTTCGTAGTATAGGGCAGTCCATATAATGTGCATATAATCGCCTCGTCATCAATTTGGATTTCTAATTGTTGTTACTTTTACGTCCAACGTACATATCTGCTTTTTAAATTGTCACATTTGAAAAAACTTCTTCAGTTATTGTCGAATCTAGTATTTAAATATTCACTCCAATTTTTAAATGATTTACAAACCCGACTACTCGAACTTGCACTACGTAACGTAACTGTCAATGTCATGTCATAGTCATACTAAATTCAGCTCAGCTGGAGAATACTCCGAAAAGCGAAGTTCGTATCCTACCGTCTCGCTCACTCTCATTTTAAATACCTTTGACGTGAGCGAGATGGCACGTTACGTAGTTTGAATTTTGAACTTGAAGTTTTATTTTCATAGTAATTTCACTTCAATCACTGGTGTTGGTGTTTCACGTATACGTTTATTTCATGCTGTTATCGTTTTATTAACCAACAAAATAATTTATTGTATAAAACATGTTACAAGAAGACAAGAAAACTGGCCGGAAGACGAAAAGATTTGCGGCGCGTCTGAAAAGTTCTAAAGGGATTATTTGCACTGATAAACCGGGACCCGTATGTTTTAAATTTTAGATTTGTTTACTTTACAATTGCTTTACTTACTGTCTCTTGATATTTATCTTTTTATAATTATTATTTTATTTATGATTTCATTTTCAGAATATTATATTGTGTAACGTTGGACAGGCTACTGGATTAGTAAAAGAAGATATACAGAACTTTATTAAAACAACTTTGCCAAATTTATCGCTTCCCAAGTTTATTGCTGAAAAAGGCGAAACTCACTCGTTCTTAGTATTTGATAATACAGACGACTCTTTGTCATTTTATAAAGAGAATAATGGCAAAGCAAAACTGGATAAAGATGGAGCTCTAGTTTATATGTATTTTGTTGAAAATGGTAAGTGACCGAGATAAATTGCTAAAATATTTCAAAAGATTTATGCTTGATTTTATTATACTGTGGGGTGCATGTTGGGTAACCTTCTCATGTGCTCAAGAGCTGCGTGTTCCTTTTTAGATCTGACTGGGGGCTAGAACAGTGCTTAGGCTGGTACCAGGGACGGATTTAGGGGAGGGCATCACGGCCCACAGCTCTGGGGCCTCCATAATGGAGGGGCCCCCACAATTGAGACTTCGAAAAATTGTTTAATGAAATCTGGACTGAAAAAAATTGACATTTTATTTGGAAAATAATTTTTGCCCAAGGAGCCTCCACTCCTTTTATGCCCCGAGGCCTCCAGACCTATAAATCCGGCCCTGGTGCACCCTGGGCATCTGTCTGTGGTGTCCAGGCCAGTTATAGATATTCATGGCTGATGGCTATTAACCAGACATGTATTGTATTCTATGTATAGAATTATTTTACCATACAATGTTTGACATTGTTTTAAAACTGAGTTGCTTAACTGCAAACTTGGATAAATATAATTCTGTATATTTTAAGATTTTGGTATCAAAAGAAAAGGTAAATTAGGTAGATAATCTCCTAAGAGGTTAGAGTGGATTTATCCGAGTTTGAAGTTAACCTTTTAAACGCCACCAATCGTTTTTGGTACAAACAAAATTGATTCTTATGCGGATGCGGGTAGGTTCATTTTTGTATGACATACACTGGCGTGCAAAAGGTGCAACTCAGCTATCTTCTACTTGACACTGGCAAAATTGTCCTCCATTGGACAGCAGCATGCTTTTCTGAAAAAACTAACTAATAATATACTATCTATTGTGTTCAGAGTTTAATATTCTTTAAAATTCTTTTAGTGTTTACAAGAACAACTTTTTTTTTAGTTTACTTGAGTTGATTGCTTAAGATTATTATAACAAAATACTTTTCCTTACAGTGCCAAATCTCGAAATTATTTGCGATCACGCCCATCCCAAAGGTCTCCTCATATTGAACGACTTCATCACTCCGAATGAAGAGGATCTGTTCCTCAAACTTTTTGATTTTGAAGAGTCGAGTAACTTAAAGAACCGGCAAGTAATACATTACGGGTATGAGTTCAGATATGGCAGTAATGATGTAGATATAGCATCTCCGTTAGAAGCTGGTATTCCTGAGGAATGTGATGTTTTGTGGCAGAGGCTCAAGGCGCAAGGGATGGATGTTGGGGTTCCTGATCAATTGACGGTTAATAAGTACAAGCCTGGGCAAGGTGAGACATAAATATAAACTTGCAGTACATTTTCAATTCTTTTTATCTAGAACTAGCTTTTGCCCGCGACTCCGTCCGCGTGGAATTAGTAATTTGGGCAGCTTATTTTTTTATCCAATTGGCATTTTCATCAATTATGGCTCTCTATGGCTATGGCAAAATTTACCCCCCCCCCCGCAACCCCCCGCACCCTCCAACCCGCTCCCCCTCGCTCCCCCCCACCGCACAGCATCCCCTCACCCCGCACCCCTCCGCACCCCCCGTACGCCCTCCAACACAGCACCCCCCGCACAACACCCGCGTTCGTCCCAAGTCAAGCGTGCCTATGCCTATAGAAGTTTTACTTCAAGTTTTTTTTGTCAAAAATCATTGAAATTTTAATCCCCCCTTTGCAGCCCCCCTCCCCCCCCACCCCCCGGAGTTTTTGTCAAATATCTTGAAAACGGTGCATCCTACGGCAAAATCAATAAAATTTTCATCCCCCCTCTGGAACCCCCGCACCCCCTTCCCCCCCCTCAACCCCCCCCCCCCCCCCCCCCCCCGGTGTTAACACTGACAGAATTTTTCAAATCGGAGCAGTAGTTCCTGAGATTAGCGCCTATAGAAGTTTTACTTCAAAAACCCCCGATTTTGAAACATTCTTCCGCTCCGCTCCGCTCCTATTGGTGTTAGCGTGATAATATATAGCCTATAGCCTTCCTTGATAAATGGGCTATCTAACACTGAAAGAATTTTTCAAATCGGAACAGTAGTTCCTGAGATTAGCGCGTTCAAACAAACAAACAAACACACAAACAAACAAACTCTTCAGCTTTATACACCGTGAAATTTTAGTGGTTGTTTTCCCGAAACGAGGTGATTTAGTATCGATTGTACAATCGATTTATAATTACTATTTTGACTAGAGTCAAAAATCCAATTGTGAAAAACAAATGTCGAAAATGACCGCAAACCAATAGTAACGCTTCGTTGGTACCTAACCTATCGTACGATCGTACGCTACTTGTATCAACGAAGCGTTACTATTGGTTCGCGGTCATTTTCGACTTTCGTTTTTCACTATTGGATTTTTGACTCTAGTCAAAATAGTAATTATAAATCGATTGTACAATCGAAACTAAATCACCTCGTTTCGGGAAAACTACCACTAAAATTTCACGGTGTATATTAGTATAGATATGCATACTTGCTTGGCACTTATGGGTTTTACTTGGGACAATCAACTTTTTTTTGTAAATTTCTATTTACTCCTTTACAAGTACCTCTGTAATCTCTGGTTAGTGAAACCATGATTTTGCAGTAATTAGATAAACTGTTTATCTTAGTGCGTATGTGAAAACCAAAAAAAAATAAGTATTTCTATGAAAAAATCCGGTCACCCAGGGGAAATACCACTATTTTCATACAAATTTCGGGGACAACATTGTCCCCTGGGTCACCCACGAAATAGAAGCTAAACAAAATAAAATAAATATGGCAATTACACCATTATTGACTACAAAATCTAGGGTTTTGAAAAGTATACTTTAAATAAGGAAAAATAATCAGTTTTTTAATTATTTCGGTTTTCATAGAAAGTAGCAGAAAGTCGTTTACAAAAAAAAGTTGATTGACCCACTTATTAAGAATCATGTGCTATTGATTTGATGTCAATGTTCTACAGTATCAAACTTAGTACTTATACTTTTAAATTTTTTTTTTCAGATATACATCATGGAATAATGAACTGGGTTCAATTCCTGGCCCTATCTGTCTTTTCTGGTTCTGTAATGAATGAGTTCTACTTTTGGATATACTTTTGAATACATTCTACTTTGCTGTGTTATTTTTTTAATCTAAAATTATAGGAATAACATCCTGACCAAAGAACATACATTACAAACTTTTGCTGTTGTAAAAAAATACTTGTGCCTTAAAAATTAAGACTAATTCTAAAAATACTATACTAATACTAATTCCACGCGGACGGAGTCGCGGGCAAAAGCTAGTTTATAATAAAACTTGCTTATATTCTTAATAGACTCTATTCTATAGTTATTAATACACCTTGATTTTAGAATTTATTGTTGTTTTAAAATTTATTTTATTAAATTGTCAATTGTGTGTACTTCCAGGTATCCCATCCCATGTGGATAAGCATAGTCCGTTCGGAGACACCATCCTCTCTGTATCGCTGGCGTCTTCCGTCGTGATGGAGTGGCGCCACCACAGCGGCAAGTTTGTGCCCGTGGTTGTACCAGCCAGGTCCGTGCTGATCATGCAGGATGAGGCAAGGTAAGAAAAGCTTAAGAGGGTTTATACCTGTAGCAACACTACCGCCACGCTACCTAGCGCCGGACAGCGGAACTACATGTCGCGCAGCCGCACAAGTAACCTGTCGAAGTTTTGTCTTCTGTTCAAATATTCTTAGCTGTCAATAGTCGGCGCAAACGAAATAAAATTATTATTCACGATAATACTGTTTGACCCTTTCTAAACTGGTGACGCCCTAGATTGAAAACAGACGCAGCCTATTTTGGAAGAATAATCAAGGATCGAACGCAAATCGTAAGTCTACAAAACGTTTTTGGGAAATGCCGACGAACAAAGACGAATTTTCCAACGCAATGTCAGATGACGAACATGAAAAAAATGACAATAGTTTTCCAATTCGATCTGAATCTTTTCGAGTTGGAGTAAAAATACCACCATTTTGGCCACAAGAACCCGCCGTTTGGTTTGCCCAGGTAGAAGGCCAGTTTGCGTTGTCAAACATAACGACCGATGCGACGAAATTCCACTATGTTCTTTCGCAACTGGAACACCAATACGCAGCGGAAATCAAAGACATTATTGTCAACCCACCCGCTACTAACAAATACGAGAAACTGAAAAGCGAACTTATCAAACGCCTCACTAACTCCAGAGAGAAGGATTTGCAGAAGTTATTAATGCATGAGCAGCTAGGCGACCGAAAGCCGTCACAGTTCCTGAGACACCTTCAACATATTGCCGGTCCAGACGTTCCTGAGGACTTTTTGAAGGCTATTTGGACCAGTCGCTTACCTCTAAGCATCCAAGTGCTCATAACTTCGCAACCGCACTCCTCGCTAAATGAACTAGCTGAAGCAGCAGACAGAGTTTGGGATGTTTCTCCTGGATTGGCCGGTATGCACCAAATAGCAAGTACCTCAACTAGTCCTGCTATAGATCAGATGGCTAACCAGATTGCCGAGCTTACCAGACAAGTGCAAGCCTTGACGACCGAAATGCACTCGAGATCCCGCTCAAAGTCAAGACGCGGAGGCAAGCAGCAGTATCGCGGTCGCAGCAACAGCCAACGTCAAGCACGTAGTCACAGCCGCTCGCAGTCAAGCTACCGCAAGTATCCTGTATGTTGGTACCATTCGAAATTCCAATCGCTAGCAACAAAATGCGTGAAGCCGTGCGACTTTGCTTCGGGAAACGCACCGGGCAATCGATAATGGCGGCCAGCGATTGCCACAGTTCCGGTCGCTTATTTGTCACAGATCAACGTACAAAAACGCAATTTCTCGTCGATACAGGAAGCGATCTTTGTGTTTATCCACGATCTGCACTACGCGAATACCGACCTAAAACCACATACCAACTATATGCCGCAAATGGATCTACAATCAGCACATATGGTTATACAGAACTCAACCTGGATCTTGGTCTCCGAAGAGAATTTAGATGGCAATTCGTCGTGGCTGACGTCACTAAAGCAATAATCGGTGTCGACTTCCTATCTTTCTACAATTTAGCCGTCGACTGCCGAAACAAACGCTTGCTAGACAACACAACGGCACTTTCAATAACAGCCATTTCTAACGCCATGGCGGATACTATATCTTCTGTCAAGACACTCTTTGGAGAATCAAAATACAACGACATCCTTCAAGATTACCCGGAAATAACACGTCCCCCTGGCATTCATCGGGAAATAAAGCACAATACGGTACATTTCATCACAACGACTGATGGCCCACCGATTCACTGCATACCTAGACGTTTAGCGCCAGATAAACTAAAAATTGCTAAGGAAGAATTTGAGTCCATGATCAAGAGTGGAACTGCAAGACCATCATTAAGTCCCTGGTCATCGCCACTCCATTTAGTACCTAAAAAAGATAACAGCTGGAGACCCTGTGGAGATTACCGACAACTGAATGCACGAACCGTTCCAGACCGGTATCCCATACGTCACATACATGACTTTGCCCATAACCTGGCTGGCAGCAAAATTTTTTCCACCATCGACCTTGTCAAAGCGTACAACCAAATTCCAGTGAACGCTAATGACATAGAAAAAACGGCTATTACTACACCATTTGGATTATACGAATTTCCTTTCATGACGTTTGGTCTTAGAAATGCCGCACAAACTTTTCAACGTTTTGTTGACGAAGTGACAAGAGGCCTAGATTTTGTTTTTACATATTTGGACGATTTTTTTAATATTTTCACCAGACGAAGAAACACATGAAGACCATTTAAGACAGCTATTTACCAAGCTGAAGGAATATGGCATTGTCATAAACCCATGTAAATGCACATTCGCAGTCAAAGAGGTAAAATTTCTTGGATATCATATCACAGCTGAAGGTACGAAGCCATTAGAGAACAAAACTGAAGCCATAAAGTCATTCCCAGCACCCAAGACTGTCAAGGAATTGAGACGATTTTTAGGCATGATAAATTTCTACCGCCGATTTATCCCACGAGCAGCCGAAATTCAAAGTCCTTTGAATAGACTTCTGACTGGTTCTGTAAAAGGATCACATCCAATAGATTTGAAGAACGAAACTTTAGACGCTTTCTTGGAATGCAAATCAAGTCTATGCAAAGCAGCTCTCCTAGCACACCCAGACTGCGGAGCAAACCTCGCTCTTGTCACGGACGCCTCAGATACAGCTTTAGGCGCCGTCCTACAGCAGAGAAAAGGAGATTCATGGCAACCATTGGCATTTTATTCCAAGAAACTCAGTCCAGCTCAGCAGAAATACTCACCCTATGATCGTGAACTTCTCGCAATATACAACGCCATTAAATATTTCAGACATTGGCTGGAAGCACGAGTGTTCACTGTTTTCACAGATCACAAACCATTATGTTTCGCTTTCACATCAAACAAATCAAAATGTTCACCGAGACAATTTCGCCATCTTGATCTGATTTCACAATTCACGACAGACATAAGACACATTTCTGGTAAAGATAATGTCGTTGCAGATACTTTATCTAGAATAGAAGAACTTGAAAAACCAGTAGACTTATTACAACTGGCGGAATCACAAATTGAGGATGAAGAGTTGAAGCACATTTTGAGCGGTGACACAACCTATAACATCGCACTAAAAAAAATGATGATACCCGGTTCCCTCACTCAGCTATACTGCGACAACAGCACATCATCCCTCAGACCATACGTAACGCCAAGATTTCGAAGACAAGTATTCAACAGCCTACATTCGCTCAGTCATCCAGGAATGAGAACATCTGTAAGACTTGTTTCTAAGCGTTTTGTTTGGCCGAATATGAACAAAGATTGTCGTACATGGGCAAGAGCGTGTACAGCATGTCAGCGGTCGAAAGTAACAAGACACGTACAAGCGCCTTTAGGGACTTACAATTTACCCAAGGCGAGATTCACACACGTGCATATCGACATAGTCGGTCCGATGCCACCATCTCAAGGATATCGTTACTGTCTTACAGACATTGACCGATTTACCCGCTGGCCTGAAGCTATTCCTATGATGGATATCACAGCTGAAACAGTAGCAAAAGCCTTACTCAACATTTGGATATCTCGATTCGGTTGCCCTGAAGTAATAGTAACAGACCGTGGAGCTCAATTTGAATCATCACTCTTCAACCACTTGTCAAAAATAGCAGGTTTTCACCACCGACGGACCACTGCATATCATCCCGCCTGTAATGGACTCATTGAAAGATTCCATAGACAAATGAAAGCCGCTATCGTCTGTCACGCGCAAAATAACTGGACAGAAGCCTTACCCTTAGTTCTACTTGGTATAAGAAGCGCGTTCAAAGAAGACCTACAGACATCGTCCGCAGAACTGGTATACGGAGAGACATTGAGACTGCCTGGGGAATTCTTTCAACCCAGCACAGAAACCACATCAGACATCACCAATTTCACTGCACGATTGCGTAGCATCACCCAACAACTGCAACCTGTAGCTACTACAAGACATGGTCAGAGAAAAATATTTATTTTTAAAGATTTGGGTACCGCAACTCATGTCTTCTTAAGAGATGACGCTCTACGTGGCGCGCTAACGCCTGCGTACACGGGACCACACGCAGTGATAGAAAGAAGTGAAAAGATTTTTAAGATTATAGTTAACGGCAAGACAGTCACAGTTTCAATAGACCGAATAAAACCAGCGTACATACTCGAAACAGACACTTCCCCAACTGTTACAAAACCTGCAGATAAACAAATAACACAAGCAGAGCAGAAGAAAGAGACAGAGAAGCAAGTAAAGCGTACTAGATCGGGCAGACAAGTTAAATTTCCTCAATATTATCGCCCGTAGCCGGTCTCTGGAGGGGAGAGATGTAGCAACACTACCGCCACGCTACCTAGCGCCGGACAGCGGAACTACATGTCGCGCAGCCGCACAAGTAACCTGTCGAAGTTTTGTCTTCTGTTCAAATATTCTTAGCTGTCAATAGTCGGCGCAAACGAAATAAAATTATTATTCACGATAATACTGTTTGACCCTTTCTAAATACCTGCTGAGCTGGCAACGTTGCATTTTTGTTAGTTTTTCTCGATTATTCCTTAAAAATTGAATGAAAATTAAAAATGTTTTGTATACAAATTGTTCTAATATATAAGTTAATGTGTCTACTGCAATAATAATTCGTGATAGACTTTCATTTTCTTTAAAAACGAACAAATTATTACCTAACGGTTTTTAAAGAAAGTAAAAGTCTTATCACGAATTATTATTGCAGTAGACACATTAATTTATATATTAGAACAATTTGTATACAAAACATTTTTAATTTTCATTCAATTTTTATGGAATAATCGAGAAAAACTAACAAAAATGCAACGTTGCCAGCTCAGCAGGTATGAACCCTCTTAACAATTACTTGATTTAGGTCAAGAGGTCTTGATGCAGTTTACTGCATATTAATATTAACAGACTAATTCATTTATTTGATGGTGGAAGCATTTTAACCTCCACTGAACACATACCAATAGAGAACATACATCTCTAAGGTAAAGGTACTTAACTAAGGAATCCCGTACATCCGTGCAAAAACTACTTAGATATAATAATAATGAAATATGTTTCCATAGTTACTTACGTGACTTTTGTCTTTTACATGTTTTTAATTTATTTTGCCTTGCTTGTGTTGTTAATAGTTATGTGAATCGTAATATATTTTTTATGAAAAAAAAAACTTTTTGCCAAGTTTTTGCGGCGCATTCAAACAAGAAAAAATAATACAATCGAATTGATAACCTTCTCCTTTTTTGAAGTCAGTTAATAAACGCTTGTAAGACGGGGCAACGTATCGCACTCCGGCTCCGGCGCCGCGACGTTTCACGTTACGACGCCGCGCCGTGATGATGTGGCCAAGCCTTAACGCCAGGGCAAACGAGCAGGCGGGTTACCTGATGGAAAGCAATCACAGCTGCCCATGGACATCCATAACATAAGTGGATTTACGGATGCGTCGCCGGCCATTGGATAAAAGACTCGTTCTTTGAAGATCCCAAGTTGTACCGGTCCAGAAATACTGGCACTGCAAGCTGATTCCAAAGTTTCACCGTGCTGCTACGAAATTCAAAATTCAAAGTTCGTATCCTGCCATCCCTTTCACTCTTTTGTTCAATAATATTTGCGTGAACGGAACGACACGATACGAAGTTCGAAAATCAAATTTAGTAGTATAAAACCGGAACCCCACTGCTGCGCACGGTCAAGCTACACACGTGGGTACAAAAACGCTTTGTATGAAAATGTAGGTAGATACTTCCACAGTACTTAGTGTACGAGCACGCTGCGCACGAAATGACGTCACTGATACACGCGTGGTCTGTTCCGAAGTCACCCACCGCGACCCACGCTGGCCACGTAGGGTTGCCAACCGTACTATCTAATACATAAAAATCTCGTGTCACGGTGTTTGTTACCGAACTCCTCCGAAATGGCTGGACCGATCTTTATGAAACTTTTTTCTCTGTATTCGGTGAGAATAGGTCGTAGGCTATTTTTTATACCCCTAGGTGATATAAGGTAAAACAACGTTTGCAGGGTCAGCTAGTAATATATAGTATTGTACTATATTTTCGCTCTATATACTATATACTGTTGAAGAAATACATATATAGTACGCAAAAATACTATATTTCAGTCAGTCCTCACGCATGCGGTTTGGGTAGGCCATTTTTACTATACTTATGTTTAATGAATCAATTTTCGCTATTTAAAGTATTTTGTACTATTTTTTTTGTACTTTAGGCTGGGAAATACTATATTTGCGTAAGAAATAGTTGGCAACCCTATGTCCACGCTACGAACCCCCCCACCTCACCATCCGCGCGCGCGTGCGTGCATGTGCGTGGCCCGCAGTGGGTGGTATACTGCCAGCTATTGACTTATCAATCGCTCTTTTAGATACGACTGGCAGCACGGCATTCAGCCCCGCACGTGGGACCCCGTCATCGAGCAACGACCAGCCTCCGGCAAGCAACTGCTGGTGATCACTGAGGACACCCGTCCCCGGGGCACCAGGCTATCCCTGACGTTCCGCTGGACGAGGGAGGGACCGTGTCACTGCCCGTACAGGGCGCTGTGCGACAGCCACGAGGACATTGGGGACGAGGTGGCGAGTCGCCTGGAGGATGTTTACGTTCATCAGGTGATTAGTGCAAACTGTATTCATCATTCTGTGTTCTTCATTCATTCGTGTGATGAGCACGAATATTTGTTCCTGAGTCATGGATGTTTTCTATGTATTTAAGTATTTATTTATGTATATAAGTGTGTTTATCGTCGTCTAGCACCATAGTACAAGCTTTGCTTGGTTTGGGACTAGATCGATTTGTGTAAAATTGTCCCCCTAATATTTATTTATTTATTTTATCATAATTCCTATGGAAGGAGAACCAACTCTTATCTAATACCCGCGACACTGAACACCCTCCCAATGGAATTATTAAACAAAGTTATAAACACTGCTGCCAACCCCATAGAATGTAAAAAAATACTTAAAAAATTATACCTAGAGAGTGACAACAAAGTACCTATGTACCTTGTGATAAATTAGTTTGGTTAATTAAAACTTGTACCGAACCGCTGTGCGGCTTTTCAATTAGTGGCATAATAGCTCCAACCTTGTTTATTTGTGTTCTTGATATATTAAATAAATAAAAAAAAACATCCCAGCCTATATATACGTCCCACTGTAAGGCTCAGGCCTTGTCTCAGAATAAGAGGGCTTGGGCCGTAGTTCCCACGCGGGCCCAGTGCGGATTGTTGACTTCACACACACCATTGAATTTCTTCGCAGGTCTATACAGGTTTCTTCACGATGTTTTCCTTCACCGTAAAGCTCATGGTAAATTACAAATGTAATTTCGCACATAAATTCCGAATAACTCAGAGGTGCGAGCCGGGATTAGAACCCACGACCCTCTGCTTGAGAGGCCATAGGTCAAAGCGCCACCACGTCTACCCCTATGCCCCTTCAAGCCTTTACTAAAGAATGATGGACAATGTCAGGTGTACGAGCAGATAGCGGGACACTTCAGCACGACGCGGCACAAGCCGTGGCCGCGCGTCGTGGCCTTCATGGAACAGGTGCCGTCCGGCGCCGTCGTGCTGGACCTGGGCTGCGGGAACGGGAAGAACATACTCGCGAGGGACGATATCCTGCAGGTAAGATACTATTACCTGGTCAGCTACTGTTATTTGGTCAGCTACTATAGGCTGGTCAGCTACTGTTACTTAGTCAGCTATTATTGGGTGGTTAGCTACTGTTACTTGGTCAGCTACTATTGGGTGGTCAGCTACTGTTACTTGGTCAGCTACTATTAGGTGGTCAGCTACTATAGGATAATCAGCTACTGTTACTTGGTCAGCTACTAAAGGATAATCAGCTACTGTTACTTGGTCAGCTACTATTAGGGGGTCAGCTACTATAGGGTAATCAGCTACTGTTACTTGGTGAGCTACTATTAGGTGGTCAGCTACTGTTACTTGGTCAGCTACTATTGGCTGGTCAGCTACTGTTACTTGGTCAGCTACTATTACCTCACCAGCTACTATTACCTGGTGTAGCGACTCCTAGCGCCATCTAGTCATCAAATAGAGAACTAACTGGTACATCCGGCATTGCACTATCGAAGTTTCTCAAATCGGATGCATAAATAAATACAAGTTCCAACTCGCTTCCTTCGGACTTCGGTCCCCAGGCACAACATTTGCGTGGAGACAGATTGTGGCTTACTTACTCCCACACTGGGCTGCGGCAAAGGGAAGAATTGTACTCGCTAGGGAAGATATCCTACACGTCAGCTGCTATTATCTGGTCAGCTACTAAAGTCAATTGGTGTCAACTGTTGTGTGATATTTATTTATTTTTATTTTATGAAGCGTGCATTGATGTATGTACACAAAAATTCGACCCTTTCGAATATGACGAAAAATCAATTGAATTTGTTAAAGATCATTCACTTTTAAATTAGTCCTTCTTAGGTAAACATATAAAACTACATATAATTGACTAAACGGTTAACAAACATTGCAAGTTAAGTAAAAGCTTGTAATAAAATTGTATCTCCAGATAGCAGGCGAGCGCAGCAGCGGTCTATTATCAGAGTGCCGGCAACGCCTATGCGCGTGCGGCGGGCCCACAGACTGCGTGCGGCTCGACCTGGGCGCTACACCTCTGCGGGACGCCTGCGCAGACGCTGTCATCTGTATCGCTGTTATACACCACTTCAGCAGCCGGGTGAATACACTTTTTTTTTAGGGTTCCATACCCAAAGGGTAAAAACGGGACCCTATTACTGAGACTTTGCTGTCCGTCCGTCTTTCACCAGGCTGTATCTCAGGAACCCTGGCAGCTAGATAGTTGAATTTTTCACAGATGATGTATTTTGGTTGCCGCTATAACAACAAATACTAAAAAATAGAATAAAATAAATATTTAAGGGGGCTCCCATACAACAAACGTGATTTTTTGCTCGTTTTTGCTCGATATTGATAACGGCAACAGGTAGACGCTTGAAATATTCATATTTTAAATATATACAATCTATTCCAGTTACGAAGACTCCAAGCCATCTCCACGATATCTCGTCTACTCCGGCCCGGCGGTCGCACACTCATCACCGTCTGGTCGAAAGACCAGACCAAGTCCAACTACCTCTTGAAGACCAAGGAACCGCCCAAACAGGAAGTCAGGGTCGACTTCGGAGGAATCAACCTCCCTGTCCACGAGAACAGAACCCAATTTCAACATCAAGACTTATTAGTGCCTTGGAAATTAAGGAACGTAGCCGAAAACAAACCAACAACTACTCAGAACACCCTTTTAAGATACTACCATGTGTTCGAAGAAGGTGAACTAGATAGTCTCTGCGAAGAAACGGGGGACTTAGTTGTCGAAAACAGTTTCTATGAAGAAGGTAATTGGTGTGTCGTTTGTAGGAGGAAATAAACAAACAATGACATTTCGCTTTTTTATTCGTAAATTTCATGTCTACAAAAATTATAAATTTTTAAAAAAAACAACATATGTACATTTCAATTTCTGTTTTGACGGGACGCGTCAACAATTACAATGTTATGTACGAGTGATATGTAAGTTGTTTTTGCACTAGAAGATTTACAGCTTGACTAAAAATTCTTAACGATATTCAAGATAGATATTCAAAATCATTAACATCATCATTTAGCATGCTTTGTAAATGATGAACAATTTCAAAATAATTAACTAAAATTGATTTAAAATTAACCTACAAAACTTAACAACAGACATCTCGCTTAACAAAAAATTACAGTTTAAAATATAACTTTAAATATTGCACAGTCAAAGGAACTTCTATTAAAAAACACGCCTGCCGCAACGTGCCAGTGTTGCTAGTACTAAAACTTCAAACCCCCGTTAATATCTGGTCAAGCTGTAGCGTAACAAAGTTCGTCTAAAATCAAGGCTTCATAAGAGCCAATTGCAACAACGGTAACACTGATATTGTCGATAAATCCGCTAGCACTGCGTCAACGTTCTGCAACGTGTTCACTTGGAATATGTTCTCTTTCCTGAAGCTCAGTATTGCCAGAGCTAATAAAGGCAGAATTTCGAGGGAATCGTAGCCCAATATGGCGTCCCATAATAACAGCAGTTGGTCGGGGGGCAAATGGCCGCTAAATGCGCGCATCAACCATTTGAATACCACTCTGATTCTGGAATAAAAAACAAGATTTTAATTGCTATGCTACATTTTTCGTTAACATTAATACAACAACAACTACAACAATAGTTTTAGCATACTGTGGCATAGCAATGGTCCAAAAAGTCAAGAAATGAAAAAAAAAAGAAAATTATACATTGCACAGCCATAGAATAGTCCGAAATTCCGACCCCCTAAGTATCGAGCCGACCTGTGTTTTGGGGGACAGCGTTAGAGTAATAAAAATACTTAAATGAAGTAAAAAGCACTTACGGATTTATGTTTATGTTCCGAAAATGTATCCAGAGCAACGGTTCGTTCGCTTCTAACAAACGTTCATACAGCAAACACAACGATACTATTCCCTGTAACAATTCAAAAAAGGTTTTTATTATTCAAAGTGCTTCAAGAATATAAAAAAAAAGATTATCATTAGCTGGAAAATATCCCCTTTGCCTCAATAGTAAAGATGAGTAAGATGACTTAATTAAATATTATTTTATATTTTTGGGTTCCGTAGTTAAAAAGGAAAAACTATCCCAATTAGTAAGTGATTTAAAGTAAATCTTTAAGGCCACAACAAACCGGGAGCCGCGGTCAATAACACTGAATCAAATACGGTGTGCCGCGCTGCCGGTGTGCGTCACCGTATATTTGATTCAGTGTTATAGAGCGCGCGGGCACGCTCCGTCGGCGCCCCGCGCTCCCGGTTTGGGGTGGCCTTTAATCTCACTTGTGGATGAGTGGAAATGTAATGTAGCCGATGCCAGTAGCGGACGTAAAAGGCCCGGAACGTGTAGTACAGCTGGACGGGGTCGTCGTAGAGGTAACAGAACGGTGTTGCTGAAATAATAAAGATTGATAAAGTACCTACTTATGTACAGAATAGTACAGATTCTTTTAACTAGTTCTTAAACGAGATTGTTTACTTGTCTGTATACCTATATATTTTTTGCAAATAAAACTGTACGTGTCGTGACTAAGTAAGTATCTAGCCTCGATATCATAATCGTAAGTTTGGATGCGAAAATGTACATGATCATGTAACACGTTATGACTGATTTAAGCGTTCAAAGTAACGATCATGGTACTTGTCGATGCTACGCGACGGAGATATGATAAGCTAAAAAAATACAAGTATAGACCCATCCTAATGTGACATTACCTATATTTTGTCGCCACTAGCACAGCGTCACACTCACCGTACATGGAGAACCCGTGGAACGGTATGACACCGCTGGGCGGGAACGCCGTGAGGCGGTCGGGCGCGAGGCGTCCGCGCACCGCGACCTGCAGCGGAGTCCCCGCCCCGCCCGCCGCTGTCAGCGCCGCCCGCACCGAACCGTCGCGCGAGAAGCACAGCATCACCTGGGACCAAATAACTTGCAAGGCTATTCGCCTTTGCCTTCTATGTATTATTTAAAAAAAAACTTAAAGCGGCGGTCGTAGTGCGCGCAAAAAAATACGGCATCACCTCGGCCACAGACATTTGCTTTGTGCCTGAGACCAAACAAATTGGACGGGTCTTGACCTTTGCCTTCGTCGGTTTCATTAAAAAAAGAACTTGACGCGGGGGTATTGCCGCGTGCGCGTTTTTCAAAAATAATATTGTGCAAATTGTTAAAAATTATAATTTAAATTCGCCAGTTCCAAAAGTGTTATTTAGGAACGACATAAACTTAATGGCTTTGAGTAGTGCTTAAGGAGTGAAATTTCCTGCCTGCGTCTGTCTTCTCTGAATGCATCTGGCCGTCCTCAAATCAAGGGTGAACGGGCATTTACTAGGCAACAACCACCAGGCGTACTTAATTGTGATCAAACTCAAACCTAAACACAAAGAAAGTTGATACGTTACCTGATAAAGCAGGTCCTCAAAGACAAAGTACTGGTCGTCGTTGGAAGCGGTGAGTTGAACGTCCTTGAAGATGAGCTTATCTATCATCAGGTCCACCTCTAGAACGCTCGCCTTCAGCTGGGCGAACAGCGCCGCTTGCTGCCAAAATACATGACGCGTTTACATTTCAGACAAATAAACAATATCGATTTAAAACCAATTTGTAAACTACCAACGATGCCTGTCACCACAAACCGAAAAAATGAGCGTGCGCGGGGCGGCGCCCACGGAACGGGCCCAGCACGTTGTATAACACTGAATCATATATACGGTGACACACATCGGCAGCGCGGCGCAGCGTATATGATTCAGTGTTATACAACGCGCTGAGCCCGCTCCGTCAGCGTCGTGCGCACGCCCCGCGCTGCGGTCTGTGATAGCCTTAAATGTTTAAGACTACGCGCGAGATCTATATAACATAAAGCATACTTTTTAAACCCGGAAGACAAACGAATTCCTCGCAAACGGACTCGCGGGCAACAGCCAACACTTGAGATAACAATTTTGTGTAGAAACTGTTAGTGTCGCTTTTATTTTCAACAATTTGTTAAGGGTCTCTACTAACCTGTTGCCTTATGTCGGAGCCAAGCACGAGCGCCCACAGCGTGGCCCGTAGGCACTGCGGGCTGCCTTTCTTCAAGTACTCCTGTATGACGGGAGCGTAGGCCAGCGCCGCGACTCTGTCTCCCAGTCCCACTCGCTCGGCCTCCAACGTGGGGAAGCCAGGCACCGGGCTCGGCATGGACGGGTTCACGCCCAGCAGCGGTTCACCGGATGCCCATTCGGGGTACACTTTGCGCTGGGAAGAGCATATGCATTGGAACCAAGCATTATGCCCAGCTTAGAAGTCATTTAAAAAAAAGTACATAGTTAAGGGCTTTTAATTATAACAAAACTTTACTGATTCCTTTTCCTTTGTGTAAAAAAAGTTACCCATATAAGTAGTATGACTAACTTTCGTGAGCCTTTAATGTACGTACCTACAATTTTTATTTTGAAACTACTCTAGGTCTTCAAAAAAATCGTGCAAATTTTTATAACATTGCAAGGTCGTAAAGCGATCGAGTTTGAAGTGGCCAAACGAATGCCGCAATATAACGCAACTTGCACGCTTTTTCTTGCCAGTCTAAAATGGGCTTAGGGATGCTAAAGTGCGATGATCTTCGCAAGGCGGCTGGCAACAGCTGGATGAGAGTGGCCGAGGATCGTGCTCAGTGGTGTGCCATGGGCACATGAATAAATACGGAGCAGAAGAAAAGCTTCCGAATAGTGCTCGAAATTCCTACCTATTATCATAGGGTTGTCGCTCGGTAAAAACAAAAATTAAAAATCAAAATATTTTATTCAAACAAGTACCTAAGTATCTAATATCTGTATATCTACAAACACTACAACAGGTAGGAATCTTTAAAAACAACCGAACACCCGAACTATGTAGCTAAACGCTAAACGGTCGCGTCGTCGCTAGCGGCACACCTGAACTTTGTCTACTTACTGAGCTAGTTCAAACCGGTTTGTCTCCGAGCGGGCGCCGGTGCACGCCCCCCCCCGTCCTGTCTGTGACAGGTCACGCACACATATGTTGTGCGTGTAGTAGTGTAATGCGTGCGCGACGTTGTTTGAACTTTTTATTCTGCTCCGTATTTATTCATGTGCCATGGGAGAGGCCTATGTCCAGCAGTGGACGAACATACGCTGATGATGATGCTAAAGTGCAGGGACCGTAGACGTTTTCTATAACAAGAGGCGAACTTCGGGGGCTTCCTCTGATAAATTTTCGTAAGAGTTTTTTTGTTAGTCGCACAGGGAGGAGCGGCGCTCCCTTTCACTGTTTGAATTGCGTCAGCGCTCCTTGAAAAGTTTTTCTTACAAAACTATTCTGCGGCAAGGATAAAAAATCGGCAAGCCAGCACGTCGATTAGATATAATTTACAATGAACAACTTATAATTAACGGCTTTTCAAACGTTTCCGAAGCTCCATAAATATTTATTAAATATAAAGTGTGCGTATAAAGCTGTGTTTATTAAATATAAAGCTGTATTTAAATCGTCAAATTACCAATTCATCCAATGTTTTCACTTGTAGAGGTAAATGTGCAAATTCCCATTTTGGTTCATCTCTAAAAAAATAAAAAAGTCATAATTACTTATTCACAAATAATAAAGATCCAGACTAAGTAATAATATTATTAGTAACGTAATTTAATTTAAAAACTAACAATAATAAATATCTCATTTACACTAAGAATCTATAAAAATTAAAACTAACTATATTAAAATAAAATAAACTAAAACTGTAAATAATTATGTGTAAAGATGTAAATAATACGGTTACCTATCAAAATTTAGAATTATTTTTTTCCGAATATTTAAAATCCCGAATGCTTCATTTATCCGAATGCATTTTTTTCTGAAACTGTAAATATTTCAGGATTTTTATAAAACAACACTAACCTAACCTAAAGGGTTCTACACGATGGTCCTGAAATAAATCCTGAAATATTTACAGTTTCAGAAAAAAATGCTTTCGGACAAATGAAGTTTTCCGGATTCTAAACCTTCGGAAATAAAATTTTCTAAACATCGATAGGATCCCAAATAATACGTAATACTTATTATTATTAAACATTTATTTCTGGTATTATTAACAGAAACAACACACAATATATTAATTACGTCCTTGTTTTAAATGTACTCACTCTCTCGTGAAAGGAACATAACCGGATAATGTTAACAATACTTCTAAAAAGTCTTTTGGTGCATAAACAGGTCTATATTTTGATAAATCTGAAACAAATATTCCAATTTAAGAATTGATACTAGTATATTTTTTACGACATTGCCAGAAATAGCTTTTATCATTTAAAAAACGATTCAAAAAATACCGCGCTTGGATCTGGAAGAAGACAGCCAATAGGAAAACACAAGGGGCTAATTTCACAAAGATCTCTGAAGTGGGCAAGTGGCAACATTTTAATTCTTATTAAGTTCCACTGTGTATTATCTTGTTATTTCGCACTCAAATTAAATTTTGAAAATTAAATTAGATACAGTGTTATATGTCAGACTTGCCTAATGTGTACGTGCTAAGCTCATTCCATTTGTCCGCTAACTCCTCTTGTTCACTTTGAGGTCGTATCTTGGCTAAAGAGGTTTCTAGATCAGAACACATCGAGTTTAAAGATTTATGTATCCTCTTCTCCCACTGCGCGCTGGCTTTTTGTAACGAAGTCAAAGGATCCATTTTCTAAAAAAAAACCTGAAGTTTTGGGACTTGCGGGGCTACTCCGACATTCGAATATCGAAGTTCGTAACGTAGCGTCTTGCTCACTCTCGTATTAAATGCTATTTGCGAGAGCGGGGCGGCACGATACGAAGTTCGAATTATGACCTTTGTAGTATAAGACTTAATTTTACATTACGGTACTTACCTCACTTGCAAATTAAAAAAACACACTTAAAAATACATAGGTACTTAGGTATTTGTCTTTCAATAATTAGGTACGTATAAAAATACTCACGTTTTGTTTACTCTGAGTCCGCACCCAGTGAAACACTGTGTTCCTTAACTTTGTGTCTAATCCCTTCTCTTTCATGGCTTGTTGCAAAGTTTGTTTAAAGTCCTCTTTGTTCACATTCGGCGAAGATACTAGTTTCTTCAAGTAGAAATACGAAAGTAAAAATATTTTTCTATAATTATATAACTTATTCACAATTTTAAATACTTGCCTGGACATCACTGTAAAATGATTTGTATATCGATAGGTTTTTAATTTCTTCTGCTAATTTTAGAGCAGTGTGATGAATTGCTTCATCTTTTAAATCTTCCATATTTACTACCGAAATAACTACTGTATTACAATTTTGGCAAATAAAATAATAGATATACAATGTTTATTTTTTTGTAAAAAAACATATTTCACTTTCAAGACCGATGCTGTTGCTGTGGTAACAAACAAACATGTATCTCATAGAAGTATTGTATAACCGTCATTCAACTAACTGTGAAAAAATCATTATGAAAATATTAATAATCCATTACGAATTTAACAAGCATTAAGATTAAAAATTAAAGTTTTCAAGTGTAACGTAATTATTACCGGTCCAAATCAAGTTAATGTCGATGTTTCACGCGTAGAATACATTTCGGACATAGAGCAATCAGCTGTCCTCAATCACACATTTGTCATTCATTTGACGTTTCAATCATTGCGTAGCAGCAATTCTTGTTTTGGTAGAACTGTTTGAAAACAAAGAAATTTTGGTTAGCGATTTATAAAATGGGGAAGATATTTCTGGACCACATCGGCGGAACCCGCCTTTTCTCCTGTGCAGCGTGTGATGTGAACCTGACCAATCGTTCTGAGCTAATCAGCACACGATTTACTGGAGCTACAGGTAACAAAAATTCTTTAATCGAGAGTATCTCATGATACTTACATTTTTACTTTACATCCAGAAAAGGGTAAGTATAAGGAATCAGGTTATTCGCACATCTTTACTTGGAAATTTTCTTGAAATTTTTAAATAGAATACACAAACTTTCTGCTGGTAAATCTAACTCGGTAAAAGTGAACGTCATTCTCTCGCAATGCGTTCTAGAAAGAAGCGTAGATATTGTCCTACGTCAAGCCTGCTTAAGTTATAGCCATACTTTGATTGATATGATAGTACAGTAGCAGAGTTCATATTCCCTTTAATATAAATTGCAGTATTTTCACAGCCCATTACTTTCTAAATTTTTCTTATGTTGCTTTTCATACTAGTGAAGGTTTGCCGTTAGCTCAGCATATTTATTTTTGCCCTTGGCAGGCCTTTTTAAATTGGTAAGGCCTAAAACTAATCTAATATAAAGTAATTTTCAAGGAATACTATACTATCTGCAGTAAAAAACTATTACAGTTTTCAGTCTTTCAGGCTGGAAATAAATATTGGATTTTTAGTTATAAAAATAATAATAATAAATATCACGGGACAATTCACACCAATTGACCTAGTCCCAAACTAAGCAAAGCTTGTACTATGGGTACTAGACAACGGATAAACATACCCCTTCGTATCGAAACGTCCCAAAAGCAAATAGTCCTATTAGCATAATGACCTAAAAGCATATTGTCCCATTAGCAAAATGACCTGAAAGCAGAACGTCCCTTTCGCAAAACAACCTAAAAGCAAGTCGTCCTATTATCAGGTTGCCCTTTTAGCAAAACGTCCCGACAGCGAAACACCATGAAATCAGAATGACCTAATAGCAAAATGTCCTATAAGCAGAACGTCCCACGGTGTAGAGACAAGAAATAAGTTAAGAAGAGCTAGTTGATTGAACACATTGTTACTTTATTTTGCTTCAACTAAAAAAATAATTAAAAAATAATTAAAATAATATTTTTTAAACGGGCCCCTGGCTGTTTATTTTCTTGTCTCTACACCATGGGACGTTCTGCTTATAGGACATTTTGCTTCTAGGTCATTCTGATTTCATAGTGTTTAGCTTTCAGGACGTTTGCTTGCTTGCTTTGACGATCTGAAAATAGAACAACTTGCTTTTAGGTTGTTTTGCGAAAGGGACGTTCTGCTTTCGGGTCATTCTGCTAATGGGACAATTTGCTTTTAGGTCATTATGCTAATAGGACTATTTGTTTTTGGGACGTTTCGATACCAAGGGAAACATACTTATATAGATAAATACATACTTAAATACATATTAAACATCCAAGACTCGAGCACAAACATTTGTATTTTTCACACAAATATCTGCCCCGACCGGGAATCAAACCCGGGACCTCAAGCTTCGTAGTCAGGTTCTCTAACAACTAGGCTATCCGGCCGTCTTGAGTGTCTTGACAGTTATGAAATTGCTGGTATGTTTTATAAACAAGCCATTTTAACTAAAACAAAAAACCTTTGTGGAAGAAAGAAGAATACATACTTACTGACTTTTAACTGTAATTTATGTCTTGAAAGATAAAAAAGTTTCTGCATTAAATATGTTTTTAATTCAGTTTTGTCTGAAACACAGGATCCTCCCAGTTCAGGCATGTGTGTCATTCTTCACTTTTACTTTGTTTAGACCTGAGTTTTATATTGTAAAAACCTATTTTGAATTAAGACATTATTATTATTAAGTTTTTTTGCTGACTTCTTTTTTTTTATGACAGAATTTGCATTGTCATCCAAAATCCAAATATCAAGTCAAGTTAATGTGATCACTACAAGTGGTTAAAAATCAACCTGCAAGATTTGATTTGAAGATGTCTTCCATATCAACAATCTAGAGTCTAGACTCTAGATGTGACAACATTTTTACTGCAACCTTTCATAGTATGACATTGTCACATCTAAGATAAGCATTTCCAGTTAAATACCAGCTTGTAAAAATAGACTATAGCTGTTAATTAGGCAAGTACACCCGGGATATGATGTAGTTATTACTTTTGGTGTAATCAGCCTTGGTCACATTGAAACACAATTTTTCCAATATATATATTTTTTTTTGTTTGTGTCGCTCTTGTATTAAAGTAGCGATGCGTCTGGTATCTCTGCAGGGCGGGCGTTCCTGTTCCACAAGGTGGTGAACCTGGTGTACTCCGGGGTACAGGATCGCGTGATGCTGACGGGGCGGCACATGGTGCGCGACGTGTCCTGTAAGAACTGCGCCACCAAGCTGGGATGGGTCTATGAGTTTGCTACTGAAGAGAACCAGAGGTAAAGTTTCTTTAAATTATCCACCTGTTTCTTTGTCTGCATCACGCAGGAGATTTCTTCTTTCCTGGGATTAGGAGTAGCCCACGTGTGATCTGGATTCCAGATAACATAAATAATAATAAATAATAGATAATAAATATCACGGGACAGTTCACACCAATTGACCTAGTCCCAAAGTAAGCTAAGCAAAGCTTGTGTTATGGGTACTAGGTAACGGATAAACATACTTATATAGATAGGTACATACTTAAATACATATTAAACACCCAAGACCCGGGACCTCAAGCTTCGTAGTCAGGTTCTCTAACAACTAGACCATCTGGTTGTCTAAACAACATAGTTTTCATCACACTTGCTCGTCAATGGAGTTATTCCATGCCTGTATACTAAATGTCAAAGGCCTAATTTGTTCTTAAGGGAGTTATGGATTTACGTACAGTTTTTCTTCCCAAGGGAGTTCTAACTTTAGTTTTAAAATTTTCAAACAGACTAAGGAGGTTTCAAGTCAGCCAACGTTTTATTTATATGTTTAAAACTTAGCTATAACCCAATTTTACTACACGAAACTTGTCTACGCTTCATGAAACTTTGTAATTTTTATATTTTAAATTTATATCAAATAGTTTTTGCAATAATTTTAGTAAGTAAAAAGTAAGTGTTGGCAGAATGTGGCCGTATGACCATTTATTTATTTATTTATTCAGTACATCTACATCATATATATTACAATCCGAGCCATAAAAATTAGTCATATGTATATTATTCTGATATATACGACAATTACAGAGTACATATCACTGACCATAAAGCGAGAAGTCTGTTAAAATTACAAAAATATCAAAGTTAAAAGCAGAACATAAAACACTGTAAATAAATTAAGTTAAGATTTTTTAAATGTGACTCAGATAAAATCGAAGAATTCAAATCATAAACAATTTAAACTCAGTAAAGAACACAGGAACATGCGAAATAAAAACTACCATTATATTTAAACTATAAAAGAACACATTAAAAATACTATCGAAACATTAATAAATAAGTAAAATTGCAATTTAAAATTCCAAATTAACCCTTAACCAGGCAATGTAAGTACCTACTATATAGGATGAGGACCACATTAGATTCGATTTTTTACCATTCGAATTCTAAACACAGTTTACATTATCTATGGTAGAGGACTCCAAAAAAGTGACAATCTGTATTGGCGGGTAGCCATTATTTATTTAATTTAAGTGTTTAGAGACAAAATAATTTAATTTTGGATTTTTTTCCTCGCAGTGTGATGAAAATCATTGTGTGTATCACGGGCAGTAAGGGGATTACAAACTCGAGTCATTAAATTCCTCCGCCTCCGGCGTCGGGCTTCTAATAGGCTCTCGTTAGTAATCCCCTACTTACGGCCCTTGATGCACAATGTACTATTTTAAATCTTACTAATATTATAAATACAAAAGTTTGAGAGTATAATGTGTACAGTCTAGGAAACTGAATCGCGTTCTGGGGTGGAGCCTCTTCACAGTCAATTTCCCGATGATTTCTTTGGCAGGTTTAGGGAATGTCAATATGACATTTGCAACAAAAAGTTTCCATATTGGTACGCATTCAGTTTCGCCGACTGTATATGTGTGAACTTGTTACTCCTTCATGCTAAAATGGCTGGACATCTGGAATAACACATAGGCTACTTTTAATCTTGATATTCCCACGAGATCCATGTAAAATTCCAATATGAAACGCAATCCCGCAACCTTAACCAGGTCGTCGCTCCATCTCGTTGGAGGCTTACTTACTCTATGTTTACCAGTTCGTGGACGCCATTCGAGAACCTTTTAAAAAAATTTTTTCATTGTTAAAAAAAAATTACCTCTATATTACGATAGTATAGAGACAGATGTAAGAAAGACAACCTTTACCATTATTTATTGAATCAGGCGTTACTTTGCGAAGGTCCATAGGTATCAATGAAAGAAATAAAACAATTATTTTGCTCACCCACGACTACTCCACCACTCCACTCGCGGGTGAGCAAAGTAATTGTTTCAGTTCATAACCTTTTCCATCGTCATTATCATCCCAGCTTATATACGTCCTACAGCAGGGGACAGGCCTCCTTTTAGAGTCTCCCCAAATCTATCGGCGCGAAACCTTTAAGAGGGTACGATGGCTGAGAGAATTTTGAGAAATAGGTATTTTAATGAAATGTCGCTGTCTCGCCCGAACACCTGCGTGTCAGTACAGCGAGAGCGGGACAACTGCAGCTCAGACCGTTAATAGGCGCGTAAAATTGATCAAAACAGCATTTCGTAATCCCCTGTTTTCTTCTCGAAAACTGGGCCAATAAATTTTTTTTTTCATAAATAATTAGAGGACAGATTTAGCTATGCCCCTATGTTTTCCTTTTTACACGCTTTATATTAGCTTCACCTGTATGTTTGTATGTATGTATGTTTGTATGTATGTTTGTATGTTTGTTTGTAACCGACTCCTTAGGGCGCGATTTTGACCCACTTCCCGGTTTCCGATTGAGCTGAAATTTTGCACATATGTGTAAATTGGATGACAATGCAATATTATTGTAACATGGAGCTGATCTGATGATGGAGCTGGATGGTGGCCATAGGAACTATGTAATAAAACAACACAATCCCGTCGAGTTTGGGCTCGTTTGATTCGTCTTGACGAGCACTTTGATCCCAGATGGTAACCAGGGTCTGATGATGGAGCTGGAAGATGGCCAAAAGCACTCCACAATAAAACGACACAACCCCATCGAGTTTGGGCTCGTTTGATTCGTCTTGACGAGCACTTTGATCCCATATGGTAACCAGGGTCTGATGATGGAGCTGGAAGATGGCCAAAGGCACTCCACAATAAAACGACACAACCCCATCGATTTTGGGCTCGTTTGATTCGTCTTGACGAGCACTTTGATCCCATATGGTAACCAGGGTCTGATGATGGAGCTGGAAGATGGCCAAAGGCACTCCACAATAAAACGAAACAACCCCATCGAGTTTGGGCTCGTTTGATTCGTTTTGACGAGTACTTTGGTCCTAGATGGTAACAAGAGTCTGATGATGGAGCTGGAAGGGGGGTAGGTGGCGGGTTGGGGGGGGAATGGGGTATGGGGTAAGGGGGTCGGGGGTTTAGAGGGTTGGGTTTTAGGGTGTGGCGGTTGGGGTTAGGTGGGGGGGGGGTTTACGGGAAATAGGGTGGGGGTGTTGGGGGCTTCGGGGGTAAGTGATTTTGGGGGGTTGTGGGAAAGGGGGAGGGGGTAAGAGGCCTAGATGGTAACAAGGGTTTGATGATGGAACTGGAAGGGGGGCGGTAGGTAGCGGGGTGGGGGGTGTGGGAGGGGTGGGGTGGGGGGGGGCAGGTGACGGGTGGGGGGAGGTGGGGTTTCCGGGGGTATGGGGGTTCGGTGTTAGGGGGGTTGGGTTTAGGTGGTTCGGGGGTTTGTAAAATGAGGAGGGGGTAAGGGGGGTTTAGGGGATTGGGGGTAAGGGTGTGGGGTTTGCGGGGGGTTTGGGGAAATGGGGTGGGGGATGTTGGGGGGTTGGGTTTAGGGGGTTTGGGGGTTGTAGGTGAGGGGGTAAAGTTAGAAAGAAAAAAATGCAACTAAAAAATAGGAAATAAATAATAGTTTAAAAAAACTAAAAAACACGCTTTAAAAAATAAAAAATAAATTTTAATAAATTTCAATTCACTATTCTTATAGTGCAGTAAAAAATCTTAATAAGCAATTATTATATTGTTATATCCAGATCAAAATTTGTAAACAATTCTAAATATTGATAAAATAAATAATAATAGTTTAAAATATTTTATTGTAAAAAAAGCGTGGGGTGCTTTTTAAGATGTTATCAAAATGACAATCCTTGACAATTGACACCATGCACCCCACGCTTTTTTTACAATAAAATATTTTAAACTATTATTATTTATTTTATCAATATTTAGAATTGTTTACAAATTTTGATCTGGATATAACAATATAATAATTGCTTATTAAGATTTTTTACTGCACTATAAGAATAGTGAATTGAAATTTATTAAAATTTATTTTTTATTTTTTAAAGCGTGTTTTTTAGTTTTTTTGTTTATAGAAGGGATTCTTTTCTGATGAGTGTCTGAAAATGACGTTGAAATTGGGCAATTTTTTCGGTTTTTGAAAGCTCATATTTCTTATGTTAATTGAAATATGGAAAAAAACGAAACCTAGGGGCATAGCTGTGGTAGATACAGATTACACAGTAAAAAAAATTTGGCTCTAAAGCCATTATCCAGGGAGGAAACAGGGGATTACGTTTGTATGGAGAAATGGTGCGCATCGTACCCTCTTAAGTCAACGCAATAAGAGTGAAAACGACGTCGATCGGCTCGACTACGCGGGCCGAACGGAGCCAAGCTGATCGACGTCTTTTTCGCTCTTATTGCGTTGACATAGAGGTTTTTCCGATATGGGCTGAAGACGATTCCGCGTCGATATACAGAGTAATTTAGGGAGAGACGGCCGGATAAATTAGTTGTTAGAGAACCTGACTACGAAGCTTGAGGTCCCGGGTTCGATTCCCGGTCGGGGCAGATATTTGTGTGAAAAATACGAATGTTTGTGCTCGAGTCTTGGATGTTTAATATGTATTTAACTATGTATTTATCTATATAAGTATGTTTATCCGTTGTCTAGTACCCACAGTACAAGCTTTGCTTAGTTTGGGACTAGGTCAATTGGTGTGAATTGTCCCGTGATATTTATTTATTTATTTAATTTTTTAATCAGTACACAAATTTTGATACGTGATTCAGTATCGTTAATAGATCACGATTATCTGTTCAAGAATTTTTTTTTAAGTTTTGAAATTTGGGTCGTTCATAGTAATTCATCCAATAAATTGGTCGAGTTACTATGAAAAATAAAAAAAATAAGTGATAAATATTACGAAAAAAAATACTGAAATTTGTTATTTTAACGACACTGTATCACATATTAAAATTTGTGCACTTGTTAAAAATTACCCTGTATTTGGGGAGACGCTTAGGATGGCAGCGCTTGGACCGTAGTTCCTAGTTGGCGCGACCGTTTTTGATCATAGTCTCGTACTTTACAGATACAAGGAGGGCCGCGTTATCCTAGAGCGGGCTCTGGTCACGGAGAGCGACGGCATCGAAGAAATACAAGTCCACGACGATTAGTTTTAAAATTAGCACGTAATCTAAGTTTTGTAAGGCTTAAGTAAATTATTAATACGATTTCCCAAACATGTTGGTTTAGTATTAGTAGAGTAGCCCGTAATACGTTATATTCGCCGCTGATCCATATAATGAGTGTGACATGCAGTTAACGGAAAAATACATTAACGGTTGGCCATTGTTCGGTAGCCTCGGTGTGGTATTTTCCGTATTATTAGTTCTCTATTTACCGTTAATTTAAATGACAAATCGTCGCTACTTTGAAAAAGCTCGTGTCTCAAATCAATATGTAAACCAAACTGAACCTTGAACCGTGCAGTAAAGTCTGGTCCGGCTTGTAAAGCTCACTTTCCCGAAATGTGCACTTTCTCGGATAGTACCTACGCTGTCTCTAAAATTGCTCTTCCCAATGGGTACACTTTCTCAAAAAGTGCATTTTCTCAGAAGAACACATTCTCAGAAGACAAGTAGATTTTCTCAGAAAGTGCACTTTCTCAAATTATCTCTACCCATAACACAAGCTTGCCTAGCTTACTTTGGGACTAGGTCAATTGGTGTGAATTATCCCGTCATATTTATTTATTTATTTATCTCTATTATAATAAAGATTAGATTAGATTAGATTATTTATTCCTTCAATATAATAATTACATCATAAATTGTACAAAGTCAAGTCATGCGAATTTATATTGAAGTCGTCAAAAGCACACAAATTAAATTAAATTAAAGAATTAAATGGATGTCACAAAATGTTAAAATTGAATAAAATAATAAATAACAATAAAACAATTACATTAATAAGAATAGTAATACATCACTAAAAAAAAGCCAGTATTATAGAACACAGTCGTTCCCACTAGACCTACTAGTAGGTCAACGAGTAGGTCTACTGGGAACGACGGACCAAAGCACGAATGTTCAATATCATTCAGAAAACGTTAACATTGCCATTATGACTTTCATCTGACAAAAATTCGTGTGGACTTTGTGGTAAAGATGGAAATGGAGCATCTTTCGAGAAAGTGCCCCAGTTGGACAAGTGTACCTTTTGGAAGTGTACATTTAGCAGAAAGTGCACATTTCGGGAAAGTGAGCTCTACAAGTCGGTCCCGTAAAGTCCACTTGGCCAGATTATCGTTTTTGAGACACCTGCTTTTCTCAAAGTGGTGACGAGATGTCATTCTGTGGTAGTTGCAACCTCTTGCCTTGGTGAGTAACGGGCTAATATTTCGCCACTCTTTGAAAAAGCTCGTATCTCGAAATCTATAATCTTGCGAAGTGTACTTTATACGGTACGCTTCAAGGTTCAGTTTAATTTACATAACAGAGATGTTGACACCACCAATCAACTGTCATACTTTTTTATGAGCTGCCAAACACAATTCTCACATAGAATTTGAATGGCAATAGCAACTTATGACGTCACTTGTTCGCCAACCAATCGGCTATTTATTTGTTTTAAAGCAACAAAAAATCTAGTTTTGCAGTTATAGTATAAATCTTCCCAGGTTAATTTTTCGCTTCGAGCCCTTTATCTTTCAAAACAAACGGTATCGTCATAGTATTAAGGTTCAAATTTAATGTATTGGCTCGAAGCGAAAAATTCACCTGCGAAGATTTACACTATAATCGAAAATTATTCTGGTTTTCAGGGCTAAAATAAAGCGTTTTTAGGGTTCCGCACCTCAAAAGGAAAAAGCGGAACCCTTATAGGATCACTTTGTTGTCCGTCCGTCTGTCTGTCAAGACCCTTTTTCTCAGGAACGCGTGGAGGTATCAAGCTGAAATTTATATCAAATACTCAGGTCTACGGTCCCTTGGAGCTGTAAAAAAATCAAACTTCTAAGCCAACGCAATTAAAAGATACAGCTGTTTATGCCGCAAATTTCCGCAAATTTTCGAAACTCGCAAGGGAATCAAAACCTACAGGGTACTTCCCGTGAACTCAGAATCTTGAAATTTGGTACGAAGCAACGTATTATAGCACAGATAAAGGAAAAATTGCGAAAAGCGTAAATTTTTAACGCAATCAAAAGATCCCTTTTATGCCGCAATTTTCCGCAAATTGTCGACACTCGCAAGGGAATCAAAACCTACAGGGTACTTCCCGTGAACTCAGAATCTTGAAATTTGGCACGAAGCAAGGTCTTATAGCACAGATAAAGGAAAAATTGCGAAAAGCATATTTTTTTTTCTGTCTGTCTATATCTGTACCCAATCTACAGTGATCCCACACTACGCACATTTTGCTTAGGAGCAGGGGTCTGCTAAGACTGGATGTTCATAGATATAAATTTGTACGGAACCCTCGGTGCGCGAGTCCGACTCGCACTTGACCGGTTTTTTTTTACTAGTCGTGCCTTCGAATAATTATGGCGTCAACATCCCTATTGATTGACGATACGAGCTTCTTTCGAAGTAGTGACGATTTGCTATCAATGATAGCCTATCATACATAACCATGAGCATGACAAATAGATTATGTATTACATAGTTAGTATCGGAAGATTCTTTCACTTATCATCTGGGGCCCGCTTGCATGCGTTAACCATTTTAAAATAAATATAAGTATTGTTAAAAAAAAAAATAAAAAAATTACGATCCCTGTAAGTTTTTTTTTTCAATCTTAAAAGTGAATTTTATCTAAACTTCAGTGGGCGGATTGTTAAAAAGGTCTGATGACAGTGCAACCTTAACGGCTCTTTCACACTGGCAACGGCCCGTTTTTTGCGGGTTCGGTTTTTTGCAGGATGTCGTTTAGTAGTATACGTGCTACTGTGGTAACATTCACACGAGCATTCAGTTTGCGGGATCCTGCAAAAAACCGAACCCGCAAAAAACGGGACGTTGCCAGTGTGAAAGAGCCGTAACACTTTCACAGTCCAGTGCCCCATATAGCGACTTAGCTTCACAATCCTTTGCCCACATATGCGGCACTAAGAAACAACCAGACTTGCATCCAGATTTATACAATATGTTGTTTACACACCGAGCAGGACAGTACAATTATTAAACTAATTTTCTGGACTTACCAGGAATTTGAAACTTGTATGGGACGGTGAACGTGTTAAATCAGCGTTAGCAAAAAAAGCTTCTATTATTTTTTTTAATTTTAGACAAAATTTTATTGTATCATCCGCCTGTGTGGATTTACACATCCTCAATTTCAAGTCAAATCATTCCGACCATTTTAAAAGATGTGATTGTTTAAAAAAAGTGGTATTAAAGTGAAAACCCAAAGCATGGTAGGTATGCACCATCGAACAATTTAAAACCTGACAATACAATACAATACAATGACTCTTTATTGTACACCAGGAATAGTAAGCAATACAGAAAACAGGTACACAGAGAGTAAGTTACAAGGTAAGCAATACGCCTGACCTAACATTCTTACAGTAAGTTTCATAAGTTTTCTTTGTTAAGCAGGGTGATTGTCACTATGACTTTTTCTGAGAAAAGGTTCCACAGCACGGTGGGTCACGATTTAATCGGTTCAATCATACATTGCACACATTTGTGTAGTCAACCAAGAAAGTCCTAGGTACATTGGTTAGTTATGTTATGTTATGACTTGAAACATCACAGGCTATTTTCACTCGCAAGGCAATATGACAATCAGCTTTATTGTTTTTAGTGCTCCTGCTTTGATTAATAATTACTAATTGACGCCTAGCAAGAACTATCCAGTGGGATGGGGTAGAGTACTGCAATCAACAAAGTAAACAACATAATTACAATATCACATTTTATTAATTATTACATTATATAACACAACATATATCTTTAGCAGATAACATAAAATTTTCTCTCTGTTTTGTATCCGCGCAGTTAAGCACAGCTTTTAATATTGGAATAAAGTATAAATAAAATGCCAACAACGTAAAATAGCTTAGGGCCATTCAAGCAGCCAGCGAAAACCGAAATTCCAGACAGTTAATTACGATTTACAGGCTGTCGTTGCAACTGACTGACTGAAAGATGCATCAATGAGATTTATGTACTACTTGAACTGCCCCATATATACCTACATATATTTAACAGAAAATAAATTTCATAAAAAATATCGCACCGTCTTCCATGGTCTAACATGGGCCGAATTTCACAATAAGCACCTCATCTTTCATTAAATGACAAGAATAAAAAATCAAAAATCTTACATTTAACATTTAAGAAAAAATGATTATTAAAGTGATGGATTTTGTAGCGTCGCCTACACTAACCAATGTCTTGGAAATAAAAAAAATGAGCTGAATCCTATGCGTATATGTACTGTGTTGCATTGAATTGCATGGTTTGTATAAGACATCATCAAAACCAATCAAAATCTAGAAAAAAAACTTTTAAGAAGAGTTTAGGACAGCTAGAAAAATTTACTGACTAAAGAACACGTTCGGAATAGTTTTGAACTTAAGCAACACTGGAACATCACACACTGGTTCGCTTACATCTACAGGAAATAAATAGGTGGCTCAGGGCTTCGCTGGCGGCCGCAGGGCCGGCCCGGCGGCCCGCGACCCGCGACTCGGCGAACGTCATTTCATAATCGTTCAGATGCACCGGCGACTGCGGTTTACAAATTCATTAAAAAAAATATTCTCTGCTCAATTCAAAATCCAATTCGAGATCACATAGAGGCCCCACCTCCGGGCTTCATGTATTACAAGTTTAAAGCAATAGTTACTTTATTTGAAACATTATCAGGTCGCAGTAATTCTCATTTACGCTTATAGTTTTAAACTACCAACAGTTACTCGTCAACAACATTTATATCTCTTGCAATTTTCATATGTTGTTTTATCGAAATAGAATAATCTAATAAACTTCAAAAATAATTATGGAAAGAGATAAATGATTCCGAGACCGGCAGCCTAGGAGTATCTACTTGTTAGTATCTCACAACTTCACAGTCAACATGATCATATCTATTACTCCTCACAATGCAGTGGTAAACAAATTAACATAACATTTATTTTCGATGCGATTTCAGGGTTTTTCCAACAGGATAAACCCGTTTCGTTATATTACAATTGTACCAAGTCTAATTATTACACAAATGTACTTTTTAAATAGATTATTTTATAAGCAACTGAAACTGACCAAAATATTACCATCATGTGGTACTCTGTATTTACAAATTAAGAATTCCAGAGATCGGTTGAGAAGCTTCTTCTATTCGTAGAATTATTGCATTTGTCTTTTTTAAATTAAATTCAAAAATGTACTCGACACTCGAAACGCACGGGCGTCAGTGTTCAGAATTTCGATGCATCTCCTGAAAGTTCTCCAGTTCGACAATTGAAACGGGAGGTTCATAGTTTCCCGGAAGCGGAAGCTTTATTTCCAGGAGGCAAATCTCTCGGCAAAGATCTCCTTGGAGTGTGACCTCACCCGCGCGGGGTCTTTGTTCTCCGTGCCGAGCCCCACTCTCTGCTTCACGGTCTCGATGAACTCGAGGACCGCCATGTAGATGAACTTGTACTGGGCTTCGTTCTGCACCATGCCGGATCTCTGGTCTCGGACCATCTGGACGGTGCGGTGCACGTCGATCTCGCAGTCGAAGCCTTCTTTGCGGATCTGGTCGAGGATCATGTCGATGACGATGAAGGTGCCTGTGCGGCCGATGCCGGCCGAGCAATGTACGCACACGACGGCGAGGGGCGGCGGAGGCGGCGCCGCTCCCGTCATAATTTGCTGCAACCGGTAATTGACGTCCAGCAGGATGTTGAGCACGCGGCCCGGCTCCGACGGCACGCCGTGGTCGGGCCACGCCGTAAAGTGGAAATGGTAGATGGTCCTCTTCACGCCCGGCGCATCCTTCTTCGTCACGAGGAACCGCCGCAGCGTGTAGTCCTGCGTGGACGACTCCGACTCGTTGAAGATCGTGAACTTTTTTATCACCTCCGTTTTGTTCAAATCCGGCCAGTACCTTTCGCATTTGTTTTTGCCGCGCTCGATCTCCTTCGTTGTCATTATTATGATGCGCACGTCCTCCTGCCATATCATGGACCAGAACTGGTAGATGGTGGTCGAGAGGCAGCCCTGCGTGGCGATGTAAGTTTTGTTGTAAACGTGTTCCGCGACCCCGTTCTCCGCCTCCACTGCAGACTTCGGAATCGTCGTGTTCACGTAATTCGGATTAGAGGGCAAGACGCTCGGCTCGAAAGACGGAAGCGTTTTATGGGTCCCGTTCCCGCAGGTCTTTTGGTGCTCTTTCGGTTTTTCTTCGGTGACGATGACGGTGGTGTGATTCGGGGACGATTTGTCTTTGCTCTTAGAAGGGGTGCTGCCGCGAGCCTGAGGAGATCCGTTTTCGTTGCTGCCTATGCTCTCCTGCGAGTCCGAAATGCATTCCGTGATCTCGCAGCGGATGTAGTTGGCGTTTATGTAGTCGGAGCCGGGCGGCGCGTCCGCGGGGATATCGCGCAGCACGACGCGCGTGTGGTCGAAAGGTATGATGTTCTTATAACGATTCTTTCTTATATTCTCAGGTTTGGATCCCTCCATTCTGTCGAACAGTTGCAGGTTCTCCATCATCTGCAACGTCTCGAATTCCTCCCAGAAGCCCTGCTTGTAGGCCATGCTTTCTATAGGGCCTTCGTTTTCTTTCTGGAGTTGTTTGACGCGGGTCTGGAAGTGCCTGACCTGTATGCGAGTGGCGTTGAAGGGCTGGATGAGGCGGAGGACTTCGCCGTTGGTCTCGACCATGGGGAAGCTGCGGTAGTGCTCGATGAGGCTGACGAGGTCGTCGAACTGCTGGCCGCCGCCGACGTCGTAGCGCTTGTCCTGGCGGCGGATGATGACGTGCGTGACGCGGTCCCGCGTGCGCACCGACAGCACGTAGTCGCCAGGTTGACGCTGCGACTCGCGCACGAGGAAGGACCCGTTCTTTCCGTTCTCGAGCATGATCCGCTCGGCTTCCTTCGCGGTGAGCTGGCCGTGGTACCAGCGCTCGGTGGTGGGGTCGGCGCAGTTGAGCGGAGTCTTGAGGCGGATGACGTTCCCGTTCTTCTCGCGCAGCTGGCCCTGGTTCTCCATGTAGAACTGGACGAGCTCGGAGAGCGTGGCGAACTTCTCGCCGCCGTAGAGGTCTAAGAACTCGCCGTTGTTCTGGATCTTGATGTGGGTGACCTCGGAGCCGCGGCGCACGGAGAGCGTGAAGTCCCCCTTGTTGCTCATGCTGGGGCGCGCCAGGAAGAACCCGTCGCGCCCGCACTCCAGCAGCAGCCGTTCCGCGTCCACGCCGGTCAGCGACGGGTGGAACCATCGCCGGGTGATCATCTTACGCTAACTAACAGCACCGTTACTTACTATTATGATATCAGATTATTTCCTCTTGGCCCTTAATACGCCATACATTCTCACCGATCATCTGAAATTAAAGATAATCTGCGTTAATCTTACTGATATTATAAAAGCGAAAGTATGTATGGATGTTTATTACTCTTTCACGCTAAAACGGTGTGATGGATTCTGGAGAAATTTGATACACAAAACTGGATTAATGCGTAGGATACTTTTATCTCGGAAAATTGCATAGTTCTCACGGAATAGCAGTAAACGAATACTCCGCAGACGGTGCCGCGAGCAACAGCTGGTCCTACTAATATTAGAAATACAAAAGTTAGTGTGATCTTTCGTTAATTTGTTACTTTTTTACGCTAAAACGCTTGGACACGGATTTGGAAGCAAAGCCACCTGCAAAGACCTTGTCAATGAACTGAAACAATTACTTTGCTCACCCACGACCAAAATAAAGCAAAAAAAATCGCGGGTGAGCTAAGCAATTGTTTCAGTTCATTGATATTGATATGGACCTACAAAGTAACGCCTTAGTTAATTTACCGAGTCTAAAGACGTTTGGTACCGACCGATATAATGTAGGAGGCTGAAGAATCCTCAAGACGCTACGCACACCGAAAACCGATTAGTATTCAATATTTAGAAATCTAATCACAAAATAAAACGTATTTATTCCTTGTGTGACATGAGAACGTTGTTCTCAGTATTTTACAGACATGTAATATTCACATGTTAAACAATACAATGTAATTAGCTACGTCGAGAACTTCGGAAGCACGTAACATCTAATAGCTGTAAGTTCTTGTCTATAAAACATTGTAAATTACCTATGATGTTATGATTGATGGGGCTACAGTAATTAAATCCCTTTGTTCAGTTAGGCGCAGTTCAATAGTGGTTTCCTAGACACTGTGTATATCTACAATTTTCCTTAAACACATTTTTATGTTGTAACTAGTGTACTAATGGCAAACAATCGAGTTAAAGTATGCAGCAAATCGCATCAAGCACAGTCTTAATTATACGGAAATAGGGTATTGTTTCATTTTAGAGTTCCTTGACAAAAAAACTTTAACATTCTTGAAGCCCGCATAATATCTTTGTTCAGAAACTATGGTTTGATTTGATGTCAAATATTAAATGTAGTTGAGGCACAGAATAAGTAATAGTACTAACGTACAGAAGGATCACTCACGATCAAAAGTCAACTTTAGGTATAAAAACTTGTCTATTCCTACTGCTTGCATGCGAAATTGAAACTTATCGTGTGATCCGAGCGTTCATATTCCGTTGGGCACCGCTGATCTGAAACCAAGGGCACAGGGTTCCGACTCGCCTATGTTTGGTAGGTATAAAAATCAAGAAAGATAACAGTGTGTATTAATTCAGTAAACCACCTTTAGTAAGTAAATCGTTTAGAAGTCATTGTTTGTTGCAAAAATCACAAAAAAAAAAGATTCTTAATTACGCGCGACGCGGCTAGCGTGCGAACTGAAGGCCAATCGACAACCTACTGCCATACTACGCCCGGGCGGAGCGCCGGCCGAACATACCTAAACTGCGGAGTGAACCCCCCCTGGTTGAGGGTGCTTTTCCGCCTATATGCTATACAGCTACACTGCAAAGATGCGAGAGCTACCTACGCTACGACACCACGGAAATTATCTCGCCTCATTTGTTTTTTGTTTAATTCTTATTTCGTCTTCGTCTTGTTCGCTATCCGTCACTATCTTTTTCGGTAAAATTCTGCAACTTGTCTATCTCTTAATTAATACGTCTTATTCGTTTTTCGTCACGGTCTTCCTTGGACACATTCATCGTTCTTCCCTTTCGTTTTTTGTCTCATTTACTTATTCCCCAAAATTATTTCGATACGTTAAATAAATGTTCGTAAGTAAATGAGACAAAAAACGAAACGGAAGAACTACGAATGAGTCCAAGGAAAACAGTGACGAAAAACGAATAAGACGTAAGAGAGACAAGTTACAAAATTTGACCAAAAAAGCTAATGACGGATAGCGAACAAGACAAATAAAGAATGAGTGACGAATACAGAATGAGATGAATTAAGAATTAAACGAAAAACGAATGAGGCGAGATAATAGGATACCGAAACTACGTGACCGTTTCCACTAATGCTAAGCTATGTAGCTGTTGAAGGAAGATCCAGAGCAGGCTTCTTTCCATATAAAAAAAACATAGCTTAGTTGAACCCGATCCCACCAATGCTATGCTATGTGGACCAATGAATATGATTGGTTGGATGGATATCAAACGCATCCATAGCAACGTAGCATAGCAATTCTCTGGTGGGAAGACACCCATAACAATCTTAACAAAGCCTGCGTAATATTTTTGTTCAGAAATTATGCTTTGATGTCAAACATTAAATGTATTTTATATAGGGTAAGATTGCTATGCTATGCAAGTTCGAAAGACCACAACAAACCGGGAGCGCGGGGCGCCGACGGAGCGTGCCCAGCGCGGTCAATAAGTTCAATAACACTGAATCAAATACGGTATGCTGCGCTGCCGGTGTATGTCACCGTATATTTGATTCAGTGTTATAGAGCGCGTTGGGCACTCTCCGTCGGCACCCCGCGCTTCGGTTTGTGGTGGCCTTCAGTCTGAAGGAGAAGATTCTTTGTAGAAAAAAAAAACCGGCCAAGAGCGTGTCGGACACGCCCAGGATAGGGTTCCGCAGCCATTACGACGTGTACTCTCTGATTCAAAAAGTAATATAATTGTAAGGATTTTGTATTTACGGAAATTCCCAATAGATATATTTTCTAGGTCAGGCTGCTATTTACTCTTAAACTACTAATAATTCTCAAGCAAACATAGCCGTTGTAGTTTTCCTTGTTAATTTGAGATATTTCCTTCCATCCTGATTTTTTAAAAAATTTTATACCAACAGTTTAGCTTTTAGAGGAGGGGGGGCGCTCGATTTTAACAAAAAAATTCACTTTAAAGTTGAATATTTCGCAAACGAATCACTGTATCGAAAAATCGTCTTCACAACCCCGTAATGATTTTAAAAGACCTATCCAACGATACCCCACACTATAAAGTGAAACTAGAAAAAAAACTCACCCCCACTTTACGTCTATGGGAGGTACCATAATTTTTTTTTTTTTTTACATTTCATTTTATCACTTTCTCGGGGTCATTGCTATATATTTCCATGCAAAATTACAGCTTTTTAGCACTAATAGCCACTGCGCCAAGCCGCGGATAGACATACAGACAGACATAACGAAACTATAAGGGCGTTTGTGCACTACAATGAATTTTACTGTCCGGAAGTCTGAGTTTTCATGGTACGTTTTTTCATGCCTTAAATGTATAGGACTGGCGGGCAGTAAAATTCATTGTAGTGCACAAGCGCCCTATACATTTAATGGCGTGCCATATCGGACCGGTTAAAACTCGGACTGCCGGACAGTAAAGTTCATTGTAGTGCACAAACGCCCTAAGGGTTCCGTTTTGCCATTTTGGCTCCGGAACCGTAAAAAACGAAAGATTCAAATTTTAAAATTTTTGGTAAATTATTATTTCCAATTTGAACTAATTTGGACAAACACACATCAAATTTACAGACAAAGGGCAAGATACAAGTAATAGAACAACTACTTAAGCATAATTTATCATGTCCTCGGTACCCGTTTTTATGGAATGAATGATTTTTTTTTATTATTATTATTTTTGAATATAAGGCTAGTAATACAAGGTGACATTTTAAACAAAATACAAAATTAGTGTGTCTAACCACAGAACAAATAGGTACAGAAGTAAATCTACATACAAAGTGCGCTCGAGCAACGCACACATAGACACTGTTCACAGACACGATATCTCAGAACAGATCGAATCAGTCCGAGCGCGATTGCCATCCGCGTGAGGCGCGCGCTGCCTGTAGTCGCGCGTCTGTGGAATTTTTCGAGGCGCGCGCTGTGGTCGCGCGTACCTATTTATTTTGTGTCGCGCGTCTGTGGAATTTTTCGAGTGCAATAATGGAGCAACAAAAAAAAGGTTATAACTGTTCAGTGGACGGTTGTTTAAATTCAACCCTAAACGGTGAATGGTCGTTTTTTAAGCTACCAGTGGTTTCAGAGAGGTAAGTTTAGTAGGTATCTGCTTGTATTTCGATGGTTCATTTTAACGTTACATAGAATAGTTAGGTAGATAGGTAAGCACCTCGCCCCGACTCCCAAAGTAATAATCGTTTCCTATTTTGAATCAGTATAAACGAAGTAAGTACCTAACTACATTTTTGAAGGTAAATTCACGCCACTAATATTACGTAAGTTGAAAACATGTTTTTTTGTTTGTATAGATATTGTGTTGTTTTTAGTATCATTGGATAGGTTTAGGTCTAAAACCGATAGGACAATGGAAATTGTGTAACTAGGATAATCCGTTTAGAAGTTATTAGGGATTTTCGATAGTGAAAATTGACAAACGCTAAATTTTGTAGGTAGGTATTTTAATTATTATTATTATTTTATATTACCATTCTTCCCGTTTGAATATCACCAATAAATCAAACAACTAGATACGAGTGCCACTATCACGATAAGTTTTATGTGCATATGCCATAATTGACATCCCTAGAGCGACCGCCGAGCGTAGGTATGAAAAGTGAAGTACATACACTTGATTGACTTCTGTACTTTTATATTTTGTGGTCTAACTCAGCTAACACTAGACAAAATAATTGCTTAGGCATGCGGAAACCGTTTCAAGACAAGATTAATACATCAAAATCCTAAAAGGTCTATTTTCTACAATATTCAAATGTTACAAAATCTAGTAGACACATTTCCAGTAATAATAAACAAATCCTAGAAGATCCGTTTCCTAATATAAATAAATAAAAATAAATAATAAATTTATTGAAACAGTGAAAATACATGAGTTCCGTACTACAAATGATCAAGTTTGCACACACAATTTCACTGTACATGATTATATGCAATTTATAATTATCCGAATCACCTACACTAGGCATGGGCCTGTCCCGTAGAATGACACCTTAGTATGTTTGCCTAATAACAATGTTTGAGCGTAAAGAAAGAAACTACTTATAACTAATTACAAATTTTGAATTGAAATAAACATAAAAATACTGAAATAGAGATGGAAAGAGAGTAGGAAAGAGTGCAAGCGTGTTAATGTGTGTATTTGTATGTGTGTTATTGTATTATGTGTGTTATTGTGTAGTGTAGTGTGTGTTATTGTGTTATGAATAATTTCTCTGTTTCTGTGTAGTTCAACGTGCTCAGCCATCTTTGAGTTTTTACTTTAACCTCATTTAGGGAACATGATTTTAGGTTACAAATCTTATTTATCCTACCATATAACAAGAGACATATATAAGGTCCTCGTCTTTTTGCAAATTTAGTCTTAACTTTTGGCAAGGGAACCCTAAACGTACGTTTTTTAAGCAGATCCTGGTATTCCGGTAACAATTTTACAATCCCGTGGGCGATGAAGACACAACGGACTACAAACAACTGTCGAACACTGAGGACCTCACAGTCCCTATATAGAGCGACAGTCGGGAATCTACGAGGCTTAGATATCATTACTTTTAGTAGCGAGCGCTGAGCTCTCTCCAGAAGCAAAAGATATGAGCTAGCAGCCCCACCCCAAACCGAGATGCAATAGGTAACAATAGATTGTGCAAGGGCAATATATATTGACTTAAGAAGCTGTTTATCCATCACATTGCGCAGATTTTTGAATACATAAATTAGCTTCCTAACGCGATTGGCGGTCTGAGCAATGTGATCGACAAACGTGAGCCTCTCATCCAAAACGACTCCCAGGTACCTGACAGCCGAAGCTCTTTTTATTGTTTTGCAACTGCATGAGGGACGATCTTCTAGAATTTCAGGGCAGTTGTGCACACTAACCTCCACCAACGAATTTGGCGCGGAAGCAGCGGTTTTATGGAAACATAGTAATTTTGTTTTTTCCGCATTTAGAGTCAACAGATTAATCTGCAGCCATTTTGCTATTCGCGACATTCCGATGCCTACGGTTGTAAATACTGCATCCCAAGATGTATCATGGAATATGACTGCTGTATCATCAGCGTAGCACAGGATGGTTGCATTTGCTATATCTAAGGAGGCTAGGTCATTTATATACATCAGAAACAGCGTGGGGCCTAATATACTGCCTTGAGGGACGTCAAAAGTGTTGCCTCTAATACTGCTTTTGTAACCATCCACTTGAACACACTGTGACCTGTGTGACAAATAACTTTGTACCCATGCCAAAGGTGTTCCCCGTACACCGGACAGCTCCAGCTTTCTCAAAAGTATTGGTAAGGAAACCGTGTCGAAGGCTTTTGCAAGGTCCAGGAAGGCTCCGACACACGCCTTATTATTATCTAGATGGCCAGAAACAGCATTGACCAGAAGGGTCACAGCATCTTCAGTAGATTTACCGCGTCTAAAGCCAAACTGGTTTTCCGATATAATCCGGTTCTTATCCAGAAAGTCAATGAGACGCTTGTTGAAGATCCTCTCCAATACTTTTGAGAATGAGCCCAGAAGCGAGATCGGTCTATAGCTACCACAGTCGCTTTTATCACCGCCCTTGTAAATTGGTATAACTATCGCCGTTTTCCAAGCCTCAGGAAATACACCCACTGAGAGACTTAGATTACATATGAAAGTGAGGGGTACGAGAATGTAATTTTTAATATATTTGATTAGTTTATTCGTCAACCCATCACGTCCCGGAGCGCTGTCGGTCTTCAGACCCATGATCAACCCCTCAACTTCCATTTCATCCGTTGGCTGTATGAAAAAAGAGGAGTTTGACGAACTTTTAAATGTTGTTTGTTTAGTTAGCGACTCTTGACTCTCATTTAATCGGGAAAGAATGTGATCAGCAAGATTTTGACCAACCTTAGTAAAATACTCATTACAACGGTCCAAAGAATCCGTGGTTGTGTCCCTAGATTGCAGCAAAGCAGTTGATTTTATTTTTGGCTTATTACTATACGTAACATTTCTAATAGTATTCCATAACTTTTTAGGATCCCTTCTGTTTTGTTCAATTATATTTGATTCATATTGAGACTTCACTTTACGCAAGAGATTTCTATAAAAATTACGATATCGGGAATATATAAGTTTAGCTATGCTATCTTCTGGATTTTTACGCGATTTAACATGAAGAATGTCTCTTTGTTTGGAGCACCTAATCAGGCCCGGGGTCATCCATGGCTGAATGGTAAATTTAGATCTGGTCACGGGCACAACGAGAGTATTGTCATCAATCACCTTCGTGAGGCATGAAGTAAATTCTGCCACAGCGTCATCAACAGATGTCTTTGATGTCACTGTTGACCAATCAAGCTTTTGCAAATCGGCTTCAATGGCCTGGTAATTAAACTTAATATACTATATGAATATTAGTTATTGTTATTGATTTAAATGAATGGAAGTTTTGGGGAGTTTATTTTATACAAAAACTAGCTGTTGCCCGCGACTCCGTCTGCGAAGAATAGGGGTATGAAAAATAAATCTTGACCGATTCTCAGACCTACCCGATATGCACACAAAATTTCATGAGAATCGGTTGAGCCATTTTGGAGGAGTTTGGTAACAAACATCGCAGCAACATGTGTTGCGGTGCAAACACCCGTTTTGGGTTATATTTATTTTTGGGATATATAGATGTTATAGTGGAAACCCAACAACTCGAAAAGGCGACCTGGCAGACCTGGACGGCGATGGTGGGATGAACTGGACTTCTTCTTGGAGGACTGGCTCTCGTATGCAGCGGACAGAGAGCAGTGGAAATGTTGGGGGGTGGCCTTTGCTCAGCAGTGGGACAGAATAGGTTAATAATAATAAGTACCTGGGCGACCGAGCTCCGCTCGGGCTGAAACTCGGTACCAAGCGTTTTCCCAGGAGATAAGACCAAGCTAGATCAATTTTTCATCCCTAAAAACCCCCGCATACCAAATTTCATCGAAATCGTTGGAGCCGTTTCCGATATCCTGATTATATATATAGTTAACTTGTAAAACCTCACCAAACTTGCCCTCAACTGCCTGCCTGATAATATAAATAATAATAATAATAAAGAGAATAATAATAATAATATCGCCCGCTGGTGTTGTGGTGTCTGTCACCAGCGCAGTCAGTCAAAAGGCGTAGGGATGTGACGACCTCATCGCCCGCTGGTGTTGTCGTGTCACCAGTGCAGTCAGTCATCGCAGGGCGGCTTGTGGCGAGCTGTTGGTGCGTAGCGACACCACGAACCCGAGACCTCCAGGGGTACACATACACACATGCGCCTACACACACACTCACACACAGTTACACACCCACCCCGCCTCTAGTTTGCCTTTGTTGGCCGCCTAGAGTGGAGCGCAAGAGCTAAATGCTCAAAGGATGGATGTGTTTCCGTAAGTGGCGAGTTGGCATTTTGAAGTTTAAAGTCCAGGAACACCTCTCTATCCTTAGCCGTTTACACCAATGTTGCCGCCTCGTTGCCCCGAGTGGGCAATAGTTTGAGGGGCCCATTTAGTGAATGGCGAGTCACCGCCTACCAAAAGTTCAGTTTATGAGATATTGAAATGGTAGGTGTCCGTTATCTCACTCCATAGCCCGGTAATCCTGTCCACAACATCCCAACCCCAAAGCCAATTCCATGTCGATTCCTACCTGGCAATAGATTGGCAACTTTGGAGGACTGTCCGCTAGCACATCCTCATGGTGTATTAGGGGATAGACCTCCATAGTTGCGCCCATCTCATTTATATTATATGGTACCAAAGGCCTCTTCATGTTGGCTTCGGCTCCATGAATGCCTTTCAAATGACCGGGTCCCCATGGGCCCGTGATCGGAAATCCGTACCAACATAATAATAATAAAAAAGGCGTAGGGATGTGACGACCCCATCGCCCGCTGGTGTTGTGGTGTCTGTCACCAGCGCAGTCAGTCAAAAGGCGTAGGGATATGACGACCTCATCGCCCGCTGGTGTTGTCGTGTCACCAGTGCAGTCAGTCATCGCAGGGCGGCTTGTGGCGGGCTGTTGGTGCGTAGCGACACCACGAACCCGAGACCTCCAGGGGTACACATACACACATGCGCCTATACACACACTCACACACAGTTACACACCCACCCCGCCTCTAGTTTGCCTTTGTTGGTCGCCTAGAGTGGAGCGCAAGAGCTAATGCTCGAAGGATGGATGTGTTTCCGTAAGTGGCGAGTTGGCATTTTGAAGTTTAAAGTCCAGGAACACCTCTCCATCCTTAGCCGTTCACACCAATGTTGCCGCCTCGTTGCCCCGAGTGGGCAATAGTTTGAGGGGCCCATTTAGTGAATGGCGAGTCACCGCCTACCAAAAGTTCAGTTTATGAGATATTGAAATGGTAGGTGTCCGTTATCTCACTCCATAGCCCGGTAATCCTGTCCACAACATCCCAACCCCATAGCCAATTCCATGTCGCTTCCTACCTGGCAATAGTTTGGCAACTGTGGTGGACTGTCCGCTAGCACATCCTCATGGTGTATTAGGGGATAGACCTCCATAGTTGCGCCCATCTCATTTATATTATATGGTACCAAAGGCCTCTTCATGTTGGCTTCGGCCCCATGAATGCCTTTCAAATGACCGGGTCCCCATGGGCCCGTGATCGGAAATCCGTACCAACATAATAATAATAAACTCTTGACTTGATATCAAGTCGTGGCACAAAATGTTCTGACTTCATATCAAGTTGATGGCTTCGAAAAGGTTAAGCAAAAATGGTCTTTCAGGTTTCATTGTAATATTTTAACTCTAAGCCACCACAAACCATAAGGTCTCAAAGTACTGCTTAGAAAAAAACATATTGAGGTTTTACCACAGACAACTGCTAGCTGGTAGCTGGCACACCACAAACAGCTGTTACGGGGTAGGCAGCATTACCATTCCCCTACCCTGGAATAAACCCATCGTATGCTATAATGTGCCGTACATAATGTGCGCATAATGTGTGTCATATAAAAAGTTGGACATTGTTGGCAGGTAGTTATAAAATGTCCAATTTATTATTTTTTCCCACAAGTGGCCTCAAGTTGTTTTGCAGAGTTAACTATCAGTTAAATAGATCTAAGGTTTATAAGTCTACCTGATTACAAATAATACAAATTGCATGTGTACACAGTCAAAGGTATCACGGAATGATGAGGAACCAAAGAATTTCCAGCCCTAGTCTCTTGTATTGGGTTTTCTTTGTTCAGTAATAAAATCTGATATTTGACTAGAGGAGTCCTAGGGTACTCTATTTTTGGTTTTAAAGTACCCAAAGAAAGTTCATTTATTTGCACTGAGCACTTAATGGAATTGTATGAATTGCACTACAAAGCCAAGCACTTAAAGATAAGCACACTAATTCTGGACTACCGCTGTTGATAGCAAGTAAATTGCTATAATAAATAAACCACAATGAAATACACTTGCTATTATGTATAACCATAGATATAACTCAGTATAGGGATTCAGTGAGTACTTTGACAGTATTACTCTATTTGTAATGCACATTTTAAAGGTTTTACCAAACGTAATATTTGTTTACACTTACCTCACGAAGGCACCCGGACAATAAACAGTGAGCACTACACAAAATACGCGGTTCATGGATCGAAACCTTGTTGCTATGCTGACTTTAGACTCTTTGTAACACCGTTTTCAAGGGCGTATACACCCATACGCTGGTGCACATGGACAATCACAAACAGAGGATGACTAAAACTAATAAATAGGGCGATAATGCATTTTGAATGTGAAATTAAAATGTTAAAACTAAGATCTATAATCGAAAAGCTAAAAGGGATTTCATCCCAACCTGCATTTGCCTACGGAAATGTCAATTTCTTTTTTTTAATTTTCGTTATTTAAGTTCTGACGAAAGAAAAATCTGCTCTCAGACATCTTTGTTTAAAAATTTAATTTGATTATAGCTATCTTATTTTATTATTTCTAACATAACATTTGAAATAAGCAATTTGTCTAAAACTAAGGAAATTATTATTGAAATTATTTGAAATAGGTATTTCTTCAGTTTGTCTTGCGCTAGATAGTTCACCAGATGTGTCAACATTTACCACTTTGCGAAACGCGCTAAATTCAAAAGGATTATCTATCAGGTACAGAAAACAACAAAGAATTAAAGTTACGTTTTTTATTTTTGAATGCATATAACGAAACAGTTATTTATCATCTGATTCTGCATGAGATTTTTGAGATTTACCGAAGTAGCTAGACAATACTTTTCTCACGGCGAGTCGCTTGTTTTGAGATGAACTTTCACCGTGTTGACTTGGCGATTTGTTCCACGGTTCAGCGAGGCTTTGACGCCGAAATATTTTACCTAATGACTGCCACTTTTGTTCGGGGCTTATTTCTTTTTCCTCAAAATTTTCTTTACTACCGGATGGTCTATCGCCCTAAAACAAAAAACGCTCCGTTTAGTAGGCACACATAATTATTTGGTTATTTATTAATGTTTGCCATAAATCAGGTGGCACTTGGTTGGCGCAATAACTTACGTCGTTAGATTTCGTGGAGCGAAGCTGGTTGCGAAAGAAATTGGATATTGACTTCTTCCAAGTTTTGGGGTTTTTGAAAGAGTTTAACTCTATGCTGCCAGATGAGCCCTCGGCTAGCATTTTTTTAGTTTTCTTAGCACAAGTTTCTTCAGCCTCTTTATTATCTATCTCGCTTTGGATTTGAGCGCCTTCAGGACACAGCATTTTGATTTTATTTATTTAAAATTCCTTTGTTACCCAGAAAAACTTATAAAATTATTTTTTACAGTATGTCATTTACCATACATCAATTGTTCCTAAACTTCAAAATTTAAAATTGGAATAGTTACTGAATAACTTTTTAATAATGCTTTATGGCTATTTATCAAGAAAGTATGTAGTTTGTTTCAGTTTATACTTATTACTAAAAACTCGAGGGAAAAGTAGCGTATTTAAGTAGTATAAATTAGAACAACACATTATAAACGCAAAATAGTATTAAAAATGTCTAGATATTATTTAACACAGAGCTAATAATTTAAATTTATATACTTAATTAATATTTTAAAGTGTTACCATACTCAATATGTATTTCTCAAACATGTAGACCTAGCCTAAGTTCTTACTGCGCATGCGCGGCTTGTGGCATAGTATGGCGGGAAAACCTCTTCTATTTTTTTTGCCAGACAGAAGCTGAGAACTTGAGAAGCTAGAACTACGGCCTTAACCAATATTATACTTACGACGATTACTTAACTTTCAAGTTTTAATTTAACTTATGTTCTTATCGTGTTGGTGTTAGCGCTGTAAATTCATACGATGACAGCTACGGCTACTCGAGTATCTCAAAGAGCGGTATGTATGTGTAATAAAATAATTATTATAATCAGTCCACTTGGTACTACCCGGTCGGTCGAATATTTCAATTATGGCTTCTGTGGTTTCTCAAAAGCATCACAATTCAAGGAAATTAATTTGTAATGTAATAATTAACCGATATGGGACTTCCTACTTCCGACTTATTAGTTACGTATCTTTTTTGATCACATACTTAATTACACAATTAATTTTATTTGATTTCAAAATTAGAGCTGGGCTAAAAGTCCGAAATACAAAATAGCACCAAAATGTTAAAAAAAAACAGTGTAAAACTGTTTGGTATTTCAGGTGATATCAGAAAAAGAATGGGTAAAAATATTTCCAAAAAATTTAACCGAGAATTACACGGGCTCCGTAACTTTCATAAAACAGCTGACCCTGGTCGCCGTAAGCATGATAACGTATTTGAAAAATGCCTTCCCTGAAGAAAGCTATTCAACGGAGACTTTCGGAGGGATACCGCTGAAACTCCTGAACAGTAGATGTTCCGACGACTTGGCGCAGTTCGTGAGCACAGCTCTGCAGCAGGCGTGGGAGGCGTTTGATAAGAAATATGTGAGTGCTCCGAAAATATTTGATTTTGTAGAATGTTCACGTTCAGTCGGCCTCAGAAGTCGCTGAACGTGTTAGTCCTTTGTCGCTTTCACTAACGTGACATATTTCAAACTTCACAATATAACTGGTTATTGCGACAAAGTACTAAAGTGTTCAGCGATTTCTGAGACTGACTGTTCATCATCATCATCATCATCATATCAGCCAAAAGACGTTACTGCTCAGGATTAGGTACGAAGTAATAGATGAGGAGGGGAGGGACAAACTTCTTTTGGTCACTGCTCCCTCCGATAAATTTTTCTTATTGATATTTACTATCATCTAATAAATGAACTGAAACAATTACTTTGCTCACCCGCGACGTTAATTAATATGATAGCTACGTTTATGCAAGAAATGTGTGTTCATGCAGTTCCTTCCACCTCCAAACACACAAATGTGTACGAACACACTCAAGTAACACAAATCCAACTATCATGCATGAACATACAATTTTTGCATAAAGGTAGCTTTCATATTAAGGTCGCGGGTGAGCAAAGTAACTAATTGTTTCAATTCATATTGATAATGGGCCTCCACAAAGTAACGCCTGATTCAATAAATTATCAACTAATAGTTACATATTTGCGGCACTTGCGTCAAACAATTTGTTCGAGAGGCGTCGGATATTACTTAGTCGCCATCTCTAGCGACCTCTGGGCCGGTCTTTTTTCGCCCCTCTGGAAATCCTGTATTTCGCCTACGGAGCAGCGTGCCTTAGCATGCTTGTGGCATTCCATCGCCGCACTCTGCTCATCTCTAATCGTGCGGCGAGGGAATGCCAAAGCATTATATGCTAGGCGCGCTGCGCCGTAAGCGAAATACAAGGTTTCTATTTATTTTAAATCATCATCATCATCATTTCCACCGAAAGACGTCCACGCTGAACATAGGCCTGCCCCAAGGCTCGCCAAACAGACGGTTATTTTAAATATGTACTCTTAAATACACGTATTTTAGGTTCATCAACTCGCACTGTGCTTCTACGAGAACGAATGTCAGGCCGAGAACTTAATTGAATACCATATATTCGAGTATTCGTACAATGCCGATGGTGTATCCTTGAATATAAACTCAAAAAACCGAAGCAACGAACAGCGCAGCTTGCAGATTTCGCTCGAGAGCGTAAAGGACAGAACTACTATGTTGATACGGATGCTGTATGTGTATATAACGCAGAATGGGCTCCAAGAGTTGCCGCTGAACTACGATGTTAGTCTGCGGCTGTATTATAACGATGGTAAGTTTAGTTAAAGATAACGATTCACAGAACCTAAAATAAAAATAAAAATAGCAAGTTAGCTAATGAAGTATCTTTTTTTTTTTTTTTTTTTTGTACTTATTTTTTCAACTTCATTTTTTTTATTACTTTTACGGTCATCCCGTGAAATCATACATTTCGTACTAAATACAAACTGAAAACAAACAAACAAACAAACAAACAAAAAAAAAAAAAGATACTTCATTAGCTAACTTGTTTAAAGTTGCACAGTAGCGCCATCTCTTGTCCAGGTGAGCGGTTAGTTCCGAAGGAGTGTTAAAATCTCTCGATGAGGGTGTAACATAGATGTGCGTTTGTCACTGCATAAGGTGATGATTTAGCAGATTGAAATGTATGATGTATAGGAAAGATTCGTGTCTAATCTCTAGACCAGTGGTGGTGTAGGGGTATGGCACGCGGCACGGAATGCTGAGGACCTGGGTTCGATTCCCAGCATTGGTCTTTTTTCTGGGGTTTTTTCTGTGCATCTATATTTCAGTTTGTATTTAGTACGAAATGAATAAAAATAGCCTTTATTCACTGATGCAGTGTTGTTTATAAAGTTAGTTGACTGACACAGCATCCTTCACATCAGGTTGTCCACCCTGGACATAGGCCTCCTCCAGTTCTTGCCATTTTCTCCTGTCCCATGCAGTTCTTCGAAATCTTTTGGGTAGCTAGGTCATCCTCCCACCTCATGCATTCACAGAACGTAGCGTAACTTTATACCTACCCAGGGCTGAATGACTGTGCAAACGATCGACAGCCCGCCTGACTCAGCAAGGCGTCCCCATACATCATCAACTTTATACCTAGTTGCAAAGGGGATAATTCTAAAGGTCTTAATTTAATCATCTTCAATATCTGATCTACAATATCGTAATTAATACTAACTGAAAATCTTTATAAGGTGTTGGTTTTTGATAAACTAAGTATAAAAACTTGTTATAAAACTTATTTAATTTACCTACTCGTGGCTCCAGAGCCGCCGGCATACTGCTTGCTACCTTTGGGCACCAACGAATATAAGGCCCTCCTTATATATAAGAAAGAAAATATCACTAATATTTGTTTTCGTGTACGGTCAAGTGCAAAAATATATGTATAACATATACTCGTGCGTTAACAGGGTGTCAAAAATGGTCTATTCCCCCTTTGTTCTATCTATTGTCAGTTTCATTAATGGAATTAGTTGGAACGTTTTGTCCTAGTAGCTAGGTACATTGGAACAAAGTTTTTAATCAACTTTATATTTAAATTTGACCGATTTTCTATTAAATTAAATCCACAATTTTAATGTAACTAATAAAACTCCAACTACATAGTTTCACCAATAGAACTGATAATAGAACTAGTACAAGAACAAGAACACCCTCTATTCATCCTACTACTACTTCGATATTTGTCGTGAAACCTCGATGCTGTAAGAATATCGGGATAAAGAATAGGTAGCTGTGTTATTCATATAGTCCAGTAAAAAAGTAATCGACGCTCACGCAGTCACGACCTTTTGCATTGATAATAATAAACAGGATAACGCTTTTAGACGCTCCGGAAGGCTACCAAGCACCTGGCTTCTGTACCAACAAGGGGCCGGATCACTTGGAGCCCACGCTGCCCGAAGTCCTGCGGCTCGGCTGGGTGGAGACGCCTTTCCACAAGATGGCGGTCGGCTCCTACGTGCGGGGAATATTTCCCGCCAGCGACGAGGCCGTGGTGAGTTGTGGTTTAACGAGTTAAAGGGAGAAGGCAGGGGAAGGGAGTTCTGAGAGGAGGCCTGTGCCTGGCTCTCATCATCCCAGCATATAACTTCTATTCGATGCTCTCAGAACTTTCTCCTTACCGTGCCTCTCTCTAACTCCAAATTATATGTCTATTCTTATACTGTCCAGGCTATTCGGTTGTGGAATGCCTTGCCGATTGACTTACGACGGGCAAAATCTCTGTCAATCTTTAAATCTATGCTTAAGGTGTACTATCTGTCATCTTGTAGTAATTAGCTTTGTTATAGTTTATTTATTTATTTACGCAGGTTCACGGTGGATGCAAGCCGCTTCCATTCCAGCCGTAATGATTGGGTATCAATGAGGGAAACCGATGTCCAGCAATGGACGTCTTAAATTACGGCTGAAACGATGATAATGAACGACTCTATAAATGTCATAATATAATGTCTTGTTGCAGCCATCTAATAATGCACCGGCTATGACACAAGGCGACAATCTGGAATGTCACTCAACAACCAGCGTAGCAGACCCGTCAGAAGTTTCCGTGGAGATCCAGCTGCGCTGCCCGTGCAATAGAGTCGATGTGCCCACCGATCTGGCTACCCTCGTCACTTGCCAGTAAGAACCAACTTAAATTAGACCATATCTACTGTTTATTGAATCAGGCGTTACTTTGCGGAGGTCCATATTAATGAACTAAAACAATTACTTTGCTCACCCGCGACCTTACAATAGTTACGTTTATGCAAGTTTATGGTAGTTTTATAATATGTCAATAAAAGTTAATTTTTGTGGGGTAGTTTGAGAATAAGAAAAATAAAGTGGGTACTTGAGAAGTTACAGTGACAAGTTAAAACATTTGTTTTGGTTTGTTAGTTTAACATTTGGTAGCATAGCATACGGTTGTGGTAACTCTGAAGATGAGCTCTGGTTGAGTTCGAAACGCGTCAGTGTAGCTTGGTGGTGGTGATGGTTGGGTTTATGTGATTTGTGTGTGTTCGTACAGTGTGGAGGTGGAGGAACTGCATGAACGCACATTTCTTGCATAAACATAACTATTGTAAGGTCGCGGGTGAGCAAAGTAATTGTTTTAGTTCATATCTACTGTTGCTAAACTAGTGGCCGCAGTATACGTTTCGAGCTGCCGCATTCTAGGTTATTAATGAGGGCTGAGGGTGACTAATGAGTCTACCTAATGACTGTCAATAATGGCTTAGGACTGCTATATAGGTAGAGTCAAGTGTAAAAATAAGTATCGATTTCATCCTCTCATAATTATGTACCAATACCTTAATTCGACGACATAAGAGCTATCGGACATATTTATGAGCAAGTTGCGTGCACCCATAAGTATTTTTACACTTGACTGTACCTAGTTACTAGGTCAAAGACAAGTGGGGATAACTAATAACTACCAATAGGGCTTCTAATGGGAGAGCCAAATACTTTCTATAGTGGCTATGTACAGTGTAAATACTTTACACACTGCGTAAATTTTATTTAGAAGCAGGGTTCTGCTAACACTGGATAATTATAGTTACGGCTGTTCACGTCGTATATTTTGTTTGACATACCTAAAAAGTACGGAACCCTCAGTGCGCGAGTCCGACTCGCACTTGGCCGGTTTTTTTAAGAGTTAAAAATACCCTTTGCGGCCTACATGCAGGATAAACGTTTTTATTTTGATTTTGTTACTCTACCAAGCTACAATACGTTTACTTTTAGTTTACCACTGACAGATTGCTTGCCTTCATTTCATTTCCAACTTTAACACCATACAAATAAAGTAGTTATTACAAATCTGCAAACGTGGGTAACAGTATTCTAAAATTGGCTTTATTTGTAGGTCGTTAAAGTTGAATATGAAATGAAGGCAAACCATCTGTCAGTGGTAAACTTCATGTAATTTTACTGTACAATTAGGTAAGTATATGCAATATCAATTCCTACCAGGTATTGCCTCACACAGCAACACGCGGTGTGTTTCGGCTTCTTATCCCACGCTCCCAAAGACCACTGCTGTGCGGCGTGCTACGACGAAGACCCACAACGGAAGTGCAGCGACCCCAGACTCGCCGTGCTTGAGCAGAAGAGGCGGGGAGTAAGTCACTAACTAATTTCTTGCTTATTTCAGTGCAAATTGGGTCAATCAACTTTTTTTGTAAATTTCTATTTACTCCTTTACAAGTAACTCTGTAATCTCTGGTTAGTGAAACCATGATTTTGTAGTAATTAGATAAACTGTTTATCATAGTGCGTATGTGAAAACAAAAAAAAATAAGTATTTCTATGACAAAATCCGGTCACCCAGGGGACATACCACTATTTTCATACAAATTTCGGGGACATCATTGTCCCCAGGGTCACCCACGAAATAAAAGAAAAACAAAATAAAATAAATATGGCAATTATACCACTATTGACTACAAAAATCTAGGGTTTTGAAATAGTACATTACTGCAGCGGCCGCGAAATAGGGGATTGCCGGCCGAGTAGTTATAGATGGCCGAGTGTTAACGAGGCCATCTAGAGATACGAGGCCGGCAATCCCTGTTCGTGGCCAAGGCTTGTATAGAGTTTTTCTCAAACATGCATCATCATCATCACCACCATCATCACCACCATCACCATCACCATCACCATCACCAACAACATCATCAACATCCATCAACATCCATCAACATCCATCAACATCCGTTAACATCCATGAACAAGAACATCCATCAACATCCATCCATCCATCCATCCATCAACATCCATCAACAACCATCAACATCCATCAACATCCATCAACATCCATCAACATCCATCAACATCCATTAACATCCATCAACATCCAACAACATCCATCAACATCCATCAACAACCATCAACATCCATCAACATACATCAACATCCATCAAACAACATCCATCAACATCCATCAACATCCATCAACATCCATCAACAACCATCAACCAACATCCATCAACATCCATCAACATCCATTAACCAACATCCATCAACCAACATCCATCAACATCCATCAACCAACATCCATCAACATCCATCAACACCCATCAACCAACATCCATCAACAGCCATCAACATCCATCAACATCCATCAACATCCATCAACATCCCTCCATCCATCCATCCATCAACATCCATCCATCCCTCCGTCCGTCCGCCCGTCCGTCCGTCCATCCGTCCGTCCATCCATCCATCCACGTCGACCACGTCGACCTATTAAACGTCATAGTGCTGTGTCACATAAAACAATAGACGATCACTTTGCTGGCCTTGGCCAGCAATGTTGTATGAAATTCCATTATTGACCTCTCGTCTAGCCGCACCTGCAACGTGACAGTTCGTGGCGTATTTTAAGGAACATAACGTCAATATTTCATAGCATGTTTGAGAAAAGTATATTTAAATAAGGAAAAATAATCAGTTTTTGAATTATTTCGGTTTTCATAGAACTTTCTTTCTTGCTACTTAGCAGAAAATCGTTGACAAAAAACAGTTGATTGACCCAATTAATTGTCTATTTCATATTGGTACATTTACATTACATAAGGAAAGGAGTTCTAAGAATAATTATGGGAGTTTTAAGAGGTGTAATGAAGACAGCTAATGTCAGAACTCAATGTGACAATCAGCCTTGTTGTTTTTACTTTGACCAGGGGGGTTTCACTCCGCAGTTTAGGTATGTTCGGCCGGCGCTCCTCCCGGGAGGAGTATGGCAGTAGGTTGTCGCGCGGCCTTCAGTTCGCACGCTAGCCGCGTCGCGCGTAATTAAGCAACTTTTTTTTCTGTGATTTTTGCAACAAACAATGACTTCTAAACGATATTATAAATAACTTACTTACATACTAAAGGTAGTTTACTGAATTAATACACACTGTTATCTTTCTTGATTTATATACCTACCAAATATGGGCGAGTGGGAACCCTGTGCCCTTGGTTTCGGATCAGCGGTGCCCAACGGAATATGAACGCTCGTATCACACGATAAGTTTTAATTTCGCGTGCACGCAGTAGGAGTAGGAAAGTTTTTATACCTAAAGTTGACCTTTGTTCGAGAGTGATCCTTCGTTATGTACGTTAGTACTACATATTACTTATTCTGTGCTTTGACGTAGGAACTGTCGTAAAAAATGTTAAAACACTTAAGGTGCGACCAAACCGCCGCTTAAAAAACGGTGACGTTACGGAATCGCAGTGACGCACCGTAAACGTCACTACTTTACCTACTATGGAGAGCATGCGGTAAATTCTGACGCGTGCACGTCACTGCGATTCCGAACTTTTCCGTATTTTAAGCAGCCGGTATGGCCGAACCTTTACTTGGTCGACTATACACAATCAAGTGACGCAATAATTAATGTATAATATCATGGACAAGGGATGTTTGGAAATAATTCCGATCCGCATTGGCGATCCCTAGTATCAATTCTCAAATAAGCGTATCTAGCGCGTTAAAAAAATTTTTTGTATTAAATACTTTAGATGTATGTTATTTAATAACAATGTAGATCTATTTGAAAAAAAATATATATACACCTTGTTGAGTTTCTTGCCAGATTCTTCTCAACAAGGTTTTTCCGAGCCGGTGGTAGATTCTTCGACGTTCATAGGAGCATCAATTGATGCCTAAATTGAATATAGATTTTGGACTGTGACTTTATTAATCCCGCAGTGCCTATCCGTCTGCCGGCGCACTCTGGACCTTTGCTCGCAGCTAGCCGCGATATCAGGACAAATGCTAATAGATAAATTCGGTCTCAGCGCGTCTAGTGGCCTCAAGATGATCAAGCTCTTACAGGCACATAACGTCGTGCCTGCCACCGCCGATGCCGAGTAAGTTGTAGCACAGAATAATAAGAGAAATACTTAGATGTCATGCGTGCGAGCTAACAACGCAAGGCACTTATATTATACAGGGTGAAATTTTGAATGTGATACAAAACTAGTGTTTCAAGCTTAGCCAATGCTGGATAACATAATGCATTTACTCAATTGTTGAAATTGGTCCAGTGAAATTTTGGATTTTCATACTTTGTTGTAGTTAAATAAATAAATAATAAATAAATAAATATTAGGGGACAATCTTACACAAATCGACCTAATCCCAAACTAAGCAAAGCTTGTACTATGGGTACTAGACGACGATAAACAAACTTATATAGATAAATAAATACTTAAATACATAGAAAACATCCATAACTCAGGAACAAATATTCGTGCTCATCACACAAATAAATGCCCTTACCGGGATTCGAACCCAGGACCTCTTGCTTCGTAGGCAGGGTCACTACCAACTAGGCTAAAGCGGTCGTTAAAATTATGAACTAAATGTATGGACACCTCAAATTTAACAATACTAATTCTAACAACTGGGTAAATGGGATCCTATCGATGTTTAGAAAATTAAATTTCCGAAGGTTTAGAATCCCGAAAACTTCATTTGTCTGAAAGCATTTTTTTCTGAAACTGTAAATATTTCAGGATTTATTTCAGGACCATCGTGTAGAACCCTTTAGGTTAGGTTAGGGTTGTTTTATAAAAATCCTGAAATATTTACAGTTTCAGAAAAAAATGCATTCGGATAAATGAAGCATTCGGGATTTTAAATATTCGGAAAAAAATAATTCTAAATTTTGATAGGTAACCCTGAGGATTAGAATTCACTGCTTGCCATATTCCTTATCCTTTAACCAAATATAGGGATGAATGGGCTCTATTACTTAGTCAAGCGTGCCTCATCTTAGGCCATATGTACGCTTGCCATCAAACGTGATTGTAGTCTATATCATAAAAAGCCTTGTCATAAAATTGATCCAGAATGTTACAGCACTTGTTTGGGTTAGTTTGACCACAGATGGTAGCTCTATGTGTGACTGAACACCTCCGTAAAGGTTTTTCGTTGGCATTTTTGATTCAAAATGTAGTCACGCCCATAACGTAGTACACTTTTAAAGCATTCAAAGCATGGAAATATGTGTCATACAAATACAAATACCATTTTTTACATGGGCAGTAAAAAAACCTTAAAAATATTCACAAGTGTTTCGTTAAACTAACTCTGCTGAAACGTTCCGGATTAATATTGAGACACCATCCATGTATATGTGCGAGTTTCTTTGCTGTTACTGATTTCCTGTAAGAAAATCTTAATGTCACTTGTTTCAGTCTGTCAAAACCAAGAAAGATAAACTCCATTCGTCTCAAAATTGCCTTGAAACGCTTCTTCTACGCCGAAGTTATGGAAGAAGACACCATGGTGGACAGACTAATGGCAGAGACAGAAGCTACTAATGACATAGCTGATCCGATAGGAGAAGTACTAAGCCCCTTAGAAAAGATAACTCTACGAAACAGTTCTAACCTAGGCCAGATTATAGAAAACCCTGTAGAGACGACCAAACGCACCAAAAGCAATGACAAGGTCTTACAACAGTATAGAGAGGCTGTATTGGCAAACCATGACATTACTGAAGAACTACCATTAAGTGGTTCACATAATCCTGTAAAAGATATCGAAAATATTGGTAAGAAAAAACCAAAGAAGAGAAAGAATGATGACGACGATTGGGTCCCTAAAGTTAGGTCCGGAGCCAAAACAAAAAAGGCACGGACTTCTACATAGTTATGTCAATTTGTCATTGAGCACAGTTATTAATTACATGGTTTTGTTTTAATTTTCAAATAAAATAAGCGAAGTTTGTTGTTTTAGTTCACGTTTTTATTAAAATTATTATTAAATGTCATCGCAAACAAAACTTAATTGTGAGTTATTAAGTTAGTTCACAACAATTTGATTTTAAAATTTACTACAATAGTAGTCTAAAATTAAATTGATTTGTAAATGATCTCAAAACTTTCTCATTTCTTTTCTTACGGCTAATATTATTGTTCAGAATAAATGCATTGTCTCTATTAGTTAAGCCTTTAACTACGTATCACACTTTCAGTTTCATAAAGAGAGTGTAGACGAGTAATTTGTTTCATAGTCTCCAAAGTTTGTGAACACCCAACCCCACAACTTAGGGTCACCACGCAGATCATCCTTCTTATTATTAGGAGGTATTGCAGTCTGGTTTACTACATCAAGTTCTTCCAGCAACCTTTGTAAGACTTCTGGCTCCCTGCAAATTAATAGAAAGGGTCATTAAAATCCGGTTTGATCGACCATTCGATGATGCACAAAAATCACGATCCAATAACTTCATAATACCTACTTATTCCGTGTTCAATGCCACTTATTGCAAACAATATAGCGTGACAAAAAGTGACCTAGATTTTTTAAAGAAAAGACCTAAAGGTCCCCAATTTTGTGTGCGTAAATGGAAAATGTCGTAAGTTAAAATCCGGTTCGAAGGACCATTCGATGATGCAGAAAAGTCTCGATCCAATAATTTGACAGTATTTTGCATTCAATGCCACTTACAATTCAACATTGGAAACCATTTACAGGGTGACAAAAAGCGACCTAGATTTAGAGAAAAAGACCTTAAGGTCCGCCATTTTGTGTGCGTAAATGAATGATGGTCGTACTTATCGGCCATATTGAATCGTTCGCATGGGTCGTCTTCGATGTTGAAGAGGCACGGAGCTTCCAGAGGCTTGCAAGGTGTGACTGGGGTGTTGGTGTCACACACCACAGTGGCACTTTCCCTGTAAACACAAATAGTGAGTCGCCATATTTAAAAATTGCGGATAGGTAAACTTCTAGACACAAAGGCATATCGGAGTTTTCACTAAAACGTTGTTTTAAAAATACTAAACTCGAAAACAACTTAAGAATTACAGATTTTGGAAACATTACTTTGTCAGTTGATCTTTTTTACAAGCTTATATAATTTTTTTTTTGTTTAGGTCAAGTCTTGCAAATCAAGTTTCACCAATTTCCAGAAGTCATATTGACATGATATGAAATTTGATATTTGTAAATAAATATCGTATAATAATTTTAATATTCCTTCTCATTTCGTAAAATTTCATGCATCTGGTTAACTCAAAGATTCATTGATAAATGAATTGTGTGATAATGCAAGTATCCACAGTCAAAAAGAACAGTTAGCAAAAAATTTAGTTTTAAAAATGTTATTTAACCAAAACTTATTAGAAAGAACGAAAAAAAAAGATTTATTTGTGGTATTATAACAGTTACAACAAAAAAGATATACGGAGTGTCCCAAAACTATTATTCGTAGCCCAAAACTCAAACCGCTCGCTGTAAATGTCAAGTTATGGAAAAAAATAGAAAATAAATCCATGTCACTTACAATTAGTTAAGCGAAAATAGAGTCACATAAGATCATTTTTAGTGTTAGGACAGAGGTGAGTGAGATAGTCAATCACGGGTCAGTTTTAAGTAAAAAAAAAGGATATTTTCGAAAGTAATGTCTATAATGGCTAGGCTATGGGTTAACATGGCTGACACGGTTTTTTTTATTTTTTCAGAATTGGTATATTGGAATTGGTATGACTGGTGGTTATTTTTGGAAATTGGTGGTAGGCTTCTGGCCTGGTACCAGGTTATCGTCGGGTTCTGGGACACTTAGGAACAAATTGCTACAAAATGGTCCCAATTCAGATTTTAAATTAAAATACTACGTAAATAGGTACCTAAGTTGTTGAGCCTTCTCCCGTGCCGGCATGAGGCGCATGCTGGCCAAAGCTTTCCCCGCACGCGCCGTGTACACTGATTCTAGGTCGTACGAGCTGTTGCGGCCGCCGGGGCCGTACCACGAATCCCAAGCACCGTTGTAATTTGTGCCTAGAATATAACATACCATGAATATCTAAGTATGTATAGCGAACCGAGAAATTCAGTTATTCCGATCTGTTACCCTAAAGCTGCCCTAAAGAATTCACCCTAGGGAGAATTTAACCTATGCTAGGTTAAAAAAATGGAATTTATTATAGATTCTTATTCCGATATTTCACTCCAGGTACAGTTAGCTTATCAATTATAATGTTTGTATGATTGTTATACGAGTTGATTGTTTTCGTTATATTTCGATGCATACTTACCATATTTTTGTTTTTATGTGTGCTCCATATCGAGTGTATTGGAAAAACTCTAGTCAAGTTTACATTATCGAAGTGATAAATTGGAAGTGAGTATAGATAAACATTCCTATTATTCACCTTAGCTTAGGGTAAATTCTCAGACATACGTTTCCCAGAATTCACCCGGGTGAATTCTCTAGGGTAACAGGTAGGAATAACCCAAGAAATTCCTTTACCACCCGACGGTTCAATGTCAGTTGTACGACAACATCAAAGGCTATTTTCCCTTGCACGTCAATGTAACAATCAGCTTTATTATTCTTATTCTGATGTAGGAACTATCGACTATACCTACCTACAGTCCAAGAAACTGAATCGCGTGTCAGGGTGACTGACCTTTTTCGGTTCAAAATTCAAATGTCATGTTCAAATTCTATACACCTGCGAAAAATCATCGTGGAATCGATTGATTGCGAAATGGTTCTACCCTGGTGCACGATTTAGTTTTCTCGACAGTAGGTACAGTCAGCAACAAAAATATGAATACACCCAAAGTAGGTACCAAAATATGTATCCACGACTCTATTACCAGGGCATAAAGGCGTGTATACATATTTTTGGTACTTAAAGTGTATTCATATTTTTGTTGCTGACTGTACACTCGCGGAACGAAATTTTTAACCCGATCACGTGGGAACATCAGGATAAAAAAAATAGACTATCCCCCTGTTTCACCATCCAATGATCAAATTTATTTGACGGATAAATGTGATGCCGTCTATGTTTGTTTTGATCGAATAGACGGAGACGGCATCACATTTATCCATCGGTTAAAATTAATCAATGGGTGGTGAAACAGCCCCTATCCAGACATCCAGCAGAATTTCACTCAAATCCATCAGTCGTTTTAGCTTGAAGAAGTAACAAACTCACTCATAAGTAGTATTGGGCCCAGATTCCAGATTGGCTCGTCCGGGGCAGAACCACCCTCACAGAACACCGGCGTGAAGCAGCAGTACTCCTGCGTATCGTACGGTCAGTGAGAACGCCGGGGGCCCACTACCTCTCCCCCTCCCCTATTCTCTCTCTTTTTTTAAAGGCCGGCAACAGATCAGTGACTTTCTTTGAGTTGTCGATATTTATAGGCGGTGGTGATCATTTTCCAGATGACCCGCTTGCTCATATGCCTCCCTTTCATGATAAAAAAATAAATAAAAGATAGTCATATTTCCTATTTGCAGCAGCGGCCTACCTTTATGCAGTTTCCATTTATCCACAGTGATCGCCGCCGATCCTAATATATCGTCGATGTTGTGGAGGACAGAAGTCCTCGTCGATGGCTGGTCTGTTGAAAGCGCTTCCCATAAGTCGAACCCGTCGATATTTTCTAGAATACTGTAGAAAGAAGTAATCATTAAAACATAATAATTTTTCTTTCTTTCTCGAATGTTTCTCTATGTACATACAGTCGAACCATTTGATGTCTGACCCATCGTAGAACATTTTCACAGTAAGCGCTATAACTGTTATAATGATATATTCCTTGTCAATTTGTTGTCAATCAATGCGATTCTGACATTTTAACGGCCGCTTAGCCTAGTTGGTAGTGACCCTGCCTACGAAGCAAGAGGTCCTGGGTTCGAATCCCGGTAAGGGCATTTATTTGTGTGATGAGCACGAATATTTGTTCCTGAGTTATGGATGTTTTCTATGTATTTAAGTATTTATTTATCTATATAAGTATGTTTATCGTCGTCTAGTACACATAGTACAAGCTTTGCTTAGTTTGGGACTAGGTCGATTTGTGTAAGATTGTCCCCTAATATTTATTTATTATTTTCTGTGAAAAAGCTCCACAGTGGGTCACGATTCAGCTGGTTCAGCTGTACCTCCAGTGACCGTGAAAACGTTCAAAAAGAAAGAAGATGGATTGATTTTGGCGCTAGTTTGCAGAGGTCCTAAATAATAATAAATCATGGGACGGTTGACGTCAATAGGGATGTTGACACCAACAATCAACTGACGTTCTTTTTATGAGCTGTCAAAACACAATCTCCCATAGAATTTGAATGACAATAGCGACATATGACGTCATTGTTCGCATACTCAATCAACTAACTATTTATTTGTTTTAAAGCAACAAAAAATCTAATTTTGCAGTTAATCGAAAATTAATCAGTACCTCTACCATGAGTTTACACTAGTTTACGTGACCGTATTCGCTAGCGACGGCGTAAATTATTTGTATGGAGAATTGTACAGCGCCTCTAGCGGTCACTTACGGAAGTACAATTCTCCATACAAATCATTTACGCCGTCGCTAGCGAGTACGGTCACTGTGAACTAGTGTAAACTCATGGTAGAGGTAATGGTTTTCAGGGCTTTAGCCTTATTTTAGTAAAGCGTTTTTTTACTGGAGTCGTGTCTTCGAATTATTTTTGAATGGTGTCAACATCCCTATTGACTTAGTCCCAAACTAAGCAAAGCTTGTACCATAGTTTCTATACAACGCACAAGCATAAACACGACCTATGCGTGAGAGGCCATAGGTCAAACTTACGGCAATACGGCTTTTTCTTGTTATTTCATCATTATCATCATCATCCCAGCTTATACAGGGTTATTTGTAATTGGGTCAATCAACTTTTTTTTGTTAACGATTTTCTGCTACTTTCTATGAAAACCGAAATAATTAAAAAACTGATTATTTTTCCTTATTTAAAGTATACTTTTCAAAACCCTAGATTTTTGTAGTCAATAATGGTATAATTGCCATATTTATTTTATTTTGTTTAGCTTCTATTTCGTGGGTGACCCAGGGGACAATGATGTCCCCGAGATTTGTATGAAAATAGTGGTATGTCCCCTGGATGACCGGATTTTTTCATAGAAATACTTATTTTTTTGGTTTTCACATACGCACTATGATAAACAGTTTATCTAATTACTACAAAATCATGGTTTCACTAACCAGAGATTACAGAGTTACTTGTAAAGGGGTAAATAGAAATTTACAAGAAAAAGTTGATTGACCCAATTCACTGACATCCTCTTAACCCTGAATTCCTATCACTCAAACAAATGTTTTTTGTTTTACGACTTTTTAAAATGAAGCACTTTTTTCCCCATACAAATACACAGAGTATCGTAAAAATAAGAGGTAATCTCAAATTTTCAAAACGTTATTACACCAAAAATATTAAGTTATGACAAAAGCCGTAAAACAAAAATCATTTGTTTAAGTGGTAGGAGTTTAGGGTTAAAAGGATGCTAGTGAATTACAAATAACCCTGTATAGGTCCCATTGTTATTGTGTTTTTTTTTTGTAATTTAAAGCATTGTAATTCATATTTTTTTACTTAGTATTTGATTGACCAGCTTAAGCTTTCATACTTCGTCACATAAAAAAATAATTGGTCCTTCGAACCAGATATTTTAAATTATTTTGAAACTGACTCGATTAGCTCTAAAAGTTAACTTTACCTAGCATTACCTCCAGCAGCGCTGATCAGGGTAGGCAACCAGTCCGATATGTGCATCCTCTGCGACGCCACTCGCGATTTAGATGCCAAGAGGGGACTCCACAGCAAAGCGGCACCACGGACTCCTCCTTCCCATAAAGTATTTTTCACCTACAAAAAAGTGTTTATTTTTAATAAGACATTTAGGTTGCGTTTCATCCAGAGATGTGCGAGGATGCGTTGCGAGGGATGTGTGTGTCATGAACCAATAGAAATACCTCATTCACTTAGGACCTTTTAAATGAAGTGTTTCTATTGGTTCATGACACACACATCCCTCGCAACGCATCCTCGCACATCTCTGGTGGAAACGCAGCCTAAGGCGTTGAGATGTGACGAATCCATCGCCTGCTGGTGTTGTGAAAGAAAGATATCATTTATTCGCTCATATCTCGAAATGGTTCCGAATCAGCAAACTGCACGTTGGTCTTTCGAACGGCGCTGATCTTCCTTTAAGACCATCAGGGCCCAATTGCATAAAAAAGTACAACTTATATTACAAGCGGAACTCTCTTTCTAGTTAATATAACTGAAGCGAGAGTTCCGATTGTAATATTAGTTGTAATTTGTTATGCAATTGGGCCCTGGTCACATCATACATTGAAAAACAAAATAAAACAAAGTTAAACCGATACAATACGACTCCAAAATAAAACACAAAACTTATGTCATTATGTTGTGGTGTCACCTGCAGTAAGTCATCGCAGGGCGGCTTGTGGCGAGCTGTTGGCGCGTAGCGACACCACGAACCTGAGATCTCCGGGGGTACAGATACACACATCCGCTTATACACACACTCACACACAGTTTTTCTTACAATTAAGTACCTTTGAATTTGTGAACCGATATAATTAAAACATAGAGCGTTGTCTGAATAAAAACTAAATCCTATCGGAATATCTGGGAGCTTTTATCTGTTTATCAGTCCATAACGACCAGGAACGAACTCATATTGTTCATGGTTACTCACTGATTCACAACTGGTTTAACCACGTAAATAAATTAGGTAATATAATTGGACAATTGATTGACACCATTTTTATTAACCAAGTCCCAAAGTAAGCCAAGTTTGTGTTTTACTAGGTAACGGATAAACATACTACATGATATTATACACACATAATTAAATATTAAACATTCAAGACTAGAGAAAAAACATTTGTATTTTTATCATACAAAATTGGACGGTGATATGCGGATTCATATTGCTCCCAAGAAGATCTATAGGGTCCATTTTCTGCCAGTAAAATGGCTTTTTAATTCCATTTTAAATCTTCCATACCAACAAAAGTAGCCGTGATAGCTTAGTGGTTTGACCAATGGTCTCTCAAGCAGACGCCAGTGGGTTCGAGCCCTTTGAGTTTTTTTGAAATTAGATTTGAAATACCACAAGCACGTGAAGGATAAACTCGCGCGGAAATCTGGACTCACTTGCGAAGCAATTCATTGGTGTATATGAAGTTTCCATTTCGCACTGGGCCCGCGTAGGAGCTACAGAGTACTTACGCCTCGCAGAGGGTAGTTGGAAGCAGCGTTGTCGTTGAATCCCTCCGCCGGCCCGCCGTTGTCAGTCGTGAATATCACGATGGAATTCTCCAACAGCCCTGCAGCTTGCAAGGACTCTACCACTTTACCAACAGACTCGTCCAGTTTTGACATTACAGCTGAAATAAAAAAAAAATGCTATTTTTATCCACGGGAATGTGCCGTCAAGTGCTCCGTAGTTATAAATTACAATAAAAAATCAAACAAACAATAGAAAATGTTCACTTTTGAATTCGGCTTGATGTGTTGTGTTTTGTAATGTTGATTGTGTTTACAGTACTAAACAAAAGTTTTATTTACGAGGGGCGTTCAATATAAAGTGAGAATGAGATGCAAACTCTTTTAATATTACGAAATTAAATACTGGCCGGTAAAGCTAATCTATCTAGCTGATTGCTATGAATAAAAAAACTAACAGTCTTTTGTTTAAAAAAATATACGGTAATTTCTTTGCAATGCTATTGAATACGTTAGCGAAAATGGAGAAAATTGAACTGCGCGCCGTTATCAAATACTTGTATTTGAAAAATTTTTCTACGGACCAAGTCAATTTGGATTTGCGGGACACTTTAGGGTCTAATGCTCCTCCGTATTCGACAGTCGCACGTTGGTTCGCCGAATTTAGACGTGGAAGAACATCGACAATGGACGACCCCCGCTCCGGACGCCCTACTACAGCAGTAACTGAAGAAATTGTGAAAAAAGTCGAAAACTCAGTTTTGGCGGATCGTCGCGTCACAGTTCGTTTTATTGCTGAAAATGTAAAGATTTCAACGGGGAGCGTGCATAATATTTTACATGAACACTTGGGTATGAAAAAGGTATCTGCGCGTTGGGTACCAAGAATGCTTACTGACACGCAAAAACAAACTAGACTAGAGATTTGTCAAGAAGCTTTGAACCTGATGCAGCAAGACCAGGAACTTTTTTTGGCGCGATTTATAACAATGGACGAAACATGGCTCCATCATTACGACCCTGAAACGAAACTGCAGTCTATGACATGGAAAAGGCCATCATCTCCAACTCCGAAGAAATTCAAGGTGAGCCCATCTGCCGGTAAGGTCATGGGCTCTGTTTTTTGGGATGGTAAAGGGGTATTAATGATTGAGTATCTCGAGCATGGAGCCACTATTACGGGCACTTTATACGCCAAACAAATAGCAACATTGCGCAATGAGATCCGCGAAAAACGGCGAGGTAAACTCTCGAAAGTTGTGCTGTTCCACCAGGACAATGCCCCGGCACACAAGTCCGCCGTTGCAATGGCTGCAATTCGTGATGCTGGGTTCGATATCCTTAAGCATCCTCCGTATTCACCAGATCTCGCTCCCAGTGATTTCTACCTATTTCCGAGTTTGAAACAATACCTGAGAGGCCAGAAATTTGAAGACGACGACGCGGTAGTCGCTGCAGTACAAGATTTTTTAAGTACTCAAGATGAGACCTTTTTTAAAAATGGAATTTTAAGTTTAGAAAAAAGATATTCTAAGTGTATTATGCTAAAAGGTGACTATGTCGAAAAATAAAATGACATTTAGTAAAAGTTGTTTATAACATACTCATTCTCACTTTTTATTGAACGCCCCTAGTATCTATCCATAATGGAAATGGAAGTAAATGCTCGTCAGCATCATACATTGCGCCATAGGTTGCAAGGCTGCCAGGACTTAATCAAACTCGAGAGCTAATGTCACAAATGATTTACCAGCAAACTTCCTCCTCTGCAGGTCCTCTATATGCTTAAACTGGTCAATGGCGGAGTCAGGGGCGCGGATGAACTCGTAAGAATTGCCGCTGTGGACTGCGGAGTGGGCGATCATCAGAAACAGCGGTTCTGTCTTGTTGTGTGCGGTAATCACCTAAACACACAAACAGGGGCCTCTTGCATAACTAAGTACAACTTATAATACCAAGATACAGGCTCAGCCTAGTTTGGCGCTTACCGGATAATACTGTTCTCTGTATAACCATGTAATTTTGTTTTTTAAATAAATGAACTATAAACTATAACTATAATACAAGCGGTACCTCTACCATGAGTTTACACTAGTTTTCGTGACCGTACTCGCTAGCGACGGCGTAAATTATTTGTATGGAGAATTGTACAGCGCCTCTAGCGGTCACTTACGGAAGTACAATTCTCCATACAAATCATTTACGCCGTCGCTAGCGAGTACGGTCACTGTAAACTAGTGTAAACTCATGGTAGAGGCACAGAACTCCCTTTCTAGTTAATATAACTGAAGAGAGTCCCGCTTGTAATATTAGTTGTACTTTGTTATGCAACAGGCCCCAGATATACATAGAGGACTATTTTGGAGTTGTTGCCCCGTCAGTCAGTACATGCGGGTTTTGCGCGTGCGTAGCCTGCTCGTAATTTATTAGAGTTCCGTACCCAAAGGGTATAAAAAAACCGGCCAAGAGCGTGTCGGACACGCCCAAGGTAGGGTTCCGTAGCCATTACGAAAAAATCAAGTAATATTTTTCTAAGGATTTCGTATGTGTACGGAATCATCCAAGTTTAGGTATGTTTTATACCTTAGGCTACTATTTACTCTTAAACTACAAATAATTTCCAAGCAATCTTAGCCGCTATAATTTTCCTAGTAAATTTGATATATTTACTACCCTACTGAATTTTTTCAAATTTTTCCACCCAACAGTTTAGATTTTAGAGGGGGGGGGGACGGCCGATTTAAATGAAAATTTTCACTTTAAAGTTGAATATTTCGCAAACAGATCACTGAATAGAAAAATCATGTTAGCAACTCCACAATGATTTTAAGAGACCTATCCAATGATACCCCACACTATAGGGTTAGCCGAGAAAAAAAAATCACCCCCACTTTAAGTCTATGGGAGGTACCGTAAAAAAAAATTTTTTACTTTTTTTTATTCAATCACTTTGTCGGCGTGACTAATATATATATTGATGCCAAATTACAGCTTTCTAGTACTAACAGTCTCTGAGCTTAGCCGCGGACAGACAGACAGACAGACAGACAGACGGACAGACATGGCGAAACTATAAGGGTTCCTAGTTGACTACGGAACCCTAAAAACAGAATAAAATAAATATTTAGGGGGCTCCCATAAAACAAACGTGAATTTTTTTGCTCGTTTTTGCTCGATATTGATAACGGCAACAGGTAGACGCTTGAAATATTCACAGAATATTTAGTTATAATATAATATGTTCACTTTAAAAACAAATAATTAAATCAAAATAAAACAAATATTTAAGGGGGCTCCCATACAACAAAAGTGATTTTTTGGCCGTTTTTATAGATAAATAAAATAAATAAATAAATAAATCTTTAATCAAAATAGGTTTTTACCATATAAAAGTTAAGTCAAAACAAATTAAAAGTGTAGAATGTCACATGCCTGAACTAGGAAGATCCTGTGTCTCAGGCGAAAAAAGGACTTACACAACTAGACATAACTATATGAATTAAGTTAAATTTAATTAAATTAACACTTGCAGAAAAAATAAACCGCTATGTAGGTAATCTTAGTACTATAAGGTAAATTAGGCAACATTATTAACAATAACATAATAAGTACCTATTATCAAAACAATGTTTATTTAAACAAGGTCAATAATTTAAACATATATTAGATACTTATAAATCCGTGTATGATGTGTTTTCCAATATTGCTTGTTATACATTTTTTTATTAGGTACGACAATCAAGTATCAGTGTCATCAAAAATTGCGAACTGGGTTAAAGTCTAAACTTAAGAATAATTTTAGCGAAGGAGTAAATTTTCAACCTCACATATTACTGACTCAGATACACAGAAAAGATCTAGGTCATCGATTAAGTTATCATTCATACAAATAAAACGAACATATAATAAGTAAGAGAAAAGTTCTGAAAGTAAACTTGAAAATGGCGTTCTTAGGCGTCTTCATAGTCTATTGAATTAATGTACCGTAATTCTGCAGATTTCTTAGCGGGACAGTCGGAATCGCCAGTTGTGTGATTACACGGCTTCTTAAACTGCAGGCAAGTAGCACACTTAGGTGGATCAGACTTCTTCGCACACTCCTTCAACATATGACCTATTTCACCGCAATGACCGCAGGTGTTAGCCTCCTCTCGGCAAAAGATAATGGTACGGAACCCTTCGTGCGCGAGTCCGACTCGCACTTCGCCGGTTTTTTTGTTTTTTTTTTTACCTTTGTACCTCTGCTTACTTTTGTACCTCGTCGCTTTCAGTTGTTAAATAATTTCATGGCGTTTCAAACATGACATTAAAGTGACAAGGTACAAAAGTAATCACTTATTTTTACCCGACTGCCGGAGGGTTATTTGACGTTGACTCTACCCCGACTTTACGGTAAATATGTAAAACCTACTTTGATAGCTTCATCGGTATAGACATCGGTCGCGTATTGCCCGAACAAATCGTGAGCCACTTCAAAACCTGAAATTATAAGAAAAACATCGCAAAATCTCAAAATCTAGGTACCTAAATACTATCGTCATACACATACATATATATATTTTTGAAAATTTACCTCTTCTGAAGTCAGTACCCCAGATACCGTGTTCTTGCGAAGTGTGGTCGTACATGTCGATTTTACCAGTCCAATATCCCGTATGACTGTCAAACCTAAAAAAATAGGTATACCTATAGACCATTATGCACTAAGGGCCGTAAGAAGGTGATTAATACGAGCAAGTGTGATGAAAAAAACCGGTTGTCCGTAAAGTCGGTTTACGGGCGATAGTTTAACGTGACAACATCGTAACAAAACATTGAAAAAACAAAAATGAAACCAGGCGGTCACCCATCCAAGTACTGACCGCGCCCGACGTTGCTTAACCTCGGCGATCGGACGAGAACCGGTGTTTTGTCAAATATCTTGAAAACGGTGCATCCTACGGCAAAATCAATGAAATTTTCATCCCCCTTTTGAATTCCCCGCAATCCCTCCCCCCAACCCCCGCACCATTGTACATCCTGACGTTCGCCGCTCTCTCTCTTATACATACCGGCCGCCGCTACTCTGTAGGTACATGTACTTACATGTAACGTTATATTGCGTCATCCTTTTTCGTGTATGCAGCCGGCGTTCATCGATTTACTAGACGGTCACGTTAAAATAAATAAACACGTACCCTCTATTCAAAGGCAGGTATTCCTTCTTGTAGTGCCCCAGATGCCACTTGCCGACGAGATGCGTTTTGTACCCCAGGTCCTTTAGATACTGCGGGAGGATCTTTTCGGAGAGAGGCAGCCCTCTTCGTTCCATGCCGAAAATGACGCTATGCTGCATGCCTGTGGTAATTAAATCGATTTAGTTTTAACTGCTTTATCTGTAGCGACATCTCTTGTCCGGGTGAGCGGTTAGTTCCGAAGGAACATAGATGGCGCTATATCACTGCATAAGTGATGATGGCAGGCTGGAATGTATGATGCATAGGAAAAATTTGCGTGTAAATTCCTGACCAGTGGTGGTGTAGGGGTAAGCACGCGGCACGGAATGCCGAGGACCTGGGTTCGATTCCCAGCATTGGTCTTTTTTCTGGGGTTTTTTCTGTGCATCTATGTTTCAGTTTGTATTTAGTATGAAATATATGCTTTATCTGGCTTTTCATCAAGTGAGGTAGGGTTACATCAGGTGAGGTAGGGTTCAATCGCTGGCCAGTTTATTGCAAAAGATGCGGTAGGGTAAATGACGCCATACAACAATATTTTCGCTCGTTCCCTAAATATCAAAATTGCAAAATACTAGATTGCCGACTTACCCTATTTCTAAAATACCAAATTCCCAGAGTACCAGACTTTTCTGTCACCGTGTTTTTCTCTACATCGGATTGCCAAAAAAGCTTGTTTTCATACACCATGTTCCATTCAAAACCGAATTCCCATAATATCAGATAGTGAAATCACCAGGCATGTAAAACTCGACCCCCTGGCCCCCTACGACGACCACGACCTGCCTGACGAGCTTGGTGACTTCACAATCTGGTATTATAGGAATTCGGTTTTTAATGGAACGTAGTGTATTTAAAATAAGTTTTTTTGGCAATCCTATATAGAGAAAAACACGGTGACAGAAAAGCCTGGTATTCTGGGAATTTGGTATTTTAGAAATAGAGTAAGTCGGCAATCTAGTATTTTGCAATTCTGATATTTAAGGAACGAGCGAATATTTTTTAAGACTGGACTTCAGTAACGTGCGATATCTCATTCGAAATTTGTCATCAGCTTTACAGCGAAAGCAAACAAGCACTGGGCCCGCGTGGGAACTACGAATCAAGCGCTCTCATTTTGAGAGGAGGCCTGTGCTCTGCAGTGATGATTCATTATAAAGCACTAAAAAACCTGGGACGGCCCAGCGCACCAACTTTATTATATTACACAATGTCAAAGCAAATGTCTAGTTTATTGAATCAGGCACTGAAACAATTGGGAATGTCTAAAAAAAATTACCAGTGGTTTTTATTTTTTTTTTGTATAGAAAAGTCAATTATAAGAAACTAATTTCAATATTTTGTCACTTAGTTCACTACTTTTTTCAAAATTAATTATTGAAACTATTTTGGTTGATGACGTCAGATTGTAATTGAGGGCTCCCACACTGCCAAATTTCTAAATCTATCTAAATTTGTACGATAAGGCAAACCCTTTAATTATTTTTTGCGTGGTGGTACACTGTAACTAGTGTCACTTTACTGGCGCTGTCTAAGTGCTAGATGTCAGGCAGTGGGTCCAAATCAAACTCCGTAGTTATAATCCACGCGTAAATTTGTGAAGAATTCTAACCACACAGAATAAAGTACGACTTGAACCGGTCACGCAATTTACACCAAAGTCAAATGAAGGTCATTGCTTATTTGTTATGTAATAAATTCATTATATAATATTAAAATTAAATAATTACAGAAAACGAGTTAAAAACCATTTATCTCGAAACGGTTTTCGATTTACTATACATTGCAAAAAATAGACATCCCCAATTACGCAAATGCTAGAGTGTTACCGCTTGACTTTTTCTTAATCTCTCTCTTCACCACCACAAAACAAACGAAGTGACGTGGTCTGTACGCCACAGGAAAACCAGCGAGACAAATCAACTTGATTTTTAATTCCATGGTAGAAGGCTTAATTTCGAGTTGAATGTTGATCGTGGCGTGATCGTGGCGTGTGAGGCATCCCATTGGCTGTCACGACTAGATGACATGATGAAAGTAGTCAATCACTGGTGCATGGGTAGGTACTTAATAACTGGGTACCTAGTTTACCCTAATAGATAAAGATCTAGTCTACCTACATCACTTACCGGTGTGGATGGGATATTTTCCGGTCATGAGCGCGGCGCGCGAGGGCGTGCAGATGGGCGGGACATAGTAGTTTCGCAGCGGCAGTCCCGAGTACGCCAGCGCGTCGATATTGGGTGTCGGGATCTGGTCCGAGCCGTGGAAACCCACGTCATTCCAGCCCTGAAGATACAAGCTAGGTTTAAGAAGATGTAGGGACACATTATAGACACATTGTAACAGAGTACTGAGGCGGCTCATATTCAAGTGCGGCTGTACTACAAATACTACAATGCGTCTAGTCAGCATAGCCAACACTCCCTCTGGCCGCAGGTACAAGAGTCAGTCGTCTCTCGCCCACCTCTATGTAACAACGTGTGTTAACTTAATAAATGGAGTCAATCTGGAATGTGAATTATCATTTGTAGTGACACATACTAACTTCTCCTACAAAACAAAAGCTCCGAAAGTTGTCGAGTGGCGGCCACGGACCGGAAAACGCAGTGTAGGTAGGCCTGAAGACGGTGCGACGACCTTCGTATGTAGTTTCGTAATATATTTTCTTAGGCCGTCCCTCCCATTTCAAGCGTCACTTGATTATGGACGCCCATAGAGTGGCACCCATAGCCATAGAACTAACAATAAAAGGAATAGAAATATTATAATGCGCATTTCTGTCCACGAGTAAGCATAAGCATGTAGCGTCTAAAGCCATCTAGTCGTCAAATAAAGAAATTGCTTGATCCTGCATGGGGCTATCGAAGTTGGTCAACTCGGCAGCATAAATAATTATAACTTTCAACTTTCTTCCTTCGGACGCCGGTCCCCAGGCGTTTATAACATCTGTCTGGACAGAGTTCTCTGTATTGCAATCTCACCCCACAAACACACGTTTTTAGGGTTCCGTTCACAAAGAGTGAAAAACGGGACTTTTACTGTCGCTACGACGTCTGTCCGTCACAGGGCTGTATCCCGAGAACCGTAACAGATAGATACCGTACACTGTATTGGCGCTAAATCAACAATAACGTTTGAATATACAAACTTCAAACTCGGAATGATAATAGAGATAAAATCTACTGCATAGCGACCGGATATTGTCAACAAATATTAAAAAACCGTCCAAGAGCGTGTCGGACACGCCCAAGGTAGGGTTCCGTAGCCATTACGAAAAAATCAAGTAATATTTTTCTAAGGATTTCGTATGTGTACGGAATCATCCAAGTTTAGGTATGTTTTATACCTTAGGTTACTATTTACTCTTAAACTACAAATAATTTCCAAGCAATCTTAGCCGCTATAATTTTCCTAGTAAATTTGATATATTTACTACCCTTCTGAATTTTTTCAAATTTTTCCACCCAACAGTTTAGATTTTAGAGGGCCCGGGACGGCCGATTTTAATGAAAATTTTCACTTTAATGTTGAATATTTCGCAAACAGATCACTGAATAGAAAAATCATGTTAGCAACCCCACAATGATTTTAAAAGACCTATCCAACGATACCCCACACTATAGGGTTAGCCGAGAAAAAATAAATCACCCCCACTTTACGTCTATGGGAGGTACCCTAAAAAAATTGTTTTTACTTTTTTTTATTCAATCACTTTGTCGGCGTGACTGATATATATATTGATGCCAAATTACAGCTTTCTAGTACTAACAGTCTCTGAGCTTAGCCGCGGACAGACAGACAGACAGACAGACGGACAGACATGGCGAAACTATAAGGGTTCCTAGTTGACTACGGAACCCTAAAAACCGGTCAAGCGTGTCGGTCAAGAGGAAAAAAATAAAATTTTGTGATTTAATTAATCTGTCAGCGGCGGTACTTTATGGCCGGGGCCGCACTGGTAAGGCGACCGGCGACCGGCGACGCCACGCGATGGCGACAATCAAACATAGTTCGAGTTATGCCGGCCGGTAAAGAGTATGTATAGTACGAATTTTTTTAGGTGTCCCGATCTCGTTACAGCCCACCTTTCGAACAAAGCCATTGTATTCCATTATGTCCAAATTATGTCCTAAAGTAAATAATCCTCAGTTTAAAATTAACGGAAATCCTAACTTAATATTATAAATCCGAAAGTAACTCTGTCTGTCTGTCTGTCTCGCTTTCACGCTAAAACTACTGAACCGATTTAAATGAAATTTGGTACACAGATAGGCTATTATATCATCACGCTAACACCAATAGGAGCGGAGCGGAGCGGAAGAATGTTTCAAAATCGCGGGTTTTTGAAGTAAAACTTCTATAGGCACGCTTGACTTGGGAGTACGGTGGTGTGCGGGGGGGTTTGGGGGGGGGGGGTAATTTTTTTATACCGAGGAACTAAGGAGAGCCATAATTGATGAAAAAGCAAATTGGATAAAAAAAAGCTGCCCAAATTGTTTTGGTTGTTTTGGCTACATGTCTATGACGCATTCAGTGTTGAAAGATATTATCTGCCAACAAAGTTATATTGAAAATGAACTCTACTGTAAATAATAAAGTCGTTATTTCAATGAGCTATTTTATGTTATATTTACGTTCATTTTAAACTGAGGATTGTGCACTTGAGGACATAATACAATGGCTTTGTTCGAAATGTGGGCTGCTAACGAGATCGGGACACCTCCAAAAATTCGTACTGTACTTGGTAACCATTAAGCAATTACGTCGCCCTATATGAGACAACACGTAACTGCAATGTTATGCCGTTACGTGTTATTACGTCCAGGTTATAGGGTCTATGATATTATGTTTCTAATAAATATTCCAGTCTTTGATCAATTATAACTGTAGATCCACAGTCGCGCCCGAAAATGTCCGAGCCAAATGAGCGCCACTTTGATAAAAGTGGCCTTCTTTTTTCTCAGTACGTTGCGTGAAATTGTCAAGTTTAGCTGTCAAGTGTCAACCGAAATTCGACTGTAACGACTTAAAGACTAGGTTCAAATTTCTGTGTAGGTGATGATTTTAATTGTTACGCAAACAAATAAAAAAGTTCGGACATTCTTTGAAGGGGATTTTGTTCGGCAATGTGTATCTTCAGTTATAATTGATAAAAGATTCCAGTAATGTGTTGTCACATCTAGTGCGACGAATTGGATCTTTGCCACTCCTTCTAGGCCGTCCGTAACAAAAGCGTTGAATAACTTACTATGCATCAAGAGTGCATATATTTTTTGAGTACGGCCGTACATACTTAATGTTAGTACAGCCAGCAAAAAAGCCTGCAATCAAAGTGAAAATTTTACGAAAACTTATTTCTTATTACATTTTTTTAATCGTCTTCAAAAAAAAACGAGGAGATTATCATTTATCAATCGGGCAAAAAAATTTGGACAATTTATTAATACACCTTTTTTAACAGTACTAGGGGCGTTCAATAAAAAGTGAGAATGAGTATGTTATAAACAACTTTTACTAAATGTCATTTTATTTTTCGACATAGTCACCTTTTAGCATAATACACTTAGTATATCTTTTTTCTAAACTTAAAATTCCATTTTTAAAAAAGGTCTCATCTTGAGTACTTAAAAAATCTTGTACTGCAGCGACTACCGCGTCGTCGTCTTCAAATTTCTGGCCTCTCAGGTATTGTTTCTATCTCGGAAATAGGTAGAAATCACTGGGAGCGAGATCTGGTGAATACGGAGGATGCTTAAGGATATCGAACCCAGCATCACGAATTGCAGCTATTGCAACAGCGGACTTGTGTGCCGGGGCATTGTCCTGGTGGAACAGCACAACTTTCGAGAGTTTACCTCGCCGTTTTTCGCGGATCTCATTGCGCAATGTTGCTATTTGTTTGGCGTATAATGTGCCCGTAATAGTGGCTCCATGCTCGAGATACTCAATCATTAATACCCCTTTACCATCCCAAAAAACAGAGCCCATGACCTTACCGGCAGATGGGCTCACCTTGAATTTCTTCGGAGTTGGAGATGATGGCCTTTTCCATGTCATAGACTGCAGTTTCGTTTCTGGGTCGTAATGATGGACCCATGTTTCGTCCATTGTTATAAATCGCGCCAAAAAAGTTCCCGGTCTTGCTGCATCAGGTTCAAAGCTTCTTGACAAATCTCTAGTCTAGTTTGTTTTTGCGTGTCAGTAAGCATTCTTGGTACCCAACGCGCAGATACCTTTTTCATACCCAAGCGTTCATGTAAAATATTATGCACGCTCCCCGTTGAAATCTTTACATTTTCAGCAATAAAACGAACCGTGACACGACGATCCGCCAAAACTGAGTTTTCGACTTTTTTCACAATTTCTTCAGTTACTGCTGTAGTAGGGCGTCCGGAGCGGGGGTTGTCCATTGTCGATGTTCTTCCACGTCTAAATTCGGCGCACCAACGTGCGACTGTCGAATACGGAGGAGCATTAGACCCTAAAGTGTCCCGCAAATCCAAATTGATTTGATAACGGCGCGCAGTTCAATTTTCTCCATTTTCGCTAACGTACTCAATAGCATTGCAAAGAAATTACCGTATATTTTTTTAAACAAAAGACAGTTAGTTTTTTTTTCATATCAATCAGCTAGATAGATTAGCTTTACCGTCCAGTATTTAATTTCGTAATATTAAAAGAGTTTGCATCTCATTCTCACTTTATATTGAACGCCCCTCGTATTGGATTATTGCATTGTCGTCGGATTTGCACACAGCATAATACCAACCACTGGAAGTGGGTGAAAATAGACTTACGAGATTCCTTGACATATTAATTTATAATCTTAATTTAGAGATCGCTTCGAAACGATAAGGCCGCCTATTGCTGACCTTGTATATTTTTCCATGTACTTGTTTTTCTGTATTGTTTTCTTTGTGGTGTACAATAAAGAAAAAAAAATAGTCATTTTATTGTATTGTATTGTATTGTATAAGCTTTTGAAAGGGCGTTAAAAATATCAGACCACCAGAGAAATTTACACGACTTAGGCTGGATTTTACCAAACTTTTATTCCGAGAATAACGCTTACTCTCAGATAGTAATGTCAAATTACTACTTATGGCGGTTTCACATTACTATCTGAGAGTAAGCGTTATTCTCGGAATAAAAGTTTGGTAAAATCCAGCCTTAGTATTTATAGAAATAAAGCATGAAAGGAGGTAATGTATTTTTTTCCGTGTTTCGAATATGTGTAAATAAATCTCTCGCTCAACTCTGTTCACATTCGGCGAATTTCCATTATAACCGACTTCAAAAAAAGGAGGCTATTACATTGACTTTATTTTTTGTTTGAAGCCATTTAAAAAAGAGATTTTTTAATTTAGTCAATAAGTCAAAAGCACTCACCAGATCGTCGGCTACGATGAGCACGACGTGGGGTCTCGCGGCGGCGCCCGCGCACAGCAACAACAAAAACAACATGGCTGCCGCGCGGCCGCCACTTGAATGGACAGCAGGGGGGGGGGCACACTTACATATATCACACTTTTCATGCGACTACAGCGATCTCTGGTTGTTTGGTAAAGAACTAAATTAGTGGCCATCTTGGTTGACTTGTCAAACTTGTCAGTTGTCATTCATCGGCCATGGCCATGGCGTACCAAATTGTACGGTCAAGGACTTTAATTGATAGGCCACTTGCCAATGTTCGTATTTTAGCCGTATAGTGCAAATCGGGTTTAGCCGCTTATACTTCGTATATACTGATTTGAATTAGACGGCTAAAATACGAATAGAGGCAATTAGCCTATCAATTAAAATTACGCGTAATTATAGCTGTACATCACTACCAACATATACATATAGATAGGTATACATCTATAGATCGTCACATTAGTTCTTCACCAGGGCGTAGGGCAGCAGCACCTTCCATACATGCATATTTGACCATAGAGTTGCCACTCTTGTTCATATAATATTACAATACTCTTTGATGGACAGCTTGTCTAAGTGTGTAGGTCACGAACGAGCTCGCTCGTTAGAACGCTACAGATGAACTGAGCGAACTAGTTCCTATCCCTTGCTTGCGTGATAAATGGGGGTGGGGGTAGGAGGGTGAAAAATAATTCCTAAATATAAATAACTATAAATTAAAAATTGTAAAAATCCCCAACGCAATTAGGCCACACGTGTTTGAAACTAAAGTAAATGCCCATTTTGCGTCTAAGGCCCATACTGCACGGGCGGTTTCCCGCCGCGGGAAACCGCCCGACGGAGCTGCGCAGTGTAGTTTGCACCATACAACTTCCATATAAAATAGGGATGTTTCCTAGGTAAAAAAATAATAATTCTTATTAGTCCGTATTTTACATTATCAAAAAATATTAGACACGTATTTTTTCTTTTGACAATTAAACAAAAAATGACGAAGATATGGCGCGTTGAAGTTCCGCGTGACGAGGCGTGATGTCACTTGTTCCTAAAACGCTCATACAAAGTGTAGGAACAAGTGACGTCACGTGAAACTTCAACGCGCCATATCTTCGTAATTTTTTGTTTAATTGACAAAATAAAAAATACGTGTCCAATATTTTTTGATAATCTAAAAGACTGACTAGTTAGGAAAGTAGCCAATTGTGTCTAGTGGCGGTTCATAAGCGGTTTCCCGCGGCGGGAGACCCGCCCGTGTAGTATGGGCCTTAGATCCCTTCCGCAGCTGACAAAAGAGCTGATAACTGTACCTCTACCATGAGTTTACACTAGTTTACGTGACAGTACTCGCCTGCGACGGCGTAAATTATTTGTATGGAGAATTGTACAGCGCCTCTAGCGGTCACTTACGGAAGTACAATTCTCCATACAAATCATTTACGCCGTCGCTAGCGAGTACGGTCACTGTAAACTAGTGTAACTCATGGTAGAGGTACTGAGTCGTTTTCAAAAATATTGTACGTAGTTAAGGGCTTAATGAAAACAAAATCACGATCGCTTCCTTTGTGTAACGAAAGCTTTCATACAAACTTTCGTTACACAAAGTAATCAATTAAGTTTTGTTTTTAATTATTGTGTACATTTTTTTTGAAAACGACTCAACTTTGAAACGGCTGAACCAATTTTGATGAAACCATCGCCAAGAAACCCGCTTTCAAAAAAAAACCGCATTCAAATCGGTTCACCCATTTAAGAGCTATGATGCCACAGACAGACACACACATAGCGGTCAAACTTAACACCCACCTTTTTGTGTCGGGGGTTAAAAATACGACCTATTCACATACCTACGAACGTTCAAAAAATCATAAATCGTATGCGACCACAAACACCGTGACACGAAATTTTTGTTCATTATATTATGCGAATTAACCATTTTCATTTAACAAACAAAAGATCGATTGTGGGCGATCTGCCTTTCTCTGGTTTAAGACGGCCTAGCCTAGTTCGCTTAAGAGCTGTGGACTAACCTGAACGCTTTCGGACGCGAACTATTATGCACAACACAGAACTACTTACCGAGGCATGCCGAGATCGTTATTTATCGGATGTCAGATAGGTCAGCGGTCAGCTACCTTAGATTGAGATTAAGTAGTTTGTTTGTTGTTATTGTACTTGTTGCTATTATTGCAGGGTTAAGGAAGGCCGGCGTAGACCAGGGGCTAAATTCAGGAACGGGCCTTCACGGGTTTGGTAGCGGTAATTCAATCGTTTCGGTTGGGTTTGGTTTGAACTGCTATTCAGGAACGCCAAAAATCACTGGTTTCCGAGAGGTTTGGGATGAGCCTTATTTATTTATTTATTTACAAAGCGAATTAACCAATCGATTGAATTACCGCTTGCAAACCGTGTTGGGCAGTTCCTAAATTTAGCCCCAGATGCGGTGCGTGTCACGCACCAGTTGTAATGAATGAAACTGTAAGACAGATGGCACACCATGTGCGCCATCTTTGATACAGTTTAATTCATTACAACTAGTGCGTGTGACGTTACATGCACACGCATCTATTCTGCGCCGGACTTTAATGTCGCTTCTTATCCCACTTTTTATCAACAGAGAGGTAGGAGATAGAAGATTAAGCTCAGCTCAGTGGTTAAAGAATCTCACTACAAAACTTGAGTTCTCGAGTTCGATTATTTCTACCGCCCCCACACAATGCGCCACTAGATCAACCAGGGGCTAAATTCAGGAACGGCCCAACACGGTTCGCGAGCGGTAATTCAATCGTTTGGGAGGATAGGAATGGGTTGAGCTTGGAATGAGCCTTATTTTCCTGTTAATTCGGTTTGTTTCGTGATAGTTGTAGTTGTCTTACATAATTGTTATCTCGTATGCCTGTTGTTAACTGTCACGAATAAATGTCTTTTCTTTCTTTCTTTCTTTTTAAATAAATAAATAAATAAATAAACAAATAAATAAGGCTCATCCCAAACTCAGCCCAAACCTCTCGCAAACCAGTGATTTTTGGCTTTCCTGAATAGCAGTTCAAACCAAACCCAACCCAAACGATTGAATTACCGCTACCAAACCCGTGAAGGCCCGTGCCTGAATTTAACCCCAGTAAACTGTAACTAAACCAGTGAGATAAACCCTTCGCGTCATATGCACTTTTCATCAAATGAGCATAGGGGCCAATCACGAGTCAGTTCTACGTAAATTGGAAGGGTGTCAAGTAACAAAATTACCCGATTGTTTTTCACCGTCGATTAGGAATATAAAATAAAAGTGTGCAGTAGAAATAATTAAATATATTAATGTAAATTACAGTCCATTAGCATCCTATCACGAACACGCTCTTACGGACAAATGAAATGCATCGAAAGTTCATTGTAAACCTACAAGCGGCCATACACTATTACCAGATCATGCTCAGTAACTCTAACGTGAAGGTGTTTGGAAAGATTATACGCAAGCGAAATGCCTTCGGATACATTAATTGGAAATTTGACTGTTCAGTGTAAGATGTGTCAAACCAGCAGCCATCGAATCCCCTTTGAATTTGATTATTGGACGTCTGATTACAGTATAATATCAGTAAGTTAACTATAAAACGAGCTAAATTAGCACTCTACTGCTTAGTCCATCATCATGCAGACTAGTTTTGGTGACTGCACAATCTTTACATTTTCAACGCAGAGTTAAATAGTAAAGCTATTTTGAACCTTGTGTCATTGCATGAAGATCACTTTGACGTTGTACTTTGGACGCAGGCATTTTCAATTTTTATTAAAATGTACAGACGCGGAATGAAAAGGTTATTCACTTTTCGACTCTATGTCAACGAGTTAAGATCGAAAAGTGACGAACCATTTCATTTCGCTACTATACCTGCCATTTTTTTCCAGAATTAGGTAGTTTTGGGAGTTGTTTTACCCATACAGAAGAGCACTATTGATTTTGATGGTTGAAAAATGTCCCTAATTTTCAATACAATTATTTTGTAACAATTTGTGACTTTTTTTTTTATTGATAGAGGGAGGCAAACGAGCAAGTGGGTCACCTGTTGGTAAGCGATCACCACCCATGAGAACCAGAAACCCCAGAAGGGTCACTAGTCCGTTGCCAGCCTTTAACCCTTAAACGGCCTTTTTTTAAGTCATAAAAAATGTATGAAAGTCACAAAACTGAATTAAAAAATAAGTTTTTTTTTATGAAAACGAATAGTACAGTAGGCCGTAAATATGGTCTACTACCCTCATTTGCACGTCGTGATACAGCGAGGTCGATTTTCCCTTGTATTAATAAATAATGACAGCGACTAATGACTTCACTCAGAAAAGTCAACTTTAGCAATATTTAAATCTCACAGAAACTTTTGTCAAAACTGGTAGATCACTTTCTTGGCTGACCGTACCTACCTCGTGATTTTGAATAAGAAAAATGCCAAAATTTCCTCATTAAAAAAAGTAAATTAAATTGAAAACGCGCATAAATCCGTCGTTGGCGTTGAAAAGGTAAATATATTGACGACTTTGGGGTATAGCGTTCGACCTTCCACCTCTGATAGCTACTGACTTGTGCTCGTTGTTTGTAAACAACTTCGCGATTACGAATATAAAGTAGATAATTTGTACTATGAATGGTATACCTTTTAAATGCTTGCAATAATCTTTCAAACCTCATGCTATTTGTGACAGAGTATACAAACATTTTATACTCACAAAGCTTTGCCACAAGAAGTAAACCAAGTAATATTATTACAAGTACAAGCTAACGATATTTACTTGGCCGGTTTATTCAAAAGCAGACATTATCAATTCGCCTCCCACGTGTTATGTATTTCTAAGGCCTTTATTTACTTATCACACGCACACCATACCTAATACATACTTGTACTTATGTACAAAAATACAAGTTTTTTTTATATAAATACGTTTACATACTTCGAGATAGTTCCTTACGAGCATGACCTCTGTTACTTACAAAAAAGGAATATATTATTACATATATATTTCTCTTATAACATGTGTAGTGTTATATGTTATTTATTTCCCATTATTTATTATTATATTATACACATTATGACCGATTTCTTACGGAAATGCACTATGAAGTGGAGAGACTGGAGTTTACAGCAGACAAAAACCAGACTAAGGGGCTGTTTCACCACCCATTGATTAATTTTAACTGACGGATAAATGTGATGCCGTTTCCGTCTATTCGAACAAAACAAACAGAGACATCACATTTATCCGTCAAATAAATTTGATCAATGGATGGTGAAACAGGGGGTAAATAGCCTTTAGACCGGTTACACACGCCGACTTTTAATAACGATCCAAATGCGATACATTATCGATGCAGCCGCTAATTGTTTACTTTCACAAAAACGCACGACTTAAAGGCCGGCGCAGACCAGATGCGAGTGCGTGTCACGCACCAGTTGTAATGAATGAAACTGTAAGAAAGATAGCACACCATGTGCACGCATCAAGTGCGCCATCTATCTTACAGTTTAATTTAATACAACTGGTGCGTGTGCGTGACGTGACTAGGCTACCACGACTTTAAGACACAGAATAAGAGCAACTACATCAATATTGTAAAGGCACTTTTGTATTGTCTACAACGCCTATCAGTCCCTAGTGTCGCGATACTAAGTCGCAGTGTGTAACCGTCCTTAGATGAGCAAATACAATATTTACCGAAAGATTCTTGTTTGCAGCAAACACAGCGCACATAC